>CM059427.1:195983020-196286376 GCA_030390025.1 Squalus acanthias | reverse complement strand
GAGAGAGGGGGAGAGAGAGAGAGAAAGGGGGACACATCTCTAATAGACGTGTATGCTTGAAAGTGTACATGTCTCTCGAGTCCGAGCCTTTGTTTGGAGTGGACTGGAAGCCCTAAACGGCATCAGTCAAATAGAAGTCAGGTTTGGACATGGTTAACTTCCCACATTCGCTGACCAAACTTATGCATCAAGAGTGGCTGTTGGATGAAGTAGAGGGAGTGGTCGCTTAAACTATGGAACTGCATCCAACATAAATGACCATAATGAGAGCAGAAAGTAGGAGGAATTGTTCAAACCCTGCAACTCATTATCAGCCTTTTTCACTGCCGAGAATTCTCTCAATTTTTGTAACACTCTCATCACTAGAGGTTAGCAATCCTCGTCACTGACCTGGGAAACACTGACATCCATTATTCTCTCTGTAAGTAATGTAATGCACAAAGTTCATTCACCCCGATGGGTCGGCAATCTGTCTGCATGCTTTTAAAATCATAAAGGGAATATTTGAGGGGGACACTGAAAAATGCTTTAAAAGTTAACAATGCCAGTTGGGCGCAAACTGATTGCAGACAAAAGGTGGTTTAAACACACACACAAAGCTGAGAAGCAAGTATTGAATGAATATAGATTTGAAATTTTTTTTTTGCAGAGAATATACAGCACAGAAACAGGCCATTTGGCCCAACTGGTGTTTATGTTCCATACAAGCCTCTTCTCACCCCATCAGCATATCCATCTATTCCTTTCTCCCTCATGTACTTATCTTCTTCTTAGGCAGTCCCTCAGAACCGAGGATGACTTGCTTCGACACTAAAAATGAGTTCTCGGGTGACTGATGAGTCCAATGCGGGACCTACAGTCTCGGTCACAGGTGGGGCAGACGGTGGTTGAAGGGGCGGGTGGGCAGGGTGCTTGGGTTGACTTGCACTCCTCCTGCTGTTTGCGCTTGGCTTCCGCTTGCTCCCGGCGAAGAGACTCGAGGTGTTCGGCGCCTTCCTCCGCGGATGCTTCTCCTCCACTTTGTGCAGTCTTGGGCCAGGGATTCCCAGGTGTTGGTGGGAATGTTGCATTTTTTCAAGGAGGCTTTGAGGGTGTCCTTGAAGCATTTCCTCTGCCCACCTGGGGCTCTCTTGCCGTGTCGGAGCTCCGAGTAAAGCGCTTGTTTTGGGAGTCTCGTATCGGGCATGCGGACGATGTGACCCATCCATCGGAGCTGATCGAGCGTGGTCAAAGCTTCGATGCTGGGGATGATGGCCTGAGCGAGAACACTGACGTTGGTGCGCCTATCCTGCCAATGGATTTGCAGGATCTTGCGGAGGCAGTGTTGGTGGTACCTCTCCAGTGTTTTGAGGTGCCTGCTGTACATAGTCCATGTCTCTGAGGCATACAGGAGGGCGGGTAGTACTACTGCTTTGTAGACCATGAGCTTGGTGCCGGGTTTGAGGTCCTGGTCTTCAGACACTCTCTTCCTCAGGCGACCGAAGGCACTGGCATACGGAAGGCGGTGTTGGACTTAGTCATCGACGTCTGCCCTTGTTGACGGTAGGCTCCCGAGGTATGGAAAGTGGTCCACGTTGTCCAAGGCCTTGTCGTGGATTTTGACAATCGGGGGACAGTACTGTGTGGCGGGAGCAGGTTGGTAGAGGACCTTTGTCTTACAGATGTTTAGTGTATGGCCCATGCTCTCATACTTATCCAGCTTCCCATTAAATGCATCTATACTACTCGCCTCAACTACTCCTTGTGGTAGTGAGTTCCACATTTTAACCACTCTCTGGGTAAAGGAGTTTCTCCTGAATTCCCTATTAGATTTATTAGTGGCTATCTTATATTTATGGCCCCTAGTTTTAGACTCCCCATAAATGGAAACAACATCTCTACGTCTACCCTATCAAACCCTTTCATAATTACATAGAAACATAGAAGATAGGAGCAGGAGTAGGCCATTCGGCCCCTCGAGCCTGCTCTGCCATTCAATGCGATCATGGCTGATCATCCAAATTCAGAACCCTGTCCCTGCTTTCTCCCCATATCCCTTGATCCCTTTGGCCTTAAGAAATATATCCAACTCCTTCTTGAATATATTTAATGAATTGGCCTCTACTGCCTTCTGTGGTAGAGAATTCCACAGGTTCACCACTCGCTGGGTGAAGAAATTCCTCCTCATTTCTGTCCTAAATGGCTTACCTTAGACTGTGACCCCTGGTTCTGGACTCCCCGACCATCGGGAACATCCTTCCTGCATCTGGTCTGTCCAGTCCTTTCAGAATTTTATAAGTTTCAATGAGATCCCCTCTCATTCTTCTAAACTCCAGCGAGCATAAGCTCAATCGACCCAATCTCTCCTCATACGTCATTCCTGCCATCCCAGGTATCAGCCTGGTGAATCTTCGCTGAACTCCTTCCATGGCAAGAATCTCCTTCCTCAGATAAGGCGACCAAAACTGCACACAATACTCAAGATGTGGTCTCACCAAGGCCCTGTACAACTGCAGCAAGACATCCTCAAACCCTCTCGCTACGAAGGCCAACATACCATTTGCCTTCTTAACCGCCAGCTGCACCTGCATGCCTACCTTCAGTGACTGGTGCACAAGGACACCCAGGTCTCGTTGCACTTCCCCGTCTCCCAATCTATTGCCATTCAGATAATAATCTGCCTTCCTGTTTTTGACACCAAAGTGGATAACCTCGCATTTATCCACGTTATATTGCATCTGCCATGCTTCTGCCCAATCACCCAACCTGTCCAAATCATCCTGGAGTTTCTCGGCATCCTTCTCACAGCACACACGCCCAGCCAGCTTTGTGTCGTCTGCAAACTTGGAGATATTACATCTAGTTCCCTTGTCTAGATCATTAATATATATTGTGAATAGCTGGGGTCCAAGGACCGATCCCTGCGGTACCCCACTAGTCACTGCCTGCCACTCGGAAAAAGACCCGTTTATTCCAACTCTTTGCTTTCTGTCTGCCAACCAGTTCTCTATCCAAGTCAATACCTTGCCCCAATCCCATGTGCCTTAACTTTACACGCTAATCTCTTATGCGGGACCTTATCGAAAGCCTTTTGCAAGTCCAAATACACCACATCCACTGGTTCTCCCTTATCTATTTTACCAGTTACATCCTCAAAAAATTCCAGTAGATTAGTCAAGCACGATTTACCTTTTGTAAATCCATGTTGACTTTGTCCGATCCTGTCACTGTTTTCCCAAGTGCTCGGCTATTACATCTTTTATAAAGGACTCTCGCATTTTCCCCACTACCGATGTCAGGCTTACCGGTCTGTAATTCCCCGTTTTCTCTCCACCACCTTTTTTGAATAGTGGGGTAACATTAGCTACCCTCCAATCCATGGGTATTGTTCCAGATTCCATCGAATGTTGGAAGATAATCAGCAATGCATCTACTATTTCTAGGGCCACTTCCTTAAGTATCCTAGGATGTAGATTATCAGGCCCTGGGGATTTATCGACCTTCAATCCTGCCAATTTCCCCAACACCATTTCCTGACAAATACTGATTTCTTTCAGTTCCTCCCTTTCATCAGACCCGATATTCCCCGACATCTCTGGGAGGTTATTTGTGTCTTCCTTTGTGAAGACAGAACCAAAATATGTATTTAATTGGTCTGCCATTTCTTTGTTCCCCATTATAAGTTCCCCTGATTCTGACTGCAAGGGACCTACGCTTGACTTCACCAATCTTTTTCTGTTCACATATCTATAAAAGCTTTTACAGTCAGTTTTTATGTTCCCTTCAAGCTTCCTCTCATGTACTATTTTCCCCTTCTTAATTAATCCCTTTGTTCTCCTTTGTTGAATCCTAAACTGCTCCCAATCCTCAGGTTTACTGCTTTTTCTGGCCAATTTATATGCCCTCTCCTTGGACCTTATGCTATCCCTAATTTCCCTTGTTAGGCACGGTTGAGTCACCTTTTTTGTTTTGTTCTTATGCCAAACTGGGATGAACAAATTCTGTAGTTCATCCATGCAGTCTTTGAATGTTTGCCATTGCCTATCCACCGTCAACCCTTTGAGTGACATTCCCCAATCAATCCTACCCAACTTGCGCCTCATATCATCGTAGTTTCCTTTATTTAAATTCAGGACCCTAGTCTGAGTCAACTACTTCACTCTCCATCTTAATGAAGAATTCTATCATATTATGATCACTCCGACCCAAGGGACCTCGCACAGGATTGCTAATTAATCCTTTCTCATTACATAATACCCAGTCTAAGATGGCCTGCTCTCTGGTTGGTTCCTCGACATATTGGTCGAGGAAACCATCCCGTAAACACTCCAGGAATTCCTCCTCCACAGTATTGTTACTAATTTGGTTAGCCCAATCTATATGTAGATTAAAGTCACCCATGATGACTGCTGTGCCCTTATTGCACGCTTCTCTAATTTCCCTTTTAATGCCATCCCCAACCTCCGCATTACTGTTTGGAGGTCTATATACCACTCCCACTAACGTTTTCTGCCCCTTGGTATTTCTCAGTTCTACCCATACAGATTCCACATCATCAGA
Source organism: Squalus acanthias (assembly GCA_030390025.1). Classification (NCBI taxonomy): domain Eukaryota; kingdom Metazoa; phylum Chordata; class Chondrichthyes; order Squaliformes; family Squalidae; genus Squalus; species Squalus acanthias. The sequence continues at coordinate 196,281,837 of CM059427.1, read as the reverse complement.
GCTAATATCCTCTTTAACCAGCAATGCTATGCCACCTCCCTTTCCTTTTTGCCTATCTTTCCTGAATATTGAATACCCCTGGATGCTGAGTTCCCAGCCTTGGCCACCCTGGAGCCATGTTTCCGTAATCCCAATCAAATCATATTCGTTTACCTCTATTTGCGCAGCTAATTCATCCACCTTATTCCGAATGCTCCTTGCATTAAGACACAAAGCCTTCAGGCTTGTTTTTTTAAAGCTCTTAGACCTATTAGAATTATTATTTACTGTGGCCATGTTTGATTTAAACCATTGATTTCTCCGACTGCCACTTTTGGTTTTTCTCCTTCCTATCTTTTGCTTTTATCCTCGTTTCCCTTTCCTCTGTCTCCCTGCTCAGATTCCCAACCCCCTGCCATTTTAGTTTAAACCCTCCCCCAGAGCACTAGCAAACACTCCCCCTAGGACATCGGTCCCGGCCCTGTCCAGGTGCAAACCGTCCGGTTTGTACTGGTCCCACCTCCCCCAGAACCGGTTCCAATGTCCCAGGAATTTGAATCCCTCCCCCTTGCACCATTCCTCTAGCCACGTATTCATCTGAAATATCCTTCTATTTCTACTCTGACTAGCACGTGGCACTGGTAGCAATCTGGAGATTACTACCTTTGAGGTCCTATTTTTTAATTTACCTCCTAACTCCCTATATTCAGCTTTTAGGACTTCATCCCCTTTTTTTACCTATATCGTTGGTACCTATATGCACCACGACAACTGGCTGTTCACCCTCCCCTTCCAAAATATTCTGCAGCCGCTCTGAGACATCCTTGACCCTTGCACCAGGGAGGCAACACACCATCCTGGAGTCTCGTTTGCGGCCGCAGAAACGCCTATCTATTCCCCTTACAATAGAATTTTAAAGACCTCTATTAGTTCACACCACAGCCTCCTCTTTTCAGCCTGTTCAATATTTCCCAATAGGTATAAACTCTCAGTGCTGGTATGCATTTAGATAGCACATCGTTGAAAATGTCTCAAGGCACTTCAAAATAATTCCTTGTCTGTGAAGTCCAGTGATTATGTCGGAAAACACAACAGCTATTTTGCACAAAACAGCAATACGATGATTCACGAGTTACTCAGTTTTTTATGTTACTGGCTGAGGGCAGAGTGTTGGCCAAGACACCAAGAGAACGCCCAGTTCTGCGTCAAGTATGGCTATGGGATCATTAACATCCAACTCCCCCACCAACAGATCAGGTAGACAGTTCAACATCTAAACCAAAGGACGGCACCTGAACAATGCAGTACTCCATCTGTACTGCGCTAAAGTGCTAGAATAGATTGCGTGCTCAAGCACTGAACTTGGGAAGGTGGATTTCAGGTTGGAAGATACTTTGTGCTCGTGAAATAATTTCATTCCACTTGTTCCCCAAATGAAAATGAAAGTGCTTGAACCAGTTTTGAATTCAATAAAAACAATTTTTAGTGTATGAATTTTTCCTCAACAGAAGAGAGAGAGTTTATTCCGCACTTCCAAAAGTCCTGAAGGGACAAACCCCGTTTTGATGAGTGCAAAAGTTTGCCACGAATACAAAAATAAATGGGCTTGCTATTTCTACTGAGGTAGTGTGGGGAAGGAGCAGTAATATATTCACTTGAGTGCTGGTTGAGTATCAACTTGTCCCTTGAGGACCAACTAAATATGACCATTAGCTCTACTTGTCCAAAAGCCCGTCTACCTCGCTTTAATTCACCAGGCAATGAGTAAGGTGGCAAAAAGTAGTAACAGTCTCTCTAATGCAATATATCACAGGTGTCCCCCCTCTTTTCTTTTAGTCCCTTCAACTTCTCTCCGATTAGCACACCAGTTACATGCTTGGTTGAGCTCGAGCTACTTTAAAAAAAAAAAATTCATTCACGGGATGTGGGCGTCACTGGCAAGGGCAGCATTTATTGCCCATCCCTAGTTGCCCTCAAGAAGGTGGTGGTGAGCCGCCTTCTTGAACTGCTGCAGTCCGTGTGGTGAAGGTGCTCCCACAGTGCTGTTAGGGAGGGAGCTCCAGGATTTTGACCCAGCGACGATGAAGGAACGGCGATATACTTCCACATCAGGATGGTGTGTGACTTGGAGGGGAACTTGGAGGTGGTGGTGATCCCACGCGCCTGCTGCCCTTGTCCTTCTATGTGGAAGAGGCGCGGGTTTGGGAGATGCTGTCGAAGAAGCCTTGGTGAGTTGCTGCAGTGCATCCTGTAGATGGTACACACTGTAGCCACGGTGGAGGGAGTGAATGTTTAAGGTATGTTGGAGTAATCTGTACTAATGCTGCCACACATATAGGACAGAGAACTAAAAACCAGAAGATGGAAAGACGCAAATTACAAGGGAGTATTACGTCGAAACAGCCACTGAACCCGAAAAAAATCCTAGTGTGCTGCGATTGAGAGACTTATTATTTCATGAAAATATTATAAAATGTTTGTGAGCAGGCAGCATTGCAAATTAGCATTAAAGAAGTCACCTACCTGGCTTGGTAATCATTGCGTATCAGAAGCAAGTGCTGAAGAATAGATAGGAAGTACAGTTCTGCTTTGGAGTCCTTCACGGTGTTCAGGAGCATCTGGAAGACTTCGCTCACATCTGTGCAGCTACTGTTAAGGAGACACACCAACAACACCTCAATTCCCCCGGATAAAGCGCTCTACTAGGTTCCATATCACTGGATCCCGCAGCTTGCTGCTGAAAGTAGAAAGTAAATGTAGGGGGAAAGGAATACTTCCAATATAAAAGAACTCTTCCCCCAAAATAAAGTACCGACAAAAAAGTGGGAGAGAACACTATCTGACGGAAGACACTCAGTTTTCATCTGCTCCCTTTCTCCACATTCCCACAAAACCCAACCTCATCGCCCTCCAGTGAAAAGTCGAAATAAAAAGAACCGTGCGTATCTGAAACAGGAAATGCTGGACACACGGTGCTGATCCAACCATCCTTCAACAACCACAAAGATAAAAGGGTAGGTTAAAGTTTCAGGTATTGGCCCTTCTGATTGCTGTCAGTAACAAGACCACCGACTGTCCATGGAGCAGCATCTAGACCGCTCCTGGAGGCCCACAAGGAGGAAGACACGCGGTAAAGTTTGATATCAGTTCAATTCTGGGGAGAGGAGGAGCCACCAAATTGATCTCTTCTTCAACGCATGAGCTATTTCACACTATCTACGAAATAGGTCAAGCAGTAAAAGGGAGAACATTGTTGCTGATACTCCCTCCTGCACTTCCTTCCTGTTGCTGATACTCATGCCTGCACTTCCTTCTCGTTGCTGATATTCCCGCCTGCACTCCCTTTACCTTTACGACACTTTTAAAACGAGTTCCAGTTCAACTCCGGAAATAGAAACATAAAATTCTGGAAATGGGGAGCTCTGATGCGAAGGGTCAAACCCAAAATTGTAACCCATCTTTTCTCTTTCATATGCAGACGGTCAGACCTGGTGTGCATGGGCAGTATTTTCCACATTTATCTAAGAATTTTCAACAATTTTCTTCATTTCATCCTTTTTCTTTTAAAAAAAAATCTTAGATCAGTTCCAAGAGGGTGCAAATCAACGCTGCCCTCGTGGATGGAACCATTTAAAAAGGCAAAACTTAACTAAAGCCGTACCGCAGACAAGGAATTAGTTATCCCTAGCATTTAACGGTTGCTTTGGGGCAGCAGTTAATTGCGTGTAAATGGGTTTCTATCAGTTTAGCCGGCCAAGACGACCTCAGTGTGGGAGTATATCGGAACTAATGGAGCAGCACCATTGACACAAGCCTTTCCTTTTTATGCAAAATGAATAATTTGCTGTCACAGAATAAGCACTTTATTTTGGGAAATGTATGCATGAGGCAGACACACTGATTGGTAATCACATTAGGTTGTTTGAAGGATCCATATTTAGTCCGCCCATTATATACCGATTACCAATCTTCAATGCAAAATTGAGAGAGAAATGTACCACGAATATTATAATGCCACAGAATTTAAATGATTTAATATGAACTCGTCATAATTACAAGGTCTTGCATATCCCCCCCATTATCAATGCACAATCCTTCCATCTGCATGTGAAATAGCAACATTCTTTTTAATCCGCACCCAATTCATTTGCAATTATAATTAAAGGAGACAATATATGCCTTACCTGAACTAGATACATTTTCTTTCGAACGAACAAATAACATCTACATAACAATTATCGTCTCAATAGCCCAATCACTTCTCCCAACCAAAAATACCACCCAACGATTAAAACTTTTAAAAGAAAGTGCGACAAAGTTTTATTAACTCTTAATATCTGCGAAGGGGCTCAATTTACATTCAGGAAAACTGCAAATACAAAAAGTAGATTTAAAATCTTCGATGGTGTTAAAGCAGATATGCAGATTCCCCTGACAAATCAGACCGCTCTTTCAAAGAGCCGGCACAGATGCGACAGGCCGAATGGCCTCCTTCTGTGCTGCAAGGTTGTATGATTTAGTGGGTAAACTGCACATTCTAAGTCACGCAGATCAAAATGTCCCAGTTTTATTCCCTGGAGCGCTTCGGGGAGTTTTACTACTTTAAAAACGCTATATAAATGCAAGTTGTTGTTTATGCGGTCTGAGCCGAGTTAACTGGTCTCAGCCCGACCAACACTTGGCCTCAATGTCCACAGACTATGCAGTGACCCCTGTTGGCATGTGTGGCACATCAGATGAGGATCGGATGGGGTTCAGTTGGGACATCCTCCTACAATGGAACCGATCAAGTAGGCTCGCCCATGCAGAATGATCACTTGGGTGAGATTCACGGGTGGGGGGGAATTGCCTTACCCTGGGGAATTGTAACTCAGCGCGAGTTAAGAACATAGGAACAGGAGGAGGCCATTCTGCCCCTCGAGCCTGTTGTGCCATTCAATTAGATCATGGCTGACCTGTATCTTAATTCCATCTACCCGCCTTGGTTCCATATCCCTGAATACTCATGCCTAACAAAAATTATCAATCTCTGATTGGCACCATCTGGAGAAATGGGGAACGAGAGGAAAAATTAAAGGGAGAGAAAAACGGAAATACAAATCACTTCCTCATTCATCAATTCCCCAACTTATTTTAAAAATGAAAAAAAAAAAGTTTTTTTTAAAACCCATTTTTATTTTCAACAGCTTTTTGCAATGACTAAGTGAAGATCTTTTTTTTGGCCTCTCCCAGAGGATTACATGGCTGTTGGGGGTAGGAAGTGTCTAGTCATGATCCAGGCATCATGAGTGAGGCGCAGCCTTGATGGGCCAACTGGTTATAGTTGCTCATATAACTATTTCCCAGATTCCTTTCCTCTGATATTTGGTAGGGATTTTTAACGTGGTTTTTTTTTTGTTGCCTTGCCCAGATTACAGGACTGCTGGTTGGAGGGAACACTGCTGGTCACGATACACAGTTGCATCATGACTGTTTGGGCAGTCTTGATGGGCCAGCTGGTCTTTTCATATTTTATAATGAGTTTGAAATTTCAATTGACTGCCGAACGATTTGTGCGCATCTAACTCATAGAATGTCATACAAGAATAAAACTGCACTGTTCAAATCCCAATAGTACCAAGACTCAACACTGTCCAACTTTTGCTCAGACCTAAAACGTGTAGGTTTTCCAAAAGGTAAAATATAGTATCTCCATCCAGAAAAACCTTGTTTCCCTTTCCCCATCCAACTATCTCGTCAATAATGCTTCCATGGCCTTGCCCCCTCCCTATTTCTGTAACCTCCTTCAGCCCGGCAACCCTCCGAGAACTCTGCGTTCCTCCAAGAACTCTGGCTTCTTGTGCAACCCCCTACCATTGGCGGCCGTGCAGTCAGCCGTCTAGGCCCTCAAGCTCTGGCATTCCCTCCCTAAACCTCTCCGCCTCTCTCCCTCTCCTCTTTAAAAGCTACCTCTTTGACCAAGCTTTTGGTCACCTGTCCGAATGTCTCCTTCTTTGGCTCGGTGTCAATTGTTGTCTCATTACGCTCCCGTGAAGAGTTGGGATGGATGTTTTACTACGTTAAAGGCGCTATATACATGCAAGTTGCTGTTGTTGTTATATACATGCAAGTTGCTGTGATGTATATAAAAACGCTTCTGTGAAGAATTTACTTGACAATACAAGATAATTATGGAAGAGGAAGGCCATTCAGCCCATCTTTATGCATCCATCCAAAAAGACCTTACAGTGCCCACTGCAGGATCCAATTGTTCTTTCAATGATTCCAGGGCTTTTGGCCCTACTACTCTCTCTGGAAATTCCATTCATTCTGTTGATCACTCTGAAGAACTTCCAGGTTGAACAGTTCCTAAATTTCCTTTTACCAGTGATGACCTATGTCTCCTTGTTCTACTCTCGTAATTCAATTAAAAAAAAAATCTTCAATTTAACTTCCTCGTACCCCAATTGATTTTATATACCTCTGTAAGATCACCTCTCAGACGTCTCCTTTCCAGGTCGAAAAGCCCAAGTTTCTCCAATCTTTTCGCGCAAATCAGCCTCGTAGTCCTTCTCTTAAGTTTTTAATCTGTTCTTTTGCCTCTCCGAGGAGATTACATGTTTTTCGGGTGGGGTGAGGAGTCTATATATTGTGCTGCACGAAGCATCGCAGTTGTGTGGGGCAGGTTGGATGGACCAGAGGGTCTTTTCCTGTCTGGCATTGTTTGTACGCACTGCCTCCAGCGCTTGAATATCTCCCTTGTTTCTTGGCAACCAGAACTGAACGCAGTACTCAAGATGCGATCTGACCAGAGCACTGTACAGTTTGATTTACTCTGTCTTATATTCTAATATTTTGTCTATGTGTTTACCGGCCCCAAACCTTTATAGTTGAAAGGGATAAAACAGAAATACTACCGAAACACTCCCAATGAGTTAATGGAGGCTGCTTACTCTCCCCAAGGCCCCTAAATGGCCATGTAATCTGTCGTTAAAGCCTTCACTTAAAATTGCAACTCACTCACGATAACATGCATCACTTGCCATGACAGCTTGAACACTTTGTAAAACAAAACTCAAGCTCCATCACTATCATCTAACATAGTTTTAGCACAGAACTCGAACCAATACCACTGATCAGTTACAAAGCCACTACGACTATGCTCTTAAATTTGATCCCAGCAACATTAACAACTGCCGACAACGGCAGGCAGATATGCTTTACTGTGATTTCCGACAGGAATTTTTTTTTTTAAATCAAGGAAAGGTTTGGATTTCGAGATATCCATTACATTTGTGACTCCTGTGATATTCTCCGTACCGGTATTAGTGAAACACTCCGTGTTAGCAGAAGTGCTACATTGGCCTGGCATTTTGGAACACACATTAAATGTGTCTCAATACTAAAAAAAAACCTGTTCATAGAACCATACAGCACACAAGGAGGCCATTTGGCCCATCGTGCCAATGGCGGCTCTTTGAAAGAGCTGACCACTACCGTGCTCTTTTTCCACACAGTCCTGCAAATATTTTCAAGTGTATATCCAATTCCCCTTTCGCAAGTTACTATTGAATCTGCTTCCACCATCCCTTTAGGTAGTGCATCCCAGATCATCATAACTCGCTACGTTAAAATAATAATTCTCCATCTCGCCTCTGGTTCCCGACCGTCCTGCCAGTGGAAACCATTTCTCCCTATCTATTCTATCAAAACAGAACAGGTCTGTTTTGTTCCGATTTAACTAATTTCAGCTAAAGTGGCAGAAGGGGAGTTACAAATGGCCGCAGCACCCTCGAGTGGTGGGGGAAAGCACAGCCGAGGTTCGCACGCACGTCAACAGCGGCTCCTGCTGGAGCTGCATGTGACTGCGCCTCAGTCGCGCACAGGAGCAGCATCGGCTGTCATCATTCCCTCGCCACAAATAGCTCAACAGCCCGTCAACATTCAACCAACTAGACGCGCACCTGGTGAATGAATACTTGGGTGAGGCACAGGGTCCACGGGATCCTGTCCCAACAAGGGTTAAAGCGATATGGAGTTAGGTCGCAGATCAGCCATGATTTATCTCATTGAATGGCAGAACAGGCTCGAGGGGCTAAATGGCCTCCTCCTGCTCCTATGTCTCAGAAAGTGGGGTGGGGGAAGAAACTGGCGGTAAAAAAATTATTAAAACTGACTTTTGATTGTTAAATGTGCGTGTAATTGATGTTGAAAAAAAAAACTAGCGACGTCACATTTTGTGCACGACTTTCTGTCCATTAATTGCTACCCCAAAGGTATTTGAGAGATTTAGGGGTGACGATGCTCAGCATCAAGTGAATTCTGGATTGCTGCAGCTGAAAGGCGTAGGGCACGATCGATGCTTCAGTTATGGCTAAATGCTAGTAGCCAAGACCAGGAAATTCCACGGACGAGATGTGTGTCCATTTTGTGCAGGCGCCACTGTGTTTATGACTTGCAGATCTGTTTTCACCACAACATGGCCCCTAACGGAGAATGAAGATTCGAACCAGATGTTTCCAACACACAAAGTCATGAAAGTTACAGGGCGTGTGGGCTTTTTTTTTTGCTGTAGTTTTGCTGCCCCCCTGTGGTACTGTCTCATAATAACAACCAGTTCCAACTCGACCACTCGAGGATAATACACGGTGGTTGACAGCACTGAAAACGTTAGCTGCTTTTTTCGCTAATGGGCCAAGGGGGTGAAATTTTGAATAATTGACAGCTGTATACTGTACTATATTCAGGCCCCATTCGCACAACAAACACTTTGTTTGAACTGTGCGCATAATTTATAGGACAGTTTTTTTCCACATCTACTTCGAAACTGGAGTAAAACCACAGACAAAACTAAAATAAATTCTCTTTCAATTCTGGAGGCAATGGGTCACATTACATTCAGTGCAACCCTGGAGGGTGTCGCAAGAATAGAAATACAAAGGGAGCAGGCAAAAATAAAAAACCACCACTGACGCACCAGAGGAAAGAATGTGCGTAAGAAGTGGTTTGGTTGGAGAATCCTTGAAAAGACCAATACTACATGAAGTACTCAGACACACGAACACAGACATAAGAAAAATAAAAAATATAAATCTGCAAAAGTTACTCATAAAAAAATAAAGGTGTACTGGACCTGTAAAGACCATTGCAGTCCACCGAGTCAATCTCGAAGTTAAAGAAAAATGTGGCACCTTATCTCTCTGATGTTAGTTTTGGATTACGCTAGCACAGAGCCGGCACAAACATCACGGGGTGAATCGCTTCCTTCTGTGCTGTAAACATCTACAGTTCAAACTGCTGCTTTTGCTAAAAAAAAACACTATTCATTTGCTGCCATTACATGTGTTAGGATTAGTTTCTGGGCATTTTGTGTTAAGTTTTTAAACCTGTTCACTTTCTCTCTTCTGAGTTCAAGTCCATATCAGAGTTTACCGCTTGTGGTCATTAAGGTTCGGTTTATAATTACCTAGAATCAGAGAAGTTTACGGCACAGAAGAAGGAGGCCATTCGGCCCATCGTGTCTGCGCCGGCTGAAAAAGAGCCACCCAGCCTAATCCCACTTTCCAGCTCTTGGTCCGTAGCCCTGTAGGTTACGGCACTTCAAGTGCACATCCAAGTACTTTTTAAATGCGACGAGGGTTTCTGCCTCTGCCACCCTTTCGGGCAGTGAGTTCCAGACCCCCCACCGGGCCACCATCTCTTAGAACCTTGAACATTGAGAAGGTCAGCCCTGAGCTTTCCTTTCTCCAGTGTGCCTTAGTCCTTCCTTGTATCTCAGGTAACTAATATCCAGCAGCAGTTTAGTTGCTTTCTTCAGTACCTATTTTCAAAGCCAGGTTGTCTCCATTGGAGTAGGGTACTGTAAGTGGAACGAAACCTGTGCTCTATACAAGCTGACCATTACAACCTGGCCTTGCACTGTAGTAGCTACTAACGCTCCAAGATCTGGTTTGCCTTCCTTACTGCTATCGCACACTGTGCAAATAGCTTCAGCGATCTCTCTCGCTCTCTCTCCCTCCCTCCCTCCAGTGTCCGACTGCTCATCTCATATTCCCACTGGTTACTCACCTTCCCTTTCTGTCTCGAGAGCTTGGATTTGTCCACATTTGTCCAGGAGAGATTGAGCCTATACTCCCTGGAGTTTAGAAGACCGAGAGGTGATTTCATTGAAACACAAGAGATTCTGAGGGGGATTGACAGGGTAGATACTGAGATGTTGTCTCCCTGGCTGGAGAATCTAGAACGAGGGGACATAGTCTCAGGATAAGGGGTCGGTCATTTAAGACTGGGGTGAGGAGGAACTTCTTCACTCAGAGGGTTGTGAATCTTTGGAATTCTCTGCCCCAGAGGGCTGTGGATGCTGAGTCTTTGAATATATTCAAGGCTGAGATCGGTAGATTTTTGGACACGAGGGGGTATGAAGGGATAAGGGGGATCGGGCGGGAAAGTGGAGTGGAGATAGATGATCAGCCATGATCTTACTGAATGGCGGAGCAGGCTCGAGCGGCCACATGGCCTACTCATGCTTCTAATTCTTATGTTATTAAATGGTAGCTATCATTTGTCAGCCAATTCTGCACAATCTATCTGGATCGCTCTGTGTTGCATCTATTGGTTCTATTATTTGCAGCCACTCTCCTCCACCGCCCCCCCTCCCAGTTTTGTATCAGCATACATATACCTTCAAGAAATCCCACTTTCCGAGTTCCAATTCAGAAACCAAAGCCTGAAAAATTGTGAATACTTGGTCACTATGTTTCCACTTGTGGGCAAGATCAGAACTAGAGATCATAAATATAGGATAGTCACTAATAAATCCAATAGGGAATTCAGGAGAAACTTCTTTACCCAGAGAGTGGTTAGAATGAGGAACTCGCCATCGCATGGAGCAGTTGAGAAGAATAGCATCGATGCATGTAAAGGGGAAGGGGAGGTACTAGAAAGGCTGGCTGTACTTAAAGTAGATAAGTCACCAGGACCAGATAGGATGCATCCTAGGATGCTGAGGGAAGTGAAGGAAGAAATCGCGGAGGTACTGGCCATAATCTTCCAATCCTCCTTAGAAACGGGGGTGGTGCCAGGGGACTGGAGAATTGCAAATGTTACACCCTTGTTCAAAAAAGGGTGTAAAGATAAACCCAGCAACTACAGGTCACTCAGTTTAACCTCTGTAGTGGGGAAGCTTTTAGAAACAATAGAAACATAGAAGATAGGAGCAGGAGTAGGCCATTCGGCCCCTCGAGCCTGCTCCGCCATTTAATGAGATCATGGCTGATCATCCAAATTCAGTACCCTGTCCCTGCTTTCTCCCCATATCCCTTGATCCCTTTAGCCTTAAGAAATATATCTATCTCCTTCTTGAATATATTTAATGAATTGGCCTCAACTGCCTTCTGTGGTAGAGAATTCCACAGGTTCACCACTCTCTGGGTGAAGAAATTCCTCCTCATCTCAGTCCTAAATGGCTTACCCCTTATCCTTAGACTAGACTGTGACCTCTGGTTCTGGACTCCCCCGCCATCGGGAACATCCTTCCTGCATCTAGTCTGTCTAGTCCTGTTAGAATTTTAGAAGTTTCAATGAGATCCCCTCTCATTCTTCTAAACTCTAGCGAATATAAGCCAAATCGACCCAATCTCTCTTCATACGTCATTCCTGCCATCCCAGGTATATCAGTCTGGTAAATCTTCGCTGCACTCCCTCCATGGCAAGAACATCCTTCCTCAGATAAGGCGACCAAAACTGCACACAATACTCAAGGTGTGGTCTCACCAAGGCCCTGTACAACTGCAGCAAGACATCCTTGCTCCTGTACTCGAATCCTCTCGCTATGAAGGCCAACATGCCATTTGCCTTCTTAACCGCCTGCTGCACCTGCATGCTTACCTTCAACGACAGGTGCACAAGGACTCCCAGATCTCGTTGCACTTCCCCTTTTCCCAATCTATTGCTGTTCAGATAATAATCTGTCTTCCTGTTTTTACCACCAAAGTGGATAACCTTGCATTTATCCACATTATACTGCATCTGCCATGCATCTGCCCAATCACCCAACCTGTCCAAATCATACTGGAGTTTCTCTGCATCCTCCTCACAGCACACACACCCACCCAGCTTTGTGTCGTCTGCAAACTTGGAGATATTACATCTAGTTCCCTCGTCTAGATCATTAATATATATTGTGAATAGCTGGGGTCCTAGCACTGATCCCTGCGGTACCCCACTAGTCACTGCCTGCCACTCGGAAAAAGACCCGTTTATTCCAACTCTTTGCTTCCTGTCTGCCAACCAGTTCTCTATCCAAATCAGTACCTTACCCCCAATCCCATGTGCTTTAACTTTGCACGCTAATCTCTTATGCGGGACCTTATCGAAAGCCTTCTGAAAGTCCAAATACACCACATCCACTGGTTCTCCCTTATCTATTCTACCAGTTACATCCTCAAAAAATTCCAGTAGATTAGTCAGGCATGATTTGCCTTTTGTAAATCCATGTTGACTTTGTCCGATCCTGTCACTGTTTTGCAAGTGCTCTGTTATTACATCTTTTATAATGGACTCTAGCATTTTGCCCACTACCGATGTCAGGCTTACCGGTCTATAATTCCCCGTTTTCTCTCTACCACCTTTTTTAAATAGTGGGGTTACATTAGCTACCCTCCAATCCATGGGAACTGTTCCAGAGTCTATAGAATTTTGAAAGATGACCAGCAATGCATCTACTATTTCTAGGGCTACTTCCTTAAGTACCCTAGGATGTAGATTATCAGGCCCTGGGGATTTATCGGCCTTCAATCCCGTCAATTTCCCTAACACCATTTCCCTACAAATACTGATTTCATTCAATTCCTCCCTCTCATTAGACCCTATGTTCCCCGACATCTCTGGGAGTTTATTTGTGTCCTCCTTTGTGAAGACAGAACCTAAGTATGTATTTAATTGGTTTGTTCCCCATTATAAATTCCCCTGATTCTGACTGCAAGGGACCTACGCTTGACTTCACCAATCTTTTTCATTTCACATATCTATCGAATAATCAGGGACAAAATTAACAGTCACTTGGACAAGTGTGGAATAATTAAGGAAAGCCAGCACGGATTTGTTACAGGCAAATCGTATTTAACCAACTTGATCGAGTTTTTTGATGAGGTAACAGAGGGTTGATGAGGGTAATGCGGTTGACGTAGTGTACATGGATTTCCAAAAGCCGTTTGATAAAGTGCCACATAATCGGCTTGCCAGCAAAGTTGAAGCCCATGGAATAAAAGGGACAGTGCAGCATGGATACGAAATTGGCTTAGTGATAGGAAACAGAGTAAGGAAACAAAGTAGTGGTGAACGGTTGTTTTTCAGACTGGAGGAAGGTGTTCCCCAGGGGTCGGTCTAGGACCCCTGTTTTTCTTGATTTATATTAATGACTTGGATATGGGTGTACAGGGCACAATTTCAAAATTTGCAGATGACACAAAACTTGGAAGTATAGTGAACAGTGAGGAGGATAGTGATAGACTTCAAGAGGACATCGACAGGCTGGTAGAATGGGCGGACACGTGGCAGGTGAAATTTAACGCAGAAAAGTGCAAAGTGATACATTTTGGTAGAAAGAATGAGAGGACATATAAACTAAATGGCACAATTCTAAAGTGGGTGCATGAACAGAGAGACCTGGGGGTATATGTGCACAAATTGTTGAAGGTGGCAGGGCAGGTTTAGAGAGCAGTTAAAAAAGCTTATTGGATCCTGGGCTTCATGAATAGAGGTATAGAGTACAAAAGCGTGGAAATTATGAAGAATCTGTATAAAACACTGGTTCGGCCTCAACTGGAGTATTGTGTCCAATTCTGGGCACCGCACTTTAGGAAGGATGTGAAGGCCTTAGAAAGGGTGCAGAAAACATTTACAAGAATGATTCCAGGGATGAGGGACTTCAGTTACGTGGATAGACTGGAGAAGCTGGGGTTGTTCTCCTTAGAGCAGAGAAGATTGAGAGGAGATTTGATACAGGTGTTCAAAATCATGAGGGGTCTGGACAGAGTAGATAGAGAGAAACTGTTCCCATTAGCAGAAGGGTTGAGAACCAGAGGACACAGATTTTAGGTGATTGGCAGAAGAACCAAAGATGATATGAGGAAAAACTTTTTTACTCAGCGAATGGCTAGGATCTGGAATGCACTGCCTGACAGGGTGGTGGAGGCAAACTCAATCGTGGCTTTCAAAAGGGAGTTGGATGAGTACCGGAAGGAAAAAAATTTGCAGGGCTACGGGGAAAGGGCGGGGTATTGGGACTAGCTTAAATGCTCTTGCAGAGAGCCGGCACAGGCTCGACGGGCCAAATGGCCTCCTTCTGTGCTGCAACCATTCTATGATGCTGGATAAGCACATGAGGGAGAAAGGAATAGAAGGATATGCTGATGGGGCGAGATGAAAAGGTGTGGAAGGAGGATTGTATGGAGCAGAAACGCCGGCATGGACCTGTTGGGCTGAAAGGCCTGTTTCTGTGCTGTAAATACTTTGCAACACTACATAGTTTAACGCAAGTACCGAGAGCATTCGTTTGCCAGAACCTGCATAACTGCAACTGAAGCTCAACGGTGGTATCTGTGAACCGTGTAAGTAATTATGGGCTGTCGTTCATCGTAACTGCGCCTCGTTAATCCCGTGCCTGTTTTCTTAAGGTTTTCGTGACATTCGAAACAACAGATTTTCTCTGAATTTAGCCTGGTTATGTAGGCTCGAATAATTCATCACCATCCCAACCCCTCTCGCTTTTCTCCTAGATTTTAAATGCTGAAAATAAAGCTGAAAAAACACCTGAACCGACCTTGAGCTTTTAAGATCGGCAATTAAAACTGGCTTTAAAAAGTCCTCTCACATGTGTACGAGGCAGATTAGGAAACGCTCAACTTGCTGACAAGTAAAAAGAGGATACGCAAAGAAAACACAATAATGACAAGAGTTCGCCGAAATAAAGGAAGCCCGTTTAATTTTGTTTTTTTATCTGCTGAAGCTACTTCAGCTGACACAGTATTTTTGGATGACTCGTCGACAGAAACACAGTTGGCCGGGAAGCCCGTTTTGAAAGGAAACCAAGTTTAATACCAGCCCTTCAAATTGCAAGACAGGAAATATCTATCCCAAGAGTGATGACAAGAAGCCGCTTTCAGTTTTTTTTGACATAACGCTGCAATTCTTCCACAGTTTGCATATTGTAAATTAGCTCAACAGGAAGGAATGAAGAGCTCGGGTCTCTCCTCTCTTGAAAAGAGAAGGCTGGGGGGGGCGGGTGACCTGATAGAGGTCTTTAAAATTATGAAAAGGTTTTGATAGAGTGGATACAGAGAGAGTGTTTCCACTTGTGGGGAAGAGCAAAACCAGAGGCCATCAATATAAGATAGTCACCAAAAAATCAAATAGGGAATTCAGAAGAAACTTCTTCACCCAAAGAGTGGTGAGAATGTGGAACTCGCTACCACAGGGAGTGGTTGAGGCGAATAGTATAGATGCATTTATGGGGAGGCTAGACAAGCATATGAGGGAGAAGGGAATAGAGGGTTACGCTGATAGAGTTAGATGAGGAAAGATGGGAGGAGGCTCGAGCGGAGCATCAACGCCGGCATGGACTGGTTGGGCCGAATGGCCTGTTTCTGTACTGTAATATCCTATGTAATTCTATGAAACTATAACCAATTTTATTTCCAGGAGGTCTACTGCAGTCCTCCCATCAACTAAGATTAGCATACAACTATGCCATAACAGTAGTGGTTGACCTTTGATTGGCTCATTAACCCTGATAATTTAAATAACAAATGGCTAAATTTTAGCGAGGTGAATCCCATGATGGAAAGCTAGAGGAAAAACACAGCCAATGACTAAAGCTACCTTAGAGACCGATACACCACGCACCAGGCCTGATGACCATCACCTAACACTAATTGGATTTTTGCAGCACGTCCCATTAGAGTGCTCTGTTCCCACTTGAACATCCAAATATGTATGCATGTATATAGACTACTTACCAAAATGTACACTACCAGTACCTCCTGCATCGCTCCCATTCCTTCTGGGCAGTAATGCAACAACAACTTGCATTTATATCGCTCCTGTAACCTGGTTAAAACATCCCAAGGCAGGCATTTGTGCGTCACTTAGGTACCCAGATTCAGAGAGATACAAGCGGTGGCACAGACAGGAATACAAAGCAGATTGTTCCACGTGTACGCTGATGATACCGAGCGCTACTTCTTCACCACCTCTCAAGGCCCCTTCACTGCCCTCTGTGCTGTTAGATTGCTTGCCCGCCGTCCAATCTCGGATCAGCCACAATTTCTCCCAGATAAAACACTGGAAAGGCCAAAGCCATTATTTTCAGCCCCTCGCCGCCAACTCCGTTCCCTCGCCACCAACTCCAATGGTGCAGACCATTCCGTGGGAATCGGAGCAAGGAGAGTGGCACTGGACAGTACTGCGGGGGTAGGGGGGGGGAGAAATACAACAGTATTTACACCAGGCAAATCAAGCTAGGTTTAGAAAAATTACTGGTGCTTAGAGCACCCCAAGAGGACCAGGAGCACGTGAGAGTAACTGAGTGGCCTTATTGCGATATATAATATATATATGGTTTTATTTCAATATAATTTGATCTTGGGAAGCAGGTATTCAGAGCGCCTGTCGAAACCAGATTGCTGCCCAGCCTGATCACTGCATGCAAAATGTGGGCAAATTTAACTGTCCAGCTCTGCGCAAAGAGGGAAGCTTCAACACCTCGTCTGTTGCCAAGGTTACGGTTTTCTTGAGAAACTAAAATTAACCCCACGAAAAAAAGACACGCAGACAGGCACGCGCGCACAAGCAGCTACCCAGCACCACCAAGCGCCATTGAAAAGGATATTCCATTTCTATCCGAATATCATCCAGACGACTTTTCAAGTCATCCGAATCTTCCTCCCCGTGTTCATCAAAAACAGTCAGTTGCACAATAAGCTCTTCGTTTTCAATTTTCCGCAATTCCTAGAAAATAGTAAGTGAGACAATATAGATTCCTCTTGGTGCTTGTGGATGCATCAATACTTGTGACGCTTGAACACTTCATGTCCGAGGGTACCACGATGTGTGGACTCTAATATGAAGGTTTGGGTCATGCTCCCGGTAAGGGGAAGTAGGTTCTTTACAAGAAGTCTTTAGATGCACGAGGAATTAAACTTCACATGGGTTCAACTTCCACGTGTACGCTGATGATACCGAGCACTACTTCTTCACCACCTCTCAAGACCCCTTCACTGCCTCTGTGCTGTTAGATTGCTTGTCCACCGTCCAATCTCGGGTCAGCCACAATTTCTCCCAGATAAAACATTGGAAAGGCCAAAGCCATTATTTTCAGCCCCTCGCCACCAACTCCGTTCCCTCGCCACCAACTCCAACCCCACCCCCATCTCTGCCACTTTCAGGCTGAACCAGACGGTTTGCATCCGCAGCATCTGACAAAAGCCCCAAGTTAAGCTTCCAACCCCATATCCTCTCCACCACAAAGACCAAATATTTCCACCCCAATAACATTGTCCAGCTCCGCCCCAACCTCAAGCCATTCTGCTGTTGAAACACTCATCCGTGGTACTGTCACTTCCAATGCTCTCTTGACAGGCCTTCCATCCTTCACCCTCCATAAACCTCAGCTCATCCAAAACTCTGCTGCCCGTGTCTCATTCCGTACCAAGTTCCATTCGCCCATGAATCATCCCCGCGCTTGCTGACTTACACTGGCTCTCAGTTCCCCAGCGCCTCAAATCTAAAATTCCCATTCAGGTGTTCAAATCCCCCCCCCCCATTAACTTCACCTCTCCAGATCTCTGTAACCTTCTCCAGCATTACCACCTCCCCCACCCCCGAACTCTAGTTCTTCTGACACTTACCTCTTGAGCATGCTTCCTCCCTTTGCACTCACCATTGACAGCCATGCCTTCAGCCAATTGAGCCACGCACTCTGGAATTCCGTACCGGGACCCCCAACATCTCTCCACCTCCCTCTCCTCCATTAACACCCTCAATACCTACCTCAGTGGCCATGCATTTTGATCAACTCGCCTAATAACTCCTCCTGCGGCTTCGGAGTCCAATTTTTATTTCCCTTACAAGCCAGCTACCCATTTTAAATTGTTGCTAGCTTGCGTGTACATAGTTAATTTAAAATTTCATCGAGGCTGAAAACTCCCCGTGGATAACAGAACGCGGCTCACCGGTAAGATTTGATTGAGACCTAAACGCATGATTTCGCTCCGCAAGTGAATCCTGAAGTCGAGTTCGTCAGCGGGAATAATGAGGGCGTTAATGAACTGCATGCATGCCACCTGACAAGAGAAAACAATTCCAGATCAGTTCAAAGAAAATTATATCGTTGATGCCTCGTTACTAAAAACCCAATCGTTATTACAAAAGAAACATAAACAGCAGAAATAATTTAAAGAAACAGCATTATAAACCAGGAAGATCCCGGGTCTGATCTACACCGAATCAGCAGATCTCAGCAGGGTGCTACAGTTAACCAGCAGAAGAAGAAGAAAGAATCAGCCATGGTTCCTGCACCTGAATGCTCTTAAGAACAGGAGGAGGCAATTCAGCCCCTCGAGCCTGTCCCGCCATTCAATTAGATCATGGCTGATCTGTATATTAACTCCATCTACTTGGTTTCCTAACCCTTAATACCCTTGCCTAACAATAGTCTATCAAGCTCATTTTGAAATTTTCAATTGACCCCCAGCCTCAACATCTTTTTGGTGGAAGAGAGTTCCAAATTTCCACTACCCTTTGTGTGAAAAAGTGCTTCCTGACATCAGCCTAGCTCTAATTTTAAGGTTATGTCCCCTTGTACTGGACACTCACCAGAGGAAATAGTTTCTCCCTATCTTGAACACTTCAACTAGATCACCTCTCAATTTTCTATATTCAAGGGAATACAAGCATCGTCTATGCAACCGGTCGTCATAATTTAACCCTTTTAGCCCCTTCAGCGAACACGGTTAGAAAATAGGCATAAGTGTCAGCTGTGGCTCAGTGGGTAGCACCCCCGCCTCAGTCAGAAGGTTGTGGGTTCAAGCCCCACTCCAGACTCTCGAGCACAAAAAATCTAGGCCGACATTCCAGGGCAGTACTGAGGGAGTGCTGCACTGTCAGAGTACTGCGCAGCCATTTGGGGTCGCGCGGCGCCAAACAAAATTACAGGGAACATTGGCCTCATCTGCTCTCTGCTGACGTAAAAGACCCCATGGCACTATTTTGAAGAGGAGCAGGGTAGTGATGCCCGGTGTCCTGGCCAATATTTATCCCTCAATTAACACTCAAACAGATCACCTGGTCTTTCTCAAATTGCGGTTTGTGGGAGCTTGCTGCCGCATTTCCGAAGTTACTTACAGTTCAAAAGTACTTCATTGGCTGTAAAGCACTTTGGGACATCCTTTGGTCGTGAAAGATGCTCTATAAATGCAAGTCTTTCTTTCTTTAGGATGCAGTCAAGCCAGATCAGAACAGGGCTCAGCTGTAATTCACCCCATGGTCTGCCTATTCTCACTGTCAAGGCTCACTTACGAAAACTTGGGCAAGGTACTAGAGAGCTGCCAGTGTTCGTCAGGAGAGGAGGGAAAGAAAGTTGTCAAAGGCAAAAAGAAATGTAAATGGTGTAAAACTGCGAGGAAACTGGTTTTTCCAGACACGGTCACTCTCAGCAAAGTGAATTTTTAAAAAGAGATGTAGGCATCGCAGGCAAGGCCAGCATTTATTGTCCATTTAGTGTCAGCTTTGGCTCAGTGGGTAGTACTCTTGCCTCGGAGTCAGCATGTTGTGGGTTCAAGTCCCACTCCAGGGACTTGAGCACAAAAATCTATGCCGACACTCCGAGTGCAGTGCTGAGGGAGTGCAGCACTATCGGAGGTGCCGTCTTTCAGATGAGACGTTAAAGCGAGGCCCTGTCTGCTCTCTCAGGTGGACGTAAAAGATCCCACTGCACTATTTCGAAGAAGAGCAGGTTGGTTATCCCCTGGCCAATATTTATCCCTCTATCAACATCACAAAAACAGGATTATCTGGTCATTATCACGTTGCTGTTTGTGGGAGCTTGCTGTGCGCAAATTGGCTGCCACATTTCCTACATTACAACAGTGACTACACTTCAAAAGTACTTCACTGGCTGTAAAGCGCTTTGGGACGTCCGGTGGTCGTGAAAAGCGCTGTATAAATGCAAGACTTTCTTTTTTATCCCTAGTTGCCTTGAGGTGATGGTGGCAGGTGTTCTTCTTGAACCGTTGCAATCTATTCTTTGTAGCGATTTGATGCATCGGAGCAGCTTTCTAGGCGGTTAAGATTCAACCACGTTGGTATGGGGCTGGAGGAGATCTACCCAAGTCCCTTTGTGTAGGCACAAGGGGCGATTTCAAGGATTTCCTTCTTTAAAATGCAGTCCCTCAGCCGAAGGAGCAACAGAATGACCAGGCTTGGAAACACCACCTAAAACCCGTGAACCGCAATGGGGTTCTGAGTTCGATCAACAACAGGTGTAACTTCTACGGAGAAAATCCAAATTAAATGATTGTATTGGATCTCTCACTCTTTGCCCCATTCCTCCACCCATATGCTGTTGGCAGAGACTTCACTGTTGCGAGATGTTCCACCAAAAAGGTCCAACTGAGGAACAGCAGCAACTTACTTAAGTCATGGCGGCAGACTGATTAGCCTGCATCCAACAGATCCATATATATGATATTTAATTGCATATTTACAAAAGGAGTACAACAAAAAAAAAACATTTAAAAAAATCACACCAGATGTCTAAAAGGTGCTTGGAATATGTTTTTTGCTCTGCTAGCCTCCAAAGGTTGATGATCTCAGTGACGAGTTTGGTGTTGGTGCCAGTACAATGTCCCAGAATTTGCTGGTCATCGTGATGCCTCAATGCCAATATTAAACATGCCCAGCGCTGGGAATCTAACAAGTTACCACCAGGCAGGTTAAAAGTGCTATTTGGACTGGCTGAGTAATATCGCTGGGGGATCCGCGATGCTCAAACTTTCTCCCGTATCTCCATTACTACCACCACGCATGTGCACACACCTAGTGTGTTGCGAAAAGAATAAAGGATACACTCGATGTATAACAGCACCAATAAAAGAGTTACTAACTTTCCATCAAGAGCAAATTTAGAACACCAACACAAATCAGTGTAAAACCAGTTTGTTTTTTTAATGGACGGTGTTTTTGCCCCATTTGGCTTTTCATAAGTATGACTTGCCTTCAGTGGTATGCTCTGTTCAATCTTCAATCCATCCAACAGGGGTTTGAACCTTTCACTGTCCTTCTGCTCTGCTCTCTCTGTCAGTGCTTCCAGTACTTTTTCATGTCTGGAAAGGGAGCGTTATAACAGAAATCTGTGTTAAGCAGCCGCTAATAATTCCACATTTCCAATAATCACTTCGCAACGCACAGCTGACCTTTCTCATTTCACCTTCCTCTTAACATTCACATCTTATTGCACATTTTATGGTGAGCAACACCCCGTCACAAAATGGTAATTAAAAAAAAAATGATTCTGAGTTACGCACGTGCAAATATTAACAGAATTCTGAGGGTTTAAACTGCAACCTGGGTGAGATGTGGAGACTGGTTAACACTCCAGTGCAAGGGACAATGGCTACAGGGAATGCTGTTCTTTGAAGGAGATGTTGTGCACAGAAAAGATCCTATTGAACTAATCAAAAAGAATAGGAGACAGCTCCTGGGCCAATGCTGCCCCCAACGCTCCCAATATTCTGAACTCCTATAGTGCTAAGGAAGCAAACTATTGGAGTGAAACATTGCACACGATACATATATAATCCTGTATCTCCGAATCAAACGCATCAGAACTGATTACAATACCATCATTCAGACTAAATGTAGAGCAGACTAGATGAGATCTATACTTAGCCTTAATAATCATTGGAAACAGAGTGGGACTACTAGATAGCTCTTTCAGAGAGCCAGCACAGGCATGATGGGCTGAATGGCCTCCTTCTCTATGATTCTATGATGTGCAAGCAAACCTAATGCACACACAGACTGTAATATACAGAGTGTGTTGGTGCTGCAATGCTCTAATTCAACAAGTCTTCTGTACATGTTGTAAAACAAGAAAAAGACTTGAGCAGTTATATGCATTGTGTCACAGCAACCTTCAATTTGAAGAGGTGAGCAATGCTGCTCAGCAGTACAGTATACATCGGCAATCACCTATATTAACCGATTGGCTATATTAATCATTTGTGTTACTGCTGCAGTTCACTGGATACATTATTTTCCAATTTAATTAACTGATGTGACATTCATTTCAAGCCTCAGATCTGGTAGTTTATTGGAGAGTCCAAGTAGATAGTTACCGCCTTAAAAGAAGTCCATAAGAACATAAGAAAACATAAGAAATAGGAGCAGGAATAGGCCACTTGGCCCCTCGAGCCTGTTCCGCCATTCAATAAGATCATGGCTGATCTAGGGCTCAAAGCCACTTCCCAGTCCGCTCCCCATAACCCTTCACTCCCTTATCTTGCAAAAATCTGTCTATCTCCACTTTAAATGTATTTAATGACCCAGCCTCCACAGCTCTCTGGGGCAGAGAATTCCACAGATTTACTACCCTCTGAGAGAAGAAGTTCCTCCTCATCTCAGTTTTAAAAGGGTGACCCTTTATTCTGAGACTGTGCCCCCTGAGTTCTAGATTTCCCCATGAGGGGAAACATCCTCTCTGCATCTACCCTGTCGAGCCCCCTCAGTATCTTACATGTTTCGATAAGATCACCTCTCATTCTTCTAAATTCCAATGAGTATAGGCCCAGCCAGCTCAACCTTTCCTCATAAGTCAAACCCCTCATCTCTGGAATTAACCTAGTGAATTGTCCATTTGATTTGTGAGTCATGAAGCCATGGTTTACTATTCCTTATGGCATCTGTGGTCTTTAGATGATCATTGATAGATAGTAGTCCATAAAATGATCAAGTGCTTGTTAGACTAATGGAACTATAATTTCCAAGTTTATCTATAGTTGAATGTCAAGCTAACATTTGCTATCGTTCACTATACAGGTCCAGCTCTTCATATAAAATTTTAAAAAAATATTCCTCAGCACCTCACCCAGTCCCCCTCTGATGTTCTTGACCATTCTAGAGAGTGTATGCTGTCTGATCCAGATGCCTTCTACACATATTTTGTTTCTTCGTAACTCATAATTAACTTATCTAAAAAGCATTACAGACTGGAGCTAAAATAACTGGATTCACAATTCGTTAACAACTGAGCAAAAAATACATCCTTTGGCTCTCTTGCCATTATCTATGATCCAAGTTTCTTTTGCCCTTTTAGGTGTATATTTTCCTCCTTTCATTAGCGTTAGCAAAAAACGGCAGTGCGAGTATACAGGCAGGCAACCAGCTTTATACTCACACTAACATTAGTGAACAAATGAAAGTATATTCTTTACTTCTTGTGATATTTCACCCGGTTACCCTGACTTTTATACAACCCATTCTTGGCAATTTTCCCTGTTCAATTCTTGTGCCTTTGGTTTCCTCTTTCAAATATCCGTTTGCTCTTGTCGATCCTCCAACACTGAGTTTGCCCAAAACTGACCCTGTAGTTACTGAGCCTTGCTCTACAATTTTGCATCAACTCGAAGAGATAGCTTGCAGAAAGCTAACTGCAAATGACCAGGAGCGATGGTTCAACTGAGAAGCAGGCGCTATCGTACCAAGATACGTGCACTGGTTCACATATCAATGAACCTCTGTTATTGAATGTGCAAACAGAGTTTGTGCAACAAGTGCTGCTTTTAAAGAATCGTATGCTTACATGTTCTCAGGATGTGGCAGGATACAGATAGCAGACAAGAGCTTGACAGCATCAATCATCATGGCTGGAGCATTGGGATCTACAGCCTTCACCAGCAGCAGAATGCCATCGTCTGAATCCAACATCATTTTTATCCCATACTGCATAGTGAAAGTTGAAAGAAAATTACACCATCTTCCACAAGAAACAGTAATGAATAAATTAACAAAAACCTGCCAGTGATAAATAGGTGTGTTTTAACAAAGGGTTTACACCAGAAACGTTAACCTGGCTTTTGCAAAAAGACCTACTGTTCATGACCAAATTATTTTTCTTCTTCTGAACATTGAGTACGGACGATGGGTCATCGACCCGAAACCTTAACTCTGTTTCTCTCTGCACAGATGCTGCCGGACCTGCTGAGTATTCCCAGCATTTTCTGTTTTTATTTCAGATTTCCAGCATCCGCAGAATTTTGCTTTTGTAATTTTCTTCTTTGTTGTTTTATTTACAAGTGTTCAATACCTTCCCTCAGAAGGGGAGCTGGATATCCCAGCGGAGCCCTCAGGCGTAGAGCTAGCTGGAGACCTCATACCCACCTGATGCTGGGGAGGGACGGAGGGGTGGGGAAAGAGGAGAATTACAGGGGTTACAGCCTGGGTCCAAACTTGGGCAAACAAACAGTGTCAGCTGCACATTGGAACATTTATCAGACCGTGGCGAGAACCAAGATCACCTTGAAGCCCTCCTCGGGAGGGAAGGAGTACCCAAAATGCAAGGTACCCATGAGATTAGTTCAAAAAAGGTATTTTCCAATAGGAATTCAGAGAGAAGATGGGGACCGGGAGGGGGGGGGGGGGGGGGTGGTGCGCGGAAGGAGGAGAGCAGAAAGCACTCTACCGAGTCTTTATTCCAACCCCTTTGGTGGATTTTCTCCACCTTGTGCGCTATCTTTAGTCTGCAGTCAATGAACTTTACCTCAACTGCTCAAGAAGAAATGAAAAACTCGACATGAGTCACAGCACTGATGAAGCTTCTGATTCTTTTGGAAAGCAAAAATGTCCCAATGCTGCATTCCTGAGTTAGTCTATGGCTGATAATATTTGGTGCCTACAGGCACCAAAACATGGTTAATGAGGATCTACATAAACTGCAAAGTCTTAAAAAAAAAAGCTGAAGTCCTATTAAGTGGGTCCAACTCCAATCCATCCAACTTTACGCATTCTGTAATAATATTAAAACACTCACCTTGTTGTTCATAAAAGCTTTGAGGCACCTAATAATTTCATGTTGAACTTTGTAGTTTATACTGCAAAAGAGAACAATGCGATATTAGTACAGCGTAAAACAAGCTGGCACTGGGCACAATTTTTAAAAAAATCCTGTGACCAATAAACACAGAAAAAGCTGCAAATACGCAGCAATTCAAGACAGCATCTGTGGAAAAACAAGCGTCTGTTCACTTTTCAGGCCTTAAGACCCTTCCCTCAGAGCTCAGTATTGTCCCCAGCGGACATCCACACATATGCCTCGACCCATCTTTTATTTCTTTACTTGTCCCATTACCATTTCCTTTCGCCTTGCACCATCATCCCTTTTGCCATTTAATCACTCCTGCCTTCCACCCGATCACACACCTCCCCTTTCGTTCTTTTCTCGCCTCTCCCCTTTCCCCTGCCTCTGCACTTGCTTAAAACCAGTTACATCTGTAGCATTTTCCAGTCTGACGAAAGGTCATCGACCTGAAACCTTAACTCTGTATTTCTCTCCACAGATGCGGCCTGACCTGCCGAGTATTTCCAGCATTTTCTCTTTTTATTCCACACACACATCTAACCCTCCAGCGTGGGGGTCGCTGGTTATCTATTAGGAGAGATGTCCTGGTTGATTTTTTTTTTATCCTTCCCCAACCCAAGAGTTTCTGATGCCAATTGTAGCATCTCAACACAGACCAGGGATGGAGCTTGGGACCATCCCAGTTTGTATAGTTCAGTGTCTTTACCAAATCAACCAGCGGACGAGCCCCCTGGGCGTACTTCAGATTACCTTCCAATTTACTCGGGCTTTACCAAGTTTCTGGAGAAGGTAACCAGTTGGATTAGTCATGAGATTTAAAATGGGTCCGCTTTAAGAAATTGAGAAACACATACAGACCATTTAAATGCCTTAGTTTTTAATAGAGATATTTGATTCAAGAAGGGCAAGTTAGCAAAGAGAACTTCAAGCATATTTGTGAAAAGATGGCCACTAAAAATAAAGTGCTGTGATTACTTTACCTTGAAGGATCCAGCTGCTCATCCTGTAACCCTTTCAATATATCCAACAGTGTCGCTAGCCCCTCGGCACCAAAGTTCTGCACCCAACTGTTGGAAGAAAAAACAAACAGATTTATTCTACACCGTCTGCGAGCCGAGAGCACAATGCTGGGTTTGTTTCAAGATACTTGGCAATAGATTGGGAGAAGGGGAAGTGCAACGAGACCTGGGTGTCCTTGTGCACCAGTCGCTGAAGGTAAGCATGCAGGTGCAGCAGGCGGTTAAGGCGGCAAATGGTATGTTGGCCTTCATAGCGAAAGGGTTTGAGTATAGGAACAGGGATGTGCTGCTGCAGTTGTACAGGGCCTTGGTGAGACCACACCTTGAGTAGTGTGCGCAGTTTTGGTCGCCTTATCTGAGAAAGGATGTTCTTGCCATGGAAGGAGTTCAGCGAAGATTCAGCAGGCTGATACCTGGGATGGCAGGAATGACATATGAGGAGAGATTGGGTCGATTGGGCTTATACTCGCTGGAGTATAGAAGAATGAGAGGGGATCTCATCAAAACATATAAAATTCTGACAGGTCTGGACAAACTAGATGCAGGAAGAATGTTCCCGATGGTCGGAGAGTCCAGAACCAGGGGTCATAATCTAAGGATAAGGGGTAAGCCATTTAGGACAGAAATGAGGAAGAATTTCTTCACCCAGAGAGTGGTGAACCTGTGGAATTCTCTACCACAGAAGGTAGTTGAGGCCAAGTCATTAAATATATTCAAAAATGAGTTAGATATATTTCTTAAAGCTAAAGGTATCAAGGGATATTGGGAGAAGGCAGGTACAGGGTACTGAGTTTGGATGATCAGCCATGATCTCATTGAATGGCGGAGCAGGCTCGAGGGGCCGAATGGCCTACTCCTGCTCCTATCTTCTATGATTCTATGTTTCTATGTTATGGCTCAGTAGACTATCTCCGGAGGAGGACAACCTAAAGGCAATGTTCCCTCTAAGCTGCACTTTGTTCTGCGCGGCTTGTTTCTTTCAATGCGCGGTCCCTTCAAATTTCTGCACGTGCGGTATTTCCGACGTAAAAGCTTGTGAGCGGCCTGCACGGGACCTTGCAGATTACTGCGCGGCTGTGCATGCGTGCAGCTTAGAGGGAACACTGCCTGAAGGATACCCAGTGCCAAGGCTTGTTCGGCAGCGGTTGTTGCTAGTGACACAGCTTAATGTTATCAAAGGCCAGTGAATTCCCCAGGGGGCGACTGAAGGCATCAACTCCTCCAGTGTGGCCATGACACCAATGGCTACCGATGTACATTCAACGACAACCAAACACGCGTCGGTGGATTTCTTAGGTTTACTGTTCTTGCCTTATCGGGATCTGAATGATACGAGAAACAGGCTACAACCATTCCTTACAGGTTCCTGTTGTGAACTCAAAACAAATTTGGCAAGTTGTGGTATCGTGTTTAGGGAACAAACGTTTAACACGATTGTGAGCTACCACATTTTTGCACATAATTTAAAGCTTTACAAAAAGTAGTGTCAGTGCAGGCAAGCCGACAACTTGAGGCACCGAGCTTCTTTTGGTGCAGGCATTGTCTTGCATGGGTCAATACTGAAGGATGCACGGGACCTCAGATCAACTCGGGTACAGAATCGGCATTCAGTGTACAATTCTAATTTGTGCATCCCCGATTCCCTTTGCCCCTCCCTAAACCTCTCTCTCCTCCTTTAAAGCGCTCCTTAAAATCTGTCTCTTGACCAAGCTTTCGGTGGCCTGTCCCAGCGCCTCCTTCGGCTCGGTGTCAATTATTGCCTGATTACGCTCCTGTGAAGTGCCTTAGGTGGCTTTACTACGTTAAAGGCGTTATATAAATGCAAGTTGTTCCTTACGCGTTTTCTACATTACAACAGTAACTACACTTCAAAATTACTTCATTGGCTGTAAAGCACTTTGGGACATCCTGAGGTCATGAAAGGTGCAAAATAAATGCAAGTTCTTTCTTTACCTCCTTATGTGTCAATGTTCATGTTTGATTTTGAACACTTTATCGTCCTTTATTTGGCCATCTAAGGGGCCATACGATTGTCCAGCGGTGCTACCATATCAGCTAAAGAGCACGGCTTTTCATCCTTTTACTTGTTCTGAAATGAACAGCCTAGTCTATTTCGGAGAGCCTGCTTGTGTGATGTCAACAAAATTAAGCACTGTCGGCTCCTGGGAAACCTCAAAAGAAAAGCATAAAAGTCCCAGAGAGGCCAGATTAATCAACACAATGTTTGCTAACTCAATGGCTCTCTAAGCTGTGGAGGAGGCCAGGTACTTTGTCTTAAAAAAAAGTCAGCCTTGGCTCAGTGGGTAGCACTCTCTCCCCAGAGTCAGGAGGTTCAAGGCCCACTCCAGAGATTCGAGCACAAAATCTAGACGAACACTTCAGTGCAACACTGAGGGAGTTCTGCACTGTCTGAAGTGCCGTCTTTCAGATGAGACGTTAAACCGGACGTTAAAGATGACGTCTGCCATCTTAGGTGGACGTAAAAGGTCACATGGCATTTTCAAAGAAGAGCATAAGAACATAAGAAATAGGAGCAGGAATAGGCCACTTGGCCCCTCGAGCCTGCTCCGCCATTCAATAAGATCATGGCTGATCTTGGGCTCAAAGCCACTTCCCCTCCCGCTCCCCATAACCCTTCACTCCCTTATCTTGCAAAAATCTGTCCATCTCCACCTTAAAGAGCAGGGGAGTTCCCAGAGACTTAGCCAATATTTAACCCTCAACCAAACAGATTATCTGCTCATTTATCTTGTTGGTATTTGTGTGACCTTGCTATGCACAAACTAGCTGCCCAGTTTCCCCACATTACAACAGTGACTATACTTCAAAAGTATTTAATTGGCTGCAAAGCGCATTGGGACATCCTCAGGTTGTGAAAGGCGCTGTATAAAGAATATTCAGCTGGTGAACATGAACTGGCACATGTTCAGAGTTTTTATACAGTATGGGAGTAGGGGACTGTGTACTGCACCGCACTGCATATCTATGCCAGTAGTTATACTCTTATGGTGAAAGTGGAATGATGAATATCCTGATTCACAGCCTTTTATAAGCAAAATAAATTTTGCATTTGTTTTATAAACATTATTGAAAAGTAGATTAGCAAGCATTAAGTAGATACCAAATATATTGGGCTCACTCTCTGTTTCATATTGAAACTGTACACATTATATTGCTGCATTATGAAGTATAATAGCTCTAGTGCCTTGCTTGGAAACATTCAGGTGAATCGCATTTTTAATGGATGGCACGGAGACTGGAATCAGCTACATTTATGGAGTGCAGAGGATGGTTAGTTAAAAGCACTAACATCGTTTGCTGTTATAAAACTTTAGACGGCAGATATTCTCATTTTGTTTAAAAATAGAACATTCATTCCATGAAGAGATGAACTAGAAACACATATTGAGACTAGCCATTCTGCCAATGCAGCGTTTCAATCGAGTCCTCTTGTAGGTTTCCATGATCTGTTGGCACAGACATGGGATTTCTTTTTTTAAATAGACATCGAAGCTTAAACCTCAGCTGCAACCTCTGAACGAGATCTGACACTACGCAAAAATCGCTTTCAAATTTAGTAACCCACACATTGGTGAAGCCCTATCGTTTCTATTACCTGACTGGGTTATTGTTCAGAGAAACCCGCAAGGACTCCAAACAACTTAGCAGCTGGTGCTCTCGTACTCCCGACTTCAATTCTTGGATGTACATCACCGCTGATCTGGAACTTTCCTTCTGACTTTGCCCCTAAAAAAGGGGAAAAAAAAATTCCACGTTGAGAAAGACTTCACCCCAGGTTGAACAACTGAGGGAGGTAGAATTCAACACACAGCAGGACTTAATGCTACCTCTATTTTAACCGGAAAAATGCATCAGTCACTTACTCATCGAGGTATCCCTGGCTTTCGCTGGCTGGGCTAAAAAATGCATTGAGTTGACTTGCTCGATATTTTAAGAAGCAAACATTCTTTAATAAAGCTGTATGACCCTCAGTACAGAACTAAGTGTCCAGAAAATGTGCACTCAATGCTTGGGAACCAAAATAGCAACCAGTGGCTATTTGACAAATCTTTGGCTGAACTCTGCACTGTTAAACTCAGAAGAAGAGCAAGCCCCAATTAACAGATGACCTACCACTTAACAAGAGTCAACCAATCACCTTTAACTTGTGTGTATGTTCCTTCCCCTTCCCCGAGTTGTATAACTGTAAGAAAGCTATTTGTGCATGGCCAGTAATAAACCAATTTGTTAAGAGTTTTAAACTCCACAAAATTCAGTAACTTCTTTCCAAAGTAATTACTACGTTAGCCAAATAGTCGGCGATTCTCCTCTATAATAGCTGTGAAATGAGGATAGTTGTTGAACTGAAGGCCAGGAACAATCTGTGCTCAATTCCCCAGTACAAGCAGCTGTCCTTTTGCAAATGACCTTCCTAAAAAGGAGTTTTCTGTGCTCAAGATTAGGAAGGTTACTGCTGGACAATGGTATATTTTTCCTTCCAGTTTGGCATCAGTTCCTTCATCAAGCTCGTCGCATTAGATTCAGATTAAAGTTCTCTCTACCCTCACAATGTATCTTAATCTCAACCATAGACAAACAAGCCCCATTTAACTTGGATGCATCTTTCCATTTCTTGTACTAGTCATCCTACCATTCCCGAGTGAGACCATCCCATTCCCAACCTCTCTTCCTCTCCAAGAAATGCATTGTCGCCTCTCAAATAATTGCTCACCTTTCTCGCAACTCCATGTTTGAATCTCTGACCCTGCCACAGCACTGAAACAGCCCTATTCAAAGTTACAAAAGGCACCCTCTGCGACTGTCACTCTGACAGTGGTGCATTATCCAGCCTCAACCTCCCTGCAGCATTTGACATGGTCAACCACACCATCCTCCCCCAACTTTCCAGCTTAATGGGACTACCCTTGCTTGGTTCTAGTCTTACCTATCTGGTCAGAGCCTGAGCATCTCCAGCAACAGCTTCTCTTCAAAACTCTGCACCATTACCTCTAGAGATGGCCCCCACCCACCAAGGATCTATCCTTGGCCCACTCCGCATCTTTATTTACATGCTACCTCTTGATGACATCATCCAAAGACATGGGTTCAACTTCCACATATACACTGATGACACCCAGCTCTACTTCTCCAGCACCTCTCTCGACCCCTCATCTGTCTCAGTGATGTCAAACCATCTGATCTTGGATGAACTGTTACTTCCTCCAGTTAAACAACTTCTTCTTAGGCAGTCCCTCGGAACCGAGGATGACTTGCTACCACATTAAAAATGAGTTCTCAGGTGACTGAGGAGTCCGATGCTGGAGCTACAGTCTCTGTCACAGGTGGGGCAGACGGTGGTTGAAGGGGGCGGGTTGACGGGCGCTCCTTCCACTGTTTGCGCTTGGCTTCCGCTTGCTCCCGGCGAAGAGACTTGAGGTGTTCGGCACCTTCCCGGATGCTTCTCCTCCACTTTGTACGGTCTTGGGCCAGGGATTGGCAGGTGTCGGTGGGGATGTTGCACTTTTTCCAAGGAAGCTTTGAGGGTGTCCTTGAAGCGTTTCCTCTGCCCACCTGGGGCTCTCTTGCCGTGTCGGAGCTCCGAGTAGAGCGCTTGTTCAGCCATGAACGCATTGAATGGCGGTGCAGGCTCGAAGGACCGAATGGTCTACTCCTGTACCTATTTTCTATGTTTCTATGTTTCTATGCTTGTTTTGGGAGTCTCGTATCGGGCAGGTAGACGATGTGGCCCGTCCATCGGAGCTGATCGAGCGTGGTCAAAGCTTCGATGCTGGGGATGTTGGCCTGAGCGAGAACAATGACGTTGGTGCGCCTATCCTGCCAATGGATTTGCAGGATCTTGCGGAGGCAGCGTTGGTGGTACCTCTCCAGTGCTTTGAGGTGCTTGCTGTACATGGTCCATGTCTCTGAAGCATACAGGAGGGCGGGTATCACTACTGCTCTATAGACCATAAGCTTGATGCTGGGTTTGAGGTCCTGGTCTTCTTCCTCAGGCGACCGAAGGCTGCACTGGCACACTGAAGGCAGGTGTTGGACTTCGTCATCGACGTCTGCCCTTGTTGACAGTAGGCTCCAGTTAAACATAAGGAAGACCAAAGCCATTGTCGTCAGCCCGCCACCCAGTCACAAATTCTGTACCCTTGCCACCGGCCACCGTCTCAGGTTGAGCCATACGCTTCGCAACGACGGTGTGCTAATCGACCCTGAGCCGAGCTTCTGATCCCATATTCTCTCCATCGCAAAGACTGAATACTTCCACCTCCGCACTATCACCTGTCTCCACCTTTGCCTCATCCCATCTATACACCGGTGTCACCTCCGGACTCAACTATTCCAATACTCTCCTGGCTGGCCTCCGATGCCTCACCCTCTGTAAAATCCACCTCATCCAAAACTCTGCTTCCCGCACCACGTCCCACTCATCCAACACTGCTGCCCTCGCTGACCTACATTGGCTCCCGATCCCCCAATGCCTTCAGTTTAAAATTCTCATCCTCCTGTTTATATTGCTTCACACCAATTGCTATATCTGTAACTTCCTCCAGCCCTCCAACCCCTCCTCAGAACTCTCCGTTCCTGAGACTTTGGCCTTTTGTGCATCTCCCCCCACATTGAGCCTTCAGCCATCTAGGCCCTAAACTCTGGAATTCCCTCCCTAAATCGGTTAGCCTTTCCACCTCCCTCTCCTCATTTGAGATTGTCCTTGAAACCCATCCATTTGACCAAGCTTTTTGGTCACGTCGCCTGCTTTCGCTCGATGTTCATTTTTGTTTGATCTGTGAAGCACCTCGAGAAGTTTTCCTACGTTTATAGGTGCTATATAAAATGTATGTTGTCGTATCCTTCAGGCAGATGTCAATCAATTATTACTGTCATTGTAGGAGTCAATGCAACAAGACCTCCCACCAAGCAATTAAATGTTAATTAATGTTGGGGACTAATATGTCCACACAATGGTGATGAGCTAAGTTAACTTGTGTGGGGGCATCCTCTGAAATGCATATAAATCACAAATTTAATCCCTCCACAACTGAAATAAGTCTGTGGAAAAAGTTTGAATACATTATAGAGTGCAAAAAAACAGGATCCCAAAGTGCATCTTAATGAAGTTATGACATGGACACACAAGTCTTGAAATTAGAATCCACAGAACCTCTTTTAAGTTCAATATCGGTTAGCAGTACAGTACTTACTGCTTTGGAGGTATGCAGGTACTGCGAAACCATTTCTCTTTTTATCATTATATCTTTGTTTCTCAATGGCCGTTGTTTTTCTTCGTTCAAATTCATGTCAAGCTATTAAAAAGATAAAGAATAAAGATCACAAAATTACTTCTGAAATGGAAATTAGCGGTTGGGGTTACTGATATCTTACAATTGTTTCTGACTCACACCGAGGTACAGTTCTACAGGGCCAACTGCCCTCCAGCACTTTGCCTGTGGCCAGTACTCGTGTGAATCTAGTCAGAGAACGCCTTCAAGCTATTCAACAGTAGGAGCATCACTTCCGAGCTTACATAGAATTTACAGCACAGAAACAGGTCATTCGTTCGTGCTCCACACGAGCCTCCTCCCACCCTTCTTCCTCTAACCCCATCAGCATAACCTTCTATTCCTTTCTCCCTCGTGCTCATCTAACTTCCCCTTCAATGCATTTATGCTATTCGCCTCAACTAGTGGAAGCGAGTTCCACATTCTTACCATCTAAAGCAAATCTGATTATCACTACAATAAACTGAAGGACTGTTGCAAGTTTTGGGCCTGCGTTATACATTTTCCCAGGTCCTGTTCTTACCAGACCCCAATCAGGGATTGGACCCAAGACCTTCTATGTGGCTCAATAGTGTACTCGGTGGCCTAATTACCCACTGAGCCATCTAAGGCATTCAAATTGGTTGGCTTCAAAGTGATTAGAAGCTCAATTCATAGAATAGTACAGCAGAGAAGGAGGCCATTCGGCCCATCAAGTCCATGCCCGGCTCTTTCGAAGAGCAACCCAGTTAGTGCCACTTCCTGGCTCTTTCCCCATATCCCTGCAATTTTTAATCCTTCAAAGTATTTATCCAATTGCCTTTTGAAGGCTACTATTGAATCTGTTTCCACCACCCGATCAGACAGTGCATTCCAAATCCTAACCACTCGTTGCGTAAAAAAGTTTTTCCTCATGTCGCCTCTGGTTCTTTTGCCAATCACCTTAAATCTGGTTACCGAGCCTTCTGCTACTGGAAACAGTTACTCTTTATTTACTCTATCTAAACTCTTCATGATTTCCCAGAATCACAGAATCCCCACAGTGCAGATAGAGGCCATTTCAGCCCATCGAGCCAGCACCGACACATATCCCACCCTATCCCCGTAACCCCACGTATTTAATCCCCCTAACACTAAGGTCAATTTATCATAGCCAAATCAACCTAACCCGCACATCTTTGGACTGTGGGAGGAAACCGGAGCACCCGGAGGAAGCCCACGCAGACACGGGGAGAATGTGCAAACTCCACACAGACAGTCACCCGAGGCCGGATTCGAACCCGGGTCCCTGGCGCTGTGAGGCAACAGTGCTAACCACTATGCCACAGTGTTGCACACCTCAATCAAATCTCCTCACTTCTAGAACACTGGTATATTACAGCTGAATTTTTCTTGTAATATAAATTCATATCTTCATCTTATTAAAAGGGATGCCCTGCAATTTTATGTAAAACATAACATAAGAACATGGGAAAAAGCTGGAAAAATGCCATCAGGTCCATTAATGCTCACCCTATCTGTTAGCTGCTGCATGCATCACCCTCCCAAACTCCCAGAGTAAACAAAATGAGAGATAAAAACTCTAACCAATTTCAGGAGGGGAAAAAAAAAAATCTGGGAAATCCGCACCACCCCCCCAATGCCACAAGATAATTAAGGAAACTTCAGGAAACCATTATTCATGAATCATCACTAGGGGGAAACTCAACTAGCTCCTACCCCAAATACAGGACAATATCCTCATCACTCAAAAACTTACCAATTCAAAATGCTGCAAATGCACGACGAGTCTGTCAGCATGCGGAGAGAGAAAAGACAGGTTAATGTTTCAGGTGGCGAGCCTTTGTTGAAGCTATCCGTCTCTACCTCAAACGTCAACCAGTCTTCTCTCTCATCTGCTCGCCTCCACTCTTTGATGCTTATATTTCAAATTTCCAGCATTTTTTTTTTAAGGTTTTAATCCATCCAATACTAAGTTATGAAAGGCCGACGAGCAAAGCACCTACCAACATCTGCTCAAACAGGTCGAGCACCTCTTTATCAGTCAGCGAGATCAGCGCAGAAGATTGGGTTTCGTAAATTGGCGTTGCTGACGGGTGCCTTGCATGAACGTACGGCTTCTCCTTCTCCTTCTTCCGTATGCTGGTGAACCGTTCCAGCTGCAAGACAGGGTCGGAAAAGAATTAAACGTACTGTAGATTCCCCCCTTAGCCTTTGCACAAGTACATCTCTGCAGCAAAATCTGTGTCTGTCTGGGTCACCACCAGCAGATCTGTGTGTCACTTTTCCGCTGCCTCGTTGGTTCAGCTCGTTTTTATCCCTTCTAACTGGTGAACAACGTTTAAAAAATACCATACAAACCCCTTTCCCCAATTGCATTTCTCAAATAAATTATACACAATCAAGAAAAGAAAATGCACAACTGCCATGACATATCCTTACCCTAACCAACTATGTAACCTTAAAACTTATAACAAAAAAAATTCAAGAAAAAAGTCAAACTTAAGTATCCCAGCTTCCAATTGCAGTAACTTTCCTGTATGATCCAACCCACCTCTCCTCAACACCCAGCTCAATAGCCCACCAAACCTGCCCAGCTCAGCCCTATATTCAGCAACGGAATATGCCAGAGTGGAATTAACCGGAGTGTACTTAAACAGAGTGTTTAATTTGGGAATTCGGAAAGAGTGGGAATTCGGAGAAGAGGGGGAAGGAATTGCTGCTTTTTGCCTACACTACTTGTAGAGCTTTGTGTTACAGGTAGATCTTTAATTTCATTACCCATAACTTAATCTAGATCAATTAAGTAGTCAAGAAACTAAGCTGTAAACTAAGTTACTTAAATACAAATTTAATTAAATAGAACAAGGTCATATAGGGATGGCAGTGCATGTGGGAGTTTGTGGAGAGCATTGCGATCCCGGACAACCACGTTTGCAGTAAGTGCCTGCATCTTGAGGAACTTCAGCTCAGAGTTGTTGAGCTGGAGTCTGAGGTGCAGACATTGTGGGGCATCAGGGAGGGGGAGAGTTACCTGGACATAGTGATTCAGGAGGCAGTCACACCCCTTAGGTTAGGTAGTGGTACAAGTCTGGTTAGTGGTCAGGGACAGGAAGGTGTGACTGCAACTCAGGAAGGTAAGGAGAGCCCAGGTACAGTGCTGGAGGAGCCTCGGCCTTTGCCCTTATCCAACAGGTATGAGGTTCTTGCTGCCTGTGTAGATCAGGGAAAAGCCTGCAGGATGGATGAGCAAGCTGACCATGGCACCATGGTGCAGGAGGCCATTCAAGTGGGGGGGATTGAAAGGGAATGTAGTTGTGGTAGGGGACAGTCTAGTCAGAGGGATAGATACGGTTCTCTGCAGCAACGACCGGGAGTTCCGAAGGTTGTGTTGCCTGCCTGGTGCCAGGTTAAAGACATCTCCTCGCAGCTGGAGAAGAACTTGGAGTGGGAAGGGGAGGATCCAGTTGTCGTGGTCCATGTAGGAACCAACGACATAAGATTAACTAGGAATGAGGTTCTGCTGAGAGAGTTTGAGGAGTTGGAGTCCAAATTAAAAAGCAGAACCTCAAAAAGGTAATAATCTCTGGATTGTTACCTGAGCCACGTGCGAATTGGCATAGGGACAAACAGATTAGAGGTTAAATGCGTGGCTCAAAGAGTGGTGTGAGAGGCAGGGGTTTTGCTTCATGGGGCACTGGCACCAGTACTGGGGAAAGAGGGAGCTGTTCCGTTGGGACGGGCTCCACTTAAACCGGCTGGAACCAGTGTCCTGGCGAATCGAATAACTAGGGCAGTAGACAGGGCTTTAAACTAATGATGGGGGGGGGGGGGGGTGGGGGGGGTGGAAAGAGGGGATTCAGGAAAGAGTAAATTTAAAAGCAGCAAGAGAAATTACAAGGCTTAGAGCAGAGCAGAGTTTTGAGCAAAAATAAGCAGAGTGGGTCAGGAAGGGACAGACAGAGTAACAAAGGTAATAGGGCATCAGTGGCTAAGGTGACATCAGGGAAAAATAGAAAAATGTCAAAGCTAAAGGCACTATATTTGAATGCGCTAAGCATTCGCAACAAAATAGATGAATTAATAGCGGAGATAGAAATTAATAGGCTTGATCTAATAGCCATTATGGAGATGTGGTTGCAAAGTGACCAAGGTTGGGAACTAAATATTCCAGGATACTTAACTTTTATAGGCAAAATGGAAAAGGAGGAGGGGTAGCCCTGATCATAAAAGATGGGGTAAAGAAAGTAGAGAGAAAGGATCTTAGCTCCAAAAATCAAGAAGTAGAATCGGTTTGGGTGGAGCTAAGAAACAGCAAGGGGCAGAAAACATTGGTGGGAGTTGTTTATAGGCCCCCAAATAGTAGGTGTAATGTAGGGCAGAGTATAAATCAGGAAATTAGAGGCGCATATAACAAGGGTAATACAGTAATCATGGGGGACTTTAATCTACATATAGACTGGGCAAACCAAATTTGCAGTAATAGTGTGGAGGACGAATTCATGGAATGTAAAGAAGATAGTTTTCTAGATCAGTATGTTGAGGAACCAACTAGGCAACGGGCTATTTCAGATCTAGTATTGTGCAATGAGAAAGGGTTAATTAATAACCTTGTAGTTAAAGGGCTCTTAGGGAAGACTGACCACAATATGATAGAATTTTATATTAAGTTTGAAAGGTGATTTAGTTAAATCCGAAACTAGGGTCTTAAATCTAAACAAAGCAAACTACGTCGGTATGAGGGGGCGAGTTGGCCTAGGTAGATTGGGAAACTACATTAACAGGTAAGACAGTAGATAAGCAATGGCTAGCATTTAAAGAATTAATACATAATTTATAACAAATATACATTCCTTTAAGGCACAAAAACCCCACAGGAAAAGTGGTCCAACCGCAGCTAACAAGAGAAGTTAAAGATAGTATTAGATCAAAAGAGGCTTATAATGTTGCCAAAAAGAGCAGTAAGCCTGAGGATTGGGAGAATTTTAGAATTCAGCAAAGGAGGGCCAAGAAATTGGTAAAGAAAGGGAAAATAGAATACGAGAGTAAACTAGCGAGAGACATAAAAACAGACTGTAAAAGCTTCTATGGGTATGTAAAAAGGAAAAGATTAACAAAAGTAAATATGGGTCCCTTACAGGCTGAGACAGGAGAAATTATAATGGGGAATAAGGAAATGGCAGAGAAATTAAACAAATACTTTGTGTCTGTCTTCACGGAAGATGCAAAAAACCTCCCGGAAATAGTGGAGAACCAAGGGTCTAGCGAGAATGAGGAACTGAAAGAAATTAGTATTAGTAAAAAAAATAGTACTGGAGAAATTAATGGGACTGAAAGCCGATAAATCCCCTGGACCTGATGGCCTACATCCTAGGGTTTTGAAAGAGGTGGCTATAGAGATAGTGGATGCATTGGTTGTCATCTTCCAAAATTCCATTGATTCTAGAACGGTTCCTGCGGATTGGAAGGTAACAAATGTAACCCCATTATTTAAGAAAGGAGAGAGAAAACTGGGAACTACAGACCAGTTAGCCTGACATCAGTAGTTGGGAAAATGCTAGAATCTATTATTAAGGACATGGTAACAGGGCACTTAGAAAATAGTAGGATTGGGCAGAGTCAACACGGATTTATGAAAGGGAAATCGTGTTTGACAAACCTGTTGGAGTTATTTAAAGTTGTAACTAGCAGAATAGATCAGGGGGAACCAGTGGATGTGGTGTATTTGGATTTTCAGAAGGCATTCGATAAGGTGCAACACAAGAGGTTATGAAACAAAATTAGGGCTCATGGGATTAGGGGTAATATACTAGCATGGATTGAGGATTGCTTAATGGACAGAAAACAGAGTAGGAATAAACGGGTCATTTTCGGGTTGGCAAGCTGTAACAAGTGAGGTACCGCAAGGATCAGTGCTTGGGCCTCAGCTATTCACAATCTATATCAATGATTTGGATGAGGGGACCAAATGTAATATATCCAAGTTTGCTGATGATACAAAGCTAGGTGGGAATGTAAGTTGTGAGGATGATGCAAAGAGGCTTCAAGGGGATATAGACAGGCTAAGTGAGCAGGCAAGAACATGGCAAATGGAATATAATGTGGAGAAATGTGAAGTTATCCACTTTGGCAGGAAAAATAGAAAAGCAGAGTATTTTTTAAATGGTGAGAGATTGGGAAATGTTGGTGTTAAGAGGGACCTGGGTGTCCTTGCACATGAATTACTGAAAGTTAACATGCAGGTACAACAAGCAATTAAGAAAGCAAATGGTATGTTGGCCTTTATTACAAGAGGATTTGAGTATAAGAGTAAAGATGTCTTACTGCAATTATATAGGGTCCTGGTGAGACCACACCTGGAGTATTGTGTGCAGTTTTGGTCTCCTTTCCTAAGGAAGGATATACTTGCCATAAGAGGGAGTGCAACGAACATTCACCAGACTGATTCCTGGGATGGGGGGGGGATTGTCCTATGAGGAGAGATTGAGTAGACTCGGTCTATATTCTCTGGAGTTTAGAAGAATGAGAGGTGATCTCATTGAAACATACAAAATTCTCACAGGGCTTGACAGGGTAGATGCAGGGAGGATGTTTCCCCTGGCTGAGGAGTCTAGAACCAGGGGTCACAGTCTCAGAATAAGGGGTTAGCCATTTAGGACTGAGATGAGGAGAAATTTCTTCACTCAGAGGGTGGTGAATCTTTGGAATTCTCTACCCCAGAGGGCTGTGGAGGCTCAGTCGTTGAGTATATTCAAGACAGGAGATAGATAGATTTTGGATAGTAAGGGAATCAAGGGATATGGGGATAGTGCAAGAAAGTAGAGTTGAGGGCGAAGATCTTATTGAATGGCGGAGCAGGCTCGAGGGGCCGAATGGCCTCCTCCTGCTCCTATTTCTTATGTTCTTAAAACACATGTGCACAAAGAAACTGTTATTCTTTCTCTCGAAAGGCTGTCTTTTGCTCCTGTGCGAGGAAACTAACGTGCAAAATAAAATGCTCCCAGATCACAGCTCCCACCCAGAGCCCTCCTGGATCTCACGGCCGAGCTGGACTAGAAAAAGTGGGAATGTGTAAAGAAATGACATTAAAGAGAACAAAAAAGAGAGATGGGGTTAAGGGCAGCTACTCAGACTGGAAAAAGGTGGGAAGTGGTGTTCCACAAGGATCAGCTCTGGGACCACTGTTGCTCACAATTTATACAATGCATTTAGACTCAGGAATTTAAAGCACAATTTCAAAATTTGCAGTCGACACCAAATTGGGGGTACAGTAAATACTGAGGAAGACTGCGACAAAATGCAAGAAAATATTAATAAACTTGCAGAATGGGTGCGTAAATTGGCAAATGAGTTTCAATATAGTAAGTGAGGTGTTACATTTTGGTAGGAAAAATAAGGAGGCCACAGACACCTTAAGTAATAAGTGTCTAAATGAGGTAGAGGTGCAAAGCAATCTAGGGGCACATATATACAAATCACTAAAGGTAGTGTCACGCAGTTAACAAGGCCATAAAAAAAAAGCAAACCAAGCAATGGGGTTCATTTCCAGAGGGATAGAGTTGAAAAGTAGAGAAGTTTGTTAAACTTGCATTGAACCTTGGTTAGACCACACTTGGAATACGGTGCACAGTTCTGGTCTCCATATTATAAAAAAGGATATAGAGTCACTGGAGAAAGTACAAAAAAGATTCATAAGAATGAAAACCAGAACTGAGAGAATATACTTTTCTGGAAAGGCTGAACAGGCTGGGGCTCTTTTTCTCGAGAAAAGAGAAGGCTCAGGGATGACCTCATAAAAAGTTCTTTAACATTATGAAGGGGTTTAATAGGGCAAATGTGGAGGAGACGTTTCCACTTGTGGTTGAGACCAAAACTAGGGGCCACAACACAAATATAAGCTCGTCACTAATAAGCCAAATCGGGAATTCAAGAGAAACTTCTTTACCCAGAGAGTTGTAAGAATGTGGAACTCGCGACCACAAGGAGCAGTTGAGGTGAACAGCGTAGATGCATTTAAAGGGAAGTTAGATAAGCACATGAGCGAGAAAGGAATAGAGGGAAATGCTGACGGGGTTTGATGAAGAGGGGTGGGAGGAGGCTCGTGTGGAGCATGGACCAGTTGGGCCGAATGGCCTGTTTCTGTGATGTAGACTCGATGTAACTCTATGTAATGAAATTTCATCATCCGTAACGAGACTGAATAGCACTAAAATTCTACTGTTGTTCCGATTGACTGCCATTAAAACATTGGTATCAAAAGCTATGCCACGCGTTAGATTCTGTGATAATGGATCTGAGACACTGATAATGTGGAATTGTGAAAGGTAGGTCATGCCTGACGAACCGGATTGAATTTTATTTTTTTTTTTTTTTTTTTTTGAGGTGACTAAAGTAGTGGACAGGGGAATGTCTATGGATGTTATTTATATTGACTTCCTGAAGGCATTTAATAAAGTCCCTCATAAGAGACTTAACGAAGGTTGAAGCCCACGGAATTGAAGGCAAATTACTGACCTGATTAGGAAATTGGCTGAGCGGCAGGAGACAGAGAGTAGGGAGAATGGGTAGGTAGGCTAATTGGCAGGATGTGACAAGTGGTGTCCCACAGGGATCTGTTTTGGGGCCTCAACTATTCACAGTATTTATTAACGACTTAGTTTATGGCATAGAAAGCCATATATCCAAATTTGCCGATGACACAGATAGGCAGCATTGTAGGCAGTGTGGCTGAAAGCATAAAATTACAAAGGGATATCGATAGATTAAGTGAAGGGGAAAAACTGTGGCAAATGGATTTCAATGTAGGCAAATGTGAGGTCATCCACTTTGGACCTAAAATGGATAGAACAGGGTACTTTCTAAATGGTGAAAGGCTAAAAACAGCATAGGTCCAAAGAGACTTTGCGGGGGGGGGGGGGGGGGGGGGGGGGGGGGGGGGGGGGCCAGGTACATAGATCATTAAAGTGTCATGAACAGGTACAGAAAATAATCAAAAAGGCTAATGGAATGCTGGCCTTTATAGCTAAAGGACTAGAATATAAGGGGGTGGAAGTTATGCTGCAGCTATACAAAGCCCTGGTTAGACCACACCTGGAGTACTGTGAGCAGTTCTGGGCACCACCCCTTAGGAAGGATATATTGGCCTTGGAGGGAGTGCAGTGTAGGTTCACCAGGATGATACCTGGACTCCAAGGGTTAAATTACCAGGAGAGATTACATAAATTAGGGTTGTATTCCCTAGAATTTAGAAGATTAAGGGGCGATCTGTTCGAAGTTAAGATATTAAGGGGAACAGATAGGGTAGATAGAGAGAAACTATTTCCGCTGGTTGGGGAGTTTAGGACTAGGGGGCATAGTCTAAAAATTAGAGCCTGACCTTTCAGGAGTGAAATTAGGAAACACTTCTACACACAAAGGATTGTAGAAGTTTGGAACACTCTTCCGCAAACAGCAATTGATGTTAG
Organism: Squalus acanthias; assembly: GCA_030390025.1. NCBI lineage: Eukaryota > Metazoa > Chordata > Chondrichthyes > Squaliformes > Squalidae > Squalus > Squalus acanthias. The sequence goes on along the minus strand of CM059427.1, from coordinate 196,238,996 downwards.
ATCAATTGTTAATTTTAAATCTGAGATTGATAGATTTTTGTTAACCAAATGTATTAAGGGATAAGGGCCATAGGTGGGTATATGGAGTTAGGTCACAGATCAGCCATGATCTCACTGAATGGCGGAACAGGCACAAGGGGCTCAATGGTCTCCTCCTGTTCCTATGTGTAAACACCAGAGATGACGCGAGGTCCAATCCTTCCGCCAAGCAGTCAAGACAGTCCCAATCAAATTAAGCAGCAAAAAGGGATCAAGGGGAAATATCAGTAACTCCACTGCTTCAGATGACTTGCTGTAATCCACTGATTTAGCCTTCATTACCTGACCAATAACAGCATGCATGGTTGAGGAGAAGATCTTGTAATCTCAAGTCACACAGACAACTAGAACAACCTTGTAGGTGGGATAAATTTGCCAGAGCTAGCGAGGGTCTGTTCTTTAAAAGGACGAGTGGCGATTCCAGACAACAAACTTCAACAGTGCCGTGATAGTCATCAGCAAACTGCAGAGGCGCCAACATTCTGTTCATGGTGAGGGGGGGGGGGGGGGGGGGGGGGGTTTGCAGGAGTCGGGTCTAAAGGACACAGACCATTTGATTGGAAATGACCAGATGCTGACAACTGGAACAGATCCTCAACTTGTATACGTAAAACTAGTGAAACTCCTGTGGTGTTATTCATGGAGAGTTGCAGGATAGGGTAGAAGTTCAGTATGTGTTATACAGAGAAATGGAGAGATCAGGTAGCAATCAAATTTGGAATGAATTAATGAATTGAGAGCTGTGCACTCAGAACCCATTTTCCAGTTGTTCAGAAAAACATTAAAAACAGTAGGTGTGCTTCAATATTCCATTTCAAAATTCATGAAAAACTCCTATGGGAGATTGCTAGAAAATATTAAGTATTGATTTGGGGGGGGGGGGGGGGGAGGATAGCAAAGTGGATTAAAAATTGGTTAGAAGGGAGAAAGGAGGAGGAGGAGTTAAGGGCACTTTCCAGAGTGTTGGAATGGAAGTGGTGCTCCACAGGGTTCAGTTCGGATTTGGACATCGGCCTAGAGGGAGTGCCGTGCGGATTTGCAGATGATACCAGAATAAGAGGCTTAGTTAATTCTTTAGAAGACCAAAGAAAGCTGTAAAAGCGATTTTGAGAAGATGGGGGAAATGGGCCAAACGGTGGCAGATGGAATTCAAAGCGCACGGAATTGGAAATAACCTTCTGACATGTGTTGGCAATTGGTTGGGAGGTGGGAGACAGAGCATCGGGATAAAAGGAACATTTTGTCATGGGTGGGATGTGGTAAGTGGTGTTTCCCCAGGGATCTGCACTGGAGCCTCAGCTTTTCACCATATAAATGAATGACATGGGATGAAGGAAGAGAGAGTTGCACATCCAAGCTTGCAGATGACACCACAAGTTAGGAGGCATGGAAAGTTGTGTAGACAGAAGCAGAAAGTTACAAGGGGTCATAGACAGGCCAAGTCTGTGGGCAAAACTATGGCATATGGAGTTCACTTTGGATCCAAAAACACAAATCGGATAATCTTAATGATACGAGACTAGGAGCTGTGGTGGAGCAAAGAGATTTAGGGTTTTATGTACACAAATCACAAAGCTAGTGCACATATACAAAAAGTAATCAAAAAAGGTTAATGGAATATTGGCCTTTATCTCAAGAAGGTTAGAATACAAAGGGGAGAAGGTTATGTCTCAGTTGTATAGAGCCTTCTCTGGAGTACTGCGTTCACTTTTGGGCACTGCACCTCCGGAAGGATATACTGGCTTTGGAGGGGGTACAGCACAGATTCATCCAAATTATACCAGGGCTTAAAAGGCAAAATTTTACAGACAGGATGTCTAAACTAGGCTTGTATTCCCTGGAGTTTAGAAGGCTAAGGGGTGATCAAAGCAGCTGCTTAAAATGAGAGAGATTCAATAGGGTAGCTACAGAGAGACTATTACCTCTGGTTGGGGAATTTAGAACAAAGGGGGCACAATCTTAAAATTAGAGCTCGGCCATTTTCGGAGTGATGTCAGGAAGCACTTTATCACACAAAGGGCAGTGGAAATCAGCAACTCTCTCCCAAAAGGCTGCAGATGTTGGGTCAATTCAGATTTTCAAGACTGAGATTGAGATTTTTGGTAGGTAAAGGAAGGGAGATACCAAGGGACGTGGAGAAAAGTCGGGTAAATTCAGATGAGGTAGGGATCAGCCATTATCTAATAGAATGGCGGAACAGACTCGAGGGGCGGAATGGCCTGCTCCTGTTCCTATATGGAGGATAAATCCGAGAGACTCTTTCCCGGTTGTAACTTCTATGCATTTCTATGTAACCTGGCCCTATGGACAATTAATTCCATTATAAAGCTGGCCATATTTCCCTGCAATACCCATTAAGCCTATAGGCGGCATTGTGATGGAGGTTTTCAATGTTAAGCTTTGCTATTGGTACCGCATGAACATCGTATCCCGCAACACCCCATCTCTGGAAGAAATTCAGAAAAATTATCTACGCAGGCATTTGTATGTTTATTTTAAAACCAAATCGGGACCTCTTCAAGTGCAGCATGCTTGGGAGGAACAGGTGACTTGGGACTTATAGTTCCCAAAGCTCTCCACCACTGAGGGTTTTCCTCGCCTTATGTCTGTAGACTAACTGATAGAGATCTGGCACAGGCACGATGGGCCAAATGGCCTCTTTCTGTGCAGTTTGATTCTCTGATCAAATGTTAGAAAAAAATCAGGTCCTCCTCACTGGCAAATCGGAGCCTGAGTTGCCTCCCCCTCAACCAGAGATACTTTCCCAACCCACATCCCCAGCTGAGAGACTATTCCAATTTCCCTATTCCCAACCCCCCCATTCAAGTATGTACCCAACTTCCTCCGTTAAGGTACCTGACCATCCCATTGCCATGTTGAGGTACTTTCCCAACTACAGGAAACTCTCGTTTAAACGGCACCTAAATATCCGGAATTCTCTATTAACCGGCAAAATTCAGGAGTAGGTTCAGGTAAGTTTTACTGTATATTAGTGGCCGTGTAACTGGGGTTCCTGCACCTGTGGCCGTGTAACCGGGGTTCCTGCACCTGTGGCTGTGTAACAGGGACTCCTGGATCTGTGGCCGTGTAACAGGGACTCCTGCACCTATGGCCGTGTAACAGGGACTCCTGTACCAGTGGCCGTGTAACTGGGGTTCCTGCACCTGTGGCCGTGTAACCGGGGTTCCTGCACCTGTGGCTGTGTAACAGGGACTCCTGGATCTGTGGCCGTGTAACAGGGACTCCTGCACCTATGGCCGTGTAACAGGGACTCCTGTACCAGTGGCCGTGTAACCGGGGTTCCTGCACCTGTGGCCGTGTAACCGGGGCTCCTGTACCTGTGGCCGTGTAACGGGGCTCTCATACCTTGGCAGGTATACATCTCCGTTATCCGGAATTTTAATAAACCGGCACCATCCCGGTCCCGTACGTGCCGGATACCAAAGAGTTTCCTGTACTCCCAACTGAGATAGTTGCCCCCCGACCCCCTCTGAGCCTTTTCCCCATAACCCTCCCCTCGGTCCAACTTTTCCCCCGCCACCCCCACTCTCTAATCCTGCTTGACCTGAAAACAGCACATGCTCTTCAGTACCTGTGTGTAATGAGAGAGCGACTAGTTAATATATAGCAGTAAAAGAAAATAACCTCGTCACTGAATGTTTAATGTAGGAAATCCATTTGTAAATAATGATAAGAGTTCTGCACTCCACAATAATGGATTTTTACAGTATTTATCTTCAGCTACATTCTGCAGTTGATCACAGAAGTAAGCAAAAGCAATTCAAGTCTGCATAAAATAGTGTTTATGAGATTAATTTACGAGGTACAAAAACACGGAAGTACAGCAAAGAGCAGCATAAAAAAAAACATGCAAGATGCTTACCTCATCGGGAATCAGCTTCTTAAAAGTCTATAGATTGGAAGTAAATAGAAAGAGAAACAGATAAGTTTCTGTCCACCACCAAAGGGAAAAACCGCCTCAGGAAACACCCGTGCAAAAACAGTGCAGTCACCCTTTCAGCAGTTTTAACCCACTTACCATTGTCATCAAGTACGGTATATTTAGCATTTTGGCACCAATGCACAATTGGTGGGACAGGGATAGAGAAAGGGAGCACTTGAGCCAGTGCATTTCGGATGTATTTTCAACTTGTCCCCCTCAAAATCTCTCCCACCACCAGAAACCAAAATATAGGAACAGGAGGAGGCCAATCCGCCCCTCGAGCCTGTTCCGCCATTCAATGAGAGCATAGCCGATCTGTATCTCAACTCCATCCACCTGCCTTGGCTCCATACCCTTTTATACCCTTGTCTAGCAAAAATCTATCACTCTCAGATTTAAAATTATTAATTGAGCCCCAGCAGCTACTGCTTTCTGTGGGGGAATGTTCCACACTTCTATCACCCTTTGCATAAAGAAGTGTTTCCTAACTTCGCTCCTGAATGGCCTGGCTCTAATTTTAAGGTTTTGTCCCCTTGTCCAACACTCCCCCGCCAGCAGAAAAAGTTTCTCTCTATCTACCTATCAATTCCTTTCAAATTCTTAAATTTCTCAACCAAATCACCCCTTAACCTTCTATAGTCCAGGGAATACAAACCTAGTTTGTGCAATCTCTCTTCATAATCTAACCCTTAGCGTCCTGGAGGTCCCGCACAGGCTGCTCACCGGCTTTACAATGGGAATAACCGTGCATGTGCGAAAAATTGAATGGGCCACGCAGCCAGTTAAATGGGCCCGCGCACCAAGAAAAAAATTACAGGGAACATTGACTGCCGAGTGTTTAAGTGATCATAGTCCAAACGTCTCTTAAGCCTGCTATTACATTGTATTCAAATGCTAGTGACAACACTGACCACCATATAAATTATATATCGAAATACTGTACTGGGCTGGTGAAGTGCTCGAACAACATTAGTTATATTAGCTGCAGTGCTGGCTTGCTTCCACCAGAGGGGGATGGTGCACTTTGAAATACATAAATGCTGCACAAAAAGTATTTCATGAGTAAGTTTCATTTTATTTCGACTTACAGAAAATATATATATTTGCAAAAATAATTTGTTGGCAATTATACATTTCTTCTTCTCTCCCCCCACCCCCCCCCCCCCCCCACCCAAAAGTACCAGGTCATACCCAATTCACCAGCTTTGTTTTCAAGTGTCAACTTGGCTCAGTTCATAGCATTCTCATCCCGACGCAGGTGGCGTTTTTAAACCCCACTCCAGTAACACATAACCTAGGCTGATACTCCAGCGTGCTGTGCTGATTAACTGGTCATTCATCACATTGCTCTCCGAGACCTTGCTATACACAATTGGCAGCCCATGCACGCACAACAACAGTAACTGCACAATGTAATTCATTCTATGTGAAGCAGTTTGAGATACTTTGGGGAAATGCCTTATAAATACATGTTCATTCTTTTGTTTTCTTTTTGCAACAGTTAATACACTTGAATTATTTTCAATCCAAGTAATAAAATGGACTAACCAGGTACCTTTAGACGCTCTATGTTGATGCTGAGACACCAAGTAATGCTCATGAAGTTCAGCCCTCCCACTTTTCTTTACAAACACGCCATCACCCCTATTGGGTCAGTTGGAGGGCCAACAGTAAGGGTTCCATTGCCTCCAACACCCATTCTTAGAGTTGCGCGGATTGGCGGGGGGACGGAGGGGGTGAGGAGGAAAATTAATCAGGTCTGGACAGCAGAGTTTGCGCCCTTAATATCAATGGCGTGCATTACCAGCACTATCTTCAGTGGGCACAAGACCAGCATCTCAAGCAGATGTCTCAAACACAAGGGCCGTCACTTGAATCTGCTCAAGTTGGGAGCATATTCACCATTTCACACCTGTGTAGGTGTTGGAGAGCCTCAAAGCAGCAGCATCCCACTTCTCCAAGGTGGGGGTGTAAAGAGGAGAAAGTCGAAGCTTTCTTTCGCTCCACTGCACATAGACGAATCTGCCACAGTAACAGAAAGTCATCTAAACACCAAGCAGGTCAGGCAGCATCTTTGAAAAGAGGAAGGTAGGGTTAACGTGTCAAGGTTCTCTCTTTCATAGAATGATACAGCACAGGAGGCTATTCGGCCCATCGTGCCTGTGCCGGCTCTTTGGTAGAGCTATCCAATTAATCCCAGTCCCCTGCCCTTTCCCCAGAGTCCTGGAAATGTTTTCCCTTCAAGTATTTATCCAAGTCCCCTTTGAAAGTTACTACTGAATCTGCTTCCACTGCTATCAGGCAGTGCATTCCAGATCACAACAACTCGCTGGATTAAAAAAAAAGTTTCCTCATGTCACCTCTGGCTCTTTTGCCAATCACAGTAAATCTGTGTCCTCTGGTGACCGACCCTTCTGCCACTGGAAACAGCTTCTCATTATTTAATCTATCAAAACCCTTCTAGAATTTGAACACCTCGATCAAATCTCCTCTTAACCTTCCAAGGAGAACAACCCCAGCTTCGCCAGTCTCCACACATAACTGAAGTCTTTTATCCCTGCTACCATTCCAGTAAATCACTCTGCATCCTCTCCGAGGCCTTGACATCCTCCCTGAAGTGTGGTGCCTAGAACTGAACACAACACTCCAGCTGAGGACGAACCAGAGTTTTATAAAGGTTTAGCATAACCTCCTTGCTTTTGTACTCTACGCCTCTATTAATAAAACCAAAGGATCCCATATGCTTTTTTTTTTTTTAAAAGCCTTCACAATTTGTCAGCTCCTTTCTCGGTCCTCTCCTCACAGATGCTGCCTGACCTGCGAGGGTTTCCAGCCATCGCCGTTTTTATTTCAGATTTCCAACGATTGCGGCATTATGTTTATTATTTAATCAGGAATCTGCCATCGAGATTATGCGGCTTTGTCAGTCAAAGGAAGTTGCAGGAGAGAGAAGAACGCAACTGAAAAACAAACGGAGATGCGATAACTTTTGAAAAGAAAAAAAAAGTGCGGCACTTCTACATGACAACAGTGACTGCGCTGCAAAAGGTACTTCATTGGTTGCAAAGCCCTTTGGGAGGTCCTGAGGTTGTGAAAGGCGCTACAGAAATGAAAATCTGTCTTGCTTCTCAGTAGAAGATTAAACTCCAATAGTAACGACACCTTCAGAAAGTGATTCACAAAAGCACCTTCCAAAACAAGAGCAGAGGCGGAACCCGCGCACCAGATCACACACTGCAACATCCCAGTGTCAGCGTGAAGCAAAATCACTTTGTATGGATACTAAGGTTGCAGTGCAAGTAATGTAGCAACGCCATTAGCGCCACAAGACTGTGGCAATTTTATCAGGCAATAGGAAAAATATCTAAATTTATGACAAAGGCTTCAAATTGCACACGTCAAACTGGAGGGTTGAGAGTGAAGATCAGCCATGATCTTACTGATGGCGGAGCCGGCTCAAGGGGCCGTGTGGCCTACTCCGGCTCCTATTGCGTATGTTCTTATGCGGGGGCCAAGGGCAATGTTCCCCCCTAAGGTGTGCAGGCGCGCATCAATCGATAGGTCCCGCGCAGGCTGCTCACCAGCTGCTGCCGCGCAGCGTATTTAAAGAGGCACGCGCAGGGAAAAAATAAATTTAGAGGGTGCAAAGCTTACCTATTCCAATTAGGACCTTCTCAGAAAGAAGATTTTTATCCAGTCAGTTATGGGAAAACTATAGGTATCTTGGACACACTAAAGGGCTAATACTTTACATGCTGGAAAATCCAGTTTACACAAATAGAGTCATAGAGTTATACAGCACAGAAAGAGGCCCTTCGGCCCATCGTGTCCGCGCCGGCCATCAAGCCCTGTCTATTCTAATCCCATTTTCCAGCACTTGGTCCGTAGCCTTGTATGCTATGGCGTTTCAAGTGCTCATCTAAATGCTTCTTGAATGTTGTGAGGGTTCCTGCCTCTACCACCCTTTCAGGCAGTGAGTTCCAGATTCCAACCACCCTCTGGGTGAAAAAGCTTTTCCTCAAATCCCCTCTAAACCTCCTGCCCCTTACCTTGAAACTATGCCCCCTGGTTACTGACCCCTCTACTAAGGGGAAGAGTTCCTTTCTATCTACCCTATCTATGCCCCTCAGAATTTTGTACACCTCAATCAGGTCCCCCCTCAGCCTTCTCTGCTCCGAGGAAAACAACCCCAGCCTGTCCAGTCTCTCTTCATAGCTGAAGCGCTCCAGCCCAGGTAACATCCTGGTGAATCTCCTCTGCACCCTCTCCAATGCAATCACATCCCTCCTATAGTGTGGCGACCAGAACTGCACACAGTATTCCAGCTGTGGCCTAACTAGCGTTTTGTACAGCTCCATCATAACATCCCTGCTCTTATATTCTATGCCTCGGCTAATGAAGGCAAGTATCCCATATGCCCTTTTAACCACCTTATCTACCTGTCCTGCTGCCTTCGGGGATCTATGTACATGCACACCAAGGTCCCTCTGATCCTCTATTCTTCCTAGGATCCTACCATTCATTGTGTATTCCCTTGCCTTGTTAGTCCTCTCAAAATGCATCACCTCACACTTTTCAGGGTTAAATTCCAAAGATTCATGCATTCTAGTTTCACCAGATGTTTACAAGCAGGACACTGGTGCCAGCTTGAACTGAGCCTGACCAAGGTTTCAGACCAACAGACAGCAACTTGCATTTATATAGCGCCCTTAGCGTAGCAAAACGTTCCAAGGGGCTTCACAGGAGCGTAATAAAACAAAGTCAGACACTGCGCCACAGAAGGGGATATTAGGGCAGAAAGAGGTAGGTTTTAAGGAGCGTCTTAAAGGAGGAAAGAGAGGTAGAGAGGCGGAGAGGTTTAGGGAGGGAATTCCAGAGTTAAGGGCCTTGGCAGCTGAAGGCACGGCCGCCAATGGTGGAGCGATTAAAATCAGGGATGCTCAAGATGCCAGAATTAGAGGAGCGCAGATATCACGGAGGGTTGTGGAGCTGGAGATTAGATATAGGGAGGGGCGTTGTCATAAAGAGATTTGAAAACAAGGATGAGAATCAGACGGATCAATGTGCTGTGGTTCTTCAAGATAAATAAGGCCAACATCCTTAAAGTACCCCAGTATCAGAAACCTGTCTTCCTCGCCATGCTTTAGACACTAGTGGAAAGAAGTATCTAATGAAAACTCTGTTCTTTCTGAAGCTAATTAAGATCTGACATTCATAGATTCTGAGCAATGTTCGTCCAGTTCAACGACAGACACCTAACAAAAGGGTCCACGTGAATACCTTGATCATATTGGTTTACCGTGGAGAGATTTCCTCAGTGAAATTGAAAAGATAGGCTTTGCCCATTCAAATCAGAAAGATTTTTTTTCCCCCCCAGAAAGACGAGGTTAAAGGAAGTGGTAAATGGCTCTTGAAGCAGGCCTTCCACAGTACAGAAAATGTTAAAATTAGATGGCTAAAATGAAAGACTGGCATTTCTAGAGCACCTTTCATGACCTCAGGACGTCCCAAAGCACTTTACAGCCAATGAAGTACTTTTGAAGTGCAGCCACTGTTGTAATGTAGGAAACGCGGCAGCCAATTTGTTCAATCCACCAGAAATTAAAAGTGTAACTGTTAGTTTAATGGCTTACTTCTCTGAATACGGAGAGGAAAGTATAGTAAAACTGTAGAGGGAAATGATGTGTAAGCAAGATTATGCTGCGATGAGATGACCACGGATGGTACTTCACACAAATGTCTCCACAGGTGAAGTGGAGTATTGCAGAGGAAGGCAGAACTGCTCGATGCCACAATACTAGAGAGGGTACAGCGGAGATTTAAGAGGATGTTGCCAGGACTGGAGAATTATAGCTACGAACAAAGATTGGAGAGGCTGGGGTTGTTTTCTTTGGAACAGAGGAGGCTGAGGGGAGACTTAATTGAGATGCCTAGATAGAGTGGATAGGAAGGACCTATTTCCCTTAGCAGTGAGGTCAATAACCAGGGGGCATAGATTTAAAGTAATTGGTAGAAGGATTAGAGGGGAATTGAGGAGAACATTTTTTCATCTAGAGGGTGGTGGGGGTCTGGAACTCACTGCCTGAAAGGGTGGTAGAGGCAGAAACCCTCATCGCATTTAAAAAGCACTTGGATGCACTTGAAGTGCCGTAACCTACAGGGCTACGGACCGAGAGCTGGAAGTGGGATTAGGCTGGATAGTTTTTTCAGCCGGCACAGACACGATGGGCCGAATGGCCTCCTTCTGTGCTGTAAATTTCTACGATTCTATAAGCCTATTATACTGGACCAGGTTGTATATCTTACGTTCAAGTCGCAGAGGGATAATCCAGATATTGGAACGCAGGATACACTGACGGGAAGCAATCTCGCTAAGCTGTACTGCAATCTTGTACATCGAATATAACCCTATTATACTGTTACTAAGTAAAACACAGCTGATGCTGCAACAATGTGATACACTTACTGCTGTGCCGGGCACGATTTGTGTTCTTCTAAATATGCCGTCATTTTACTGTAACCATTAAGAGTTAAACCTTGTAATGGCGTTAACTGCGTTGTTACTTACAGATGCCGCTAAATAAAGTAGCGTCAGTTAATCCAGCTCCGTATCTGACTTTATCATTAATGACTCTGGAAAGTGCATTTCTCAATGCTGCACTGCAATTCAGTCACGATTTATTTCACTTCTCTGATTATCGATATAATTTAGACTGGTTTAGTTAGAACAGTCCAAAGACGAACTAATTTTAACATCTTATAAACTTTAGCTATGGATGGTACTTTAAGTATTTATCCAATTCCCTTTTGAAAGTTACTATCGAGTCTGCTTCCACCGCCCTTTACAGGCACTGCATTCCAGATCATAACTCGTGACAGAACTATAATCAAAACTACTTCCAGGCTTCACCCCTAGCTTTACAACGGTTCAAATGCTCTTTCCAGACACAAGCTGTGTTTGGAACAACATAGATCAAACAAACACAGAGGGCAAAATCTCACACACCCACTGTTGAGCTAATACTGGTGACAACACCGTAATCTCTATCCCATTACATATCTGCAAAAAGGGTTTCTGTGAACTAGTAATGACCATTAATTATACAGAGCCACATAGCATTCCGCAACTCAGAATACACTGGTGCTGAACTGTGCTTGTTGGATATTACATTCCATTTTGGCACTTATGTTTTTAAATCCGCCTTTATTAAAAAAACAAGAGCATATAGGAAATAATAAAAGGGGCAACGACTAGCTAGCAATTCAAACATGCCGAGTCTGAACAAATACTGACACAGGATTATTTGTCTGTCCAAAAGAACTTTAATTTTAGAATGAATCAATCTGTTGTGTCAGAGCAGGGCACTGACCGCACCGCCTCACATAACAGAAAGCCGAGTCGTTCACCAGACTGTGCAGAGTCCGAGAAAAAAAAAGGAAAACTTAACCCCTTCTGCTCCCTCATTGTGTTTCCCCGCCCCCCACCAAAAGAGAGGTTACAAGAAAAAAAGCAAATTGCAAATACTTTATAAATCACAACCCTGATCTATATTACACTCAAAACTTCAACCTGTCTTTTACAGATGCAGACGGACCTGCTGTGTACAGAATCTCTCAGCACAGGAGGCCGCCATTCGGCCCATCGTGCCGCTGCAGGCTCTCTGAAAGAGCTCTCTAATTAGTCCCACTCCGCTGCTCTTTCCCCTTAGCCCTGCAATTTCCCCCGCCCCCCTTCAATTACGCATCCAATTCCCTTTTGAAAGTTACTATTGAATCTGCTTTCACCACCCTGTCAGGCATTGCGTTCCAGATCACAACAACTCGCTGAGTAAAAATAAATTCTCATCTTTCCCCTGGCTCTTTTGCCAATTATTTTAAATTGGTTTTCCAACATTTTCTGATTTTATTTTAGGATTAAAGGATATTTTGAAACCATGTAAGCCCTTAGAAAACATAATTTATGAAAAAGTTTTGTAACTACTGATGAAGAAGTGGTTTGTAAGAAGCCGGTTTTCCAATGTAGAATAATACAGCACCGAAGGAGGCCATTCAGCCAATCGTGCCTGTGCTGGCTCTTTGAAAGAACTCTCCAATTAGTCCCACTTCCCTACTCTTGCCCCATATATTAAATTCATACTTAAAAATTCACCCCAAATGATGACACTAAATATTGGACAACGGAATGAGGGAATGCCTGGAACATATCTAAGAGAGCAACTCGAAACAAAACAGACCAAAATCATCTCATTGAAACGTATAAAATTCTTAAGGGGCTTGACAGGGTAGATGCTGGGAGGTTTCCCCTAGCTGGGGAGTCTAGAACTAGGGGTCACCGTCTCAGAATAAGGAGTTGGCCCTGAACGACCGAGATATGGAGACATTTCTTCACTCAATTATGTGTTGTGAATCTTTGGAATTCTCTACCCCAGAGAGCTGTGAATGCTCAGTCGTTGAGTATATTCAAAACAGATTTTTGGATACTAAGGGAACCAAGGGATATGGGGATAGACCCCCCCCCCCCCCCAAAACTGGCTGGGGGGTCTAGAACGAGGGGGTCACAGTCTCAGGATACGGGGTAGGACATTTAGGACTGAGATGAGGAGAAATTTCTTCACTCAGAGGGTGGTGAACCTGTGGAATTCTCTACCACAGACAACTGTGGAGGCCAAGTCACTGAATATATTTAAGGAGGAGATAAATAGATTTCTAGACACAAAAGGCATCGAGGGGTATGGGGAGAGAGTGGGAATACGGTATTGAGATAGAGGATCAGCCATGATCATATTGAATGGCGGAGCAGGCTCGAAGGCAAACTCCTGCTGCTATTTCTTATATTCTTATTTATTTTTTGTCTACTGACCACTTACAATTTGAAACGGTTAATGCAGTTTTCTGACGGTTAACCGGGTATTGTTCCGCAATGGTTGAAATAAGGGATAGCCATGATCTTAGGAGGACTGAAGATACCAAAGCACAAGGGGTTTGAAAATAAAAATCTATACGAAGATCACGTCTCCCCGCTGCAGTTACAGCACAAGGACACAACTGCTTCCCAGTTGTATTTTACCCATATTGGATGCAAATGAAACCATGTCAGATTCGCATGGGGAGGAAATAAAACACAGAAGCAGTGGCAGACTGTTGTCTTCTCAAAGCCACAAAACCGTCCGATACCACAATCATTACCTCACTCGCTGCTTTCCCCTCGCTGGATGTTACTTACCCTCCCTGCAGCCCTTCTTCCCCACTCCTCATCCCAGAAGAGGCTGGCTCTTGCCGAGTTGTTGGTCCACGGGGGCCACTACAATAGACACTTGGTACCCCTGGGCTAGAGAACGAGAAATCTCTTAGACCGACTGCCATTCAATGACCCCTCTCCCCCCGGCGGGAGAATTGCACCGGTCTGGACAACAGGCGAGGACTGGGCCAGGCTAGTTTGTGACACCCCACTCGCTCAAATATCCCAGTGACATTCAGGCCCAGACTTTCTGCCCCCTTGGGTGGAGCGCGTCGCTCGCGTCGGAGCTTTCACCCCGCTGACCCCCTGCCACAATTCCAGCCCCAGGGTTATTTACTCCGCCTCCACCAGGCAATCGACCAGTATGGAGGCGAGCCACAATGGGAGACAGGAGGTGGTCTGCGAGTTGCCTGGAAATTTATGGGCCTAAGCATTTCACACTTTGCTGATGGGGCCATGCAGTTAGATCACAGCGGGTGCGACGGCGATGTGGCGCAAGGGCCGCTTCTCGCAATGACATTGTGCCGCCTGCCTAAATACAACTCAAGCTCCTTCGCACACGAATTACACGCCATGGTTCGTATCAATCGGCAGTAGCTTTGCAGAAATGTAAATTGTATTAGTAATACGGGCCTACAGAGGTAAACTTCTTGAACAGACTGAATATAGGAGGAGCTACAGTAGTTAAAGAGTTTCCACGCTGAAGGGCACTTTAACCTGGTTACATTTTTTTGGTCTTGAAACGCTCCTGCAATCCGCATTACAACAAATACCTGGTGACACCGAGTGTACGTTTATCAAATCACTTAAAGCAGCTGCTGTACCAACTCGGACAGTGCGGACTGAATGCACAGCACAGTTCTATTCATCTGACTTCTTTTCAGCCAAAGTATCTTTTTTAAAACCATATTTGTGCCTCCTCCCTCATACACACGTAACTTAACTGACGCTTAACTCAGAATAAGTCCGTTATCACCACGCCAGCAGAAATAAATGGAAGGGACACAGCGATCGATGGCCAAAAACATTTTTACCGACAAAGTCAACCAGTCACTGTGCCATCAAACCAATCGAACTTTTTTGTTGGTCACCAATTCAGAAAGTACTGACACGATGACCCACTGTGTGCGCAGAGCCAGGGCCGCCACTGCGCAAGCAGAGCAAGGGTTGCACTCAATCCACGACTGCTGGCATCATCCTAACAAAGCAAGGTATGCTATTTTCGGTCAATGTTTCACAAGCGGGGCAGCCCAAATCAACATAGTGAAGATGTGCAATTCCCCCAGCAGTCTAAAGTCTCATTCATCACATCAAATCTAGTATCACAAATGATGGACACACATTTAACCAGCAAATTACAGCACTTTCTACCATCAATTATTTCGGTGAATCACAGAAATTATCCGAGGAAGGATCTACTTGCCTTAGAGGCGGTGCAATGAAAGTTCACTAGATTGATTCCTGGGACGAGAGGGTTGTCGTATGAGGAGAGATTGAGCCTATACTCTCTGGAGTTTAGAAGAACGAGAGGTGATCTCATTGAAACATGCAAGATTCTGAGGAGGATTGACAGGGTAGATGCTGAGAGGTTTTTTCCCCTGGCTGGAGAGCCTAGAACCAGGGGGCATAGTCTCAGGATAAGGGGTCGGCCTTTTAAGACTGAGATGAGGAGGAATTTCTTCACTCAGGATTGTGAGTCTTTGGAATTCTCTACCCCAAAGGGCTGTGCTTGCTGAATCGTTGAGTATATTCAAGGCTGAGCTAGATAGATTTCTGGACTCTCGGGGAATCAAGGGATATGGGGATCGGGCGGGAAAACGGAGTTGAGGTCGAAGATCAGCCATGATCTTACTGAATGGTGGAGCAGGCTCGAGGGGCCCACTCCGGTTCCTAATTCTTGTTATGTTCTTAGAACACAGTTATAAAAAGTAAATTAGCACAACTCTGCTCACACTCTCATCTAGGCTAAAAGAGTTGATGTTTTCTAATGGTTGTGCAATGCAATCTTGAACACAACTAAAATAATCCACTGTGCTGTTTAAATTATGTTTTGATTGAAAAGAACTTGCATTCATTTAGTGCCTTCACATGTCTGCAAAATGTCCCAAAGTGTTTTATAGCCAATGAATTACAGTTAGACGGGAAAGCACAGCTGCCAATCTGTGCACAGCAAGATCCCAGCAAGAGGAAATGAATGAATGACCAGATAATCTGCTTTTGGCGATGTCCCCTGAGGGTGGAATGCTGGCCAAGGCACTGGGCGAACCCCCTGATCCTCCTCCTTAGTGCCACAGGATCTTTTAGATCCACCTGGGCAGGTAAGATGGACCCTTGGCTTAACATTTCATGCAAGATGACAGTGCCTCTGGCATCGCAGGACTTGCTCAGTACCACAGTGACACGTCAGCATAGACTGTGTCACGGCAACACAAATCCACGTCCTCGGGGGGGGGGGGGGGGGGGGGGGGGGGGGGGGGGGGGGGGGAGG
Source organism: Squalus acanthias (assembly GCA_030390025.1). NCBI lineage: Eukaryota > Metazoa > Chordata > Chondrichthyes > Squaliformes > Squalidae > Squalus > Squalus acanthias. The sequence continues at coordinate 196,223,288 of CM059427.1, read as the reverse complement.
AAGATGAAAGGGGAGAATATTTAAAGGGCAAAATTTAACAAAAAACAGAAAGAGGAAGAAAATATCCCACATAATCCCAATAACTTTACAATGGAATGAATTAGCAGTTTAATAATGGGAGTAAATGGAATCCATGCACACACTGGAATGGTCGATTTTTATAAGAAATGGGATTTGGTTAACCATAAAGATAGTGATATTAAGATGCAATGCATCTTTACATCCAGCAGGTGGCAATTTTGTTGGTTGCGCGCAATTTTTTAAATAATATTTTAATTGTATGTTCAGCAAAACCGCCACTTGAGCAACCCCCTACAAAAGCAAAATACTGAAGATGCTGGAAATACTCAGCACTGCAGGCCAGGCAGCATCTGTGGAGAGAGAAACAGAGTTAACGTTTCAGGTCTGGGACCCGGGTCCCTCACCACAGGTGCTGCCTGGCCCACTTCAACACCGTTCACTTGTTAATTCAAAAATCTGGGTAGCCAGAGTGTCTTTCGCGCTAAAAGAGCCTCTTATGCTGTGTTATTGTAACTTTGTAATTCGAGTTACTTGATAATATGAATTTTTTTTTTTATAAAAGGGCTTTGAATTAATTGCACCTGCCAGGACAGAATCACACTGCAGCTGAATCTCAATGGGGCATCAGCATCTAACAGACTGCAATATCAGACACTCTCACTTACGTAGAGATTAAATGTCTACCCGTTCTTATTCGGCTGTACCAGTGGCACTAAACGGGTAAATCAAACTGGACAGAAAAACTTCTTACCCAGAGAGTGGTTAAAATGTGGAACTCCTGGAATAGTTGAGGTGCATAGTATAGTTCCAGTTAACAGGAAGCTAGACAAGTACACGAGGGAGAAAGGGAATGGAAGGTTATGCTGATAGGGTGGAATGAGGCTCGGGTGGAGCATGAACACCGGCAGACCAGTTGGCCCAAATGGCTTGTTTCTGTGCTGTACATTCTATGCAAAATTCCTCTCCTCCCTTCAACTAAAGGCCCGGAAAATAATGGCAATGGTATATGGTAAACTAACATTAAGGCTCCAAAGGGTTTAATTTCCCGCCCCCCCCACCCCCTTCAAATTTTCGCCACATCGCTACTGAAGAGGCAGACTCCTGCTGGGCTACTTGGTAGTTCAATGCAGCGCCAGCGGTCGTCCAGCATCTTACCCAAGTGGCCATGCTTTACGTGCGGGCCTCAACAAGTGTCGGCAGGTTATTCCGCCCAACCGAGCCCTATTCCAGCTTCCCAGCAGGGGTCACTGCATCGTGACGAGGAGCGGGAACCTTGGCCGACCTTCCGTCTCTTATGACAAGAGCAACAACAACCTGCATTTATACAGCGTAGTAATGTAGTAAAAATGTCCCAAGGCGCATCATAGGAGCGTAATCAAACAAAATTTGGCACGGAGCCACAAAAGGAGATGGTAGGACAGGGAAGGAAGTAGGTTTTAAGGAGCGTCTTAAAAGGAGGAGAGAGGTAGAGAGGCGGAGAGGTTTAGGGAGGGAATTCCAGAGCTTAGGGCCCAGGCAGCTGAAGGCACACCCACCAATGGTGGAACGATGAAAATCAGGGATGCGCAAAGGGTCGGAATTGGAGTAGCGTAGATATCTCGGGGGGCTGGAGGAGGTTACAGAGATAGGGAGGGGCGAGGCGATGGAGGAATTTAAAAACAAGGATGAGAACTTTGAAATCAAGGCGTTGCAGCTTGCTGAGATCAGTTAACTCTGCACAGACCAGAAATCGTAGCTGGAAACATCCGGGTGTGGATGGCTCAGTATCACGTGGAGCATGGAGGCGGTAGAGATAAGAGCTACAAGATTGATCCTGGCACCAAAAGGACTGAATTATGAGAAAAGACTGGGTTCTTCAAACTTAAAAAGGAAGTGATTGCGACGGGACCCAGAAGAAGTTATATATAAAATACTGAGTAGTATAGAAAAGATAAGCCATCAAAGTAGACAAGCAGGTGCTGGTTCAAACTGGTGAACAACATATTTAAAATCAATGCCAGGAAGGTATCATTCACACACACTGATCTCACACTTGAAATGGGCTTCCAGGTAAGGTAGTGGAGGCAAAACCTTTAGCGTGGCAGTTTTTTTCATAAGATGGATCAGTAAAAGATGACCCAAATGGCCTTTCTCGTTCTTTTTATTTTGTTCCTCTGTGAGAAGAGGAGGAGAGAGGAAAAGATAGATACAGCAATATCAGCTTGGGTTTTATGATGAGGAGCACTGACCATAGCAGTATTTACAAGCTGGAGTGGAGCTAATTTACAGAACAAACGGGAAACTGTTCAACCTCCATCGCCTCCAGCCCAGATCCAAGGTCGTCCCATCCTCTGTTGTCGAATTACAGTATGCAGACGACGCTTGCGTCTGCGCTCGCTCGGAGGTCGAACTCCAAACCATCGTCAACACCTTCACCGAAGCGTATGAGAGCATGGGCCTTACACTAAACATCCGTAAGACAAAGGTCCTCTACCAACCTGCCCCCGCCACACAATACTGCCCCCCGATTATCAAAATCCACGACAAGGCCTTGGACAACGTGGACCACTTTCCATACCTCGGGAGCCTACTGTCAACAAGGGCAGACATCGATGACAAAGTCCAACACCGCCTTCAGTGTGCCAGTGCAGCCTTCGGTCGCCCGAGGAAGAGAGTGTTTGAAGACCAGGACCTCAAACCCAGCACTAAGCTCATGGTCTACAGAGCAGTAGCAATACCCGCCCTGCTGTATGCCTCAGAGACATGGACCATGTACAGCAGGCACCTCAAAGCACTGGAGAGGTACCACCAACGCTGCTTCCGCAAGATCCTGCAAATCCATTGGCAGGATAGGCGCACCAACGTCAGTGTTCTCGCTCAGGCCAACATACCCAGCATCAAAGCTTTGACCACGCTCGATCAGCTCCGATGGACGGGTCACATCATCCGCATGCCCGATACGAGACTCCCAAAACAAGCACTCTACTCGGAGCTCCGACACGGCTTGAGAGCCCAAGGTGGGCAGAGGAAACGCTTCAAGGACACCCTCAAAGCCTCCTTGAAAAAGTGCAACATCCCCACTGACACCTGGGAATCCCTGGCCCAAGACCGCACAAAGTGGAGGAGAAGCATCCGGGAAGGCGCCGAACACCTCGAGTCTCTTCGCAAGCGGAAGCCAAGCACAAGCAGCGCAAGGAGCGCACGTCAACCCAAGCACCCCACCCACCCGCCCCTTCAACCACCATCTGCCCCACCTGTGACAGACTGTAGGTCCCGCATGGGGCTCATCAGTCACCTGAGAACTCATTTTTAATGTGGAAGCAAGTCATCCTCGATTCCGAGGGACTGCCTAAGGAGAGAGAGATTTACAAGTCCTACTCTGCCATTCTGAGCAAGTTAAAAGTAGAAGAGATAAATAAATTGACATGCCGGAGTCTCATTTCTGAATCGAGACACTCTTTATGCTGTCTGGTGGAGTGTAAGATTGGGTAACTGGGGTGAGATTGACTTTTGAAAAGCCACTTATCCTCTTCACAAAATCGATGCGTATGTTGAGATTAAGTTTGAATACCTTAATGTAGGAGCTTCGCTTTAAATCTTCGAGTGTAGCAAAATGAAAATCGAAGCATGATCATTCCCTAATTTCGCTGCCATCCAAAGATGTGCAAAATATGTTGGAATGAATTTACCAGCTCCGAATATGTAGTTCTCACTTCTTTTGCACCGGGGATCCTGTCAATGTCAAACCAACTTAAAATTGCTTGATGTAAATAAGTTCAAACACTTCAAACCATTTGAATGAACAGTTCAAGATAAATGTTGATATTTGACTGTACAGAGCTCCTCTATTATTAATGAATTGGTTATATTTATCCATTTCTGTTTGAAAAAGAAAAAAAGACTTGAATTTATATAGCGCCTTTCACAACCAACGGACATCCCTAAGTCTCTATAGCCAATGAAGTATTTTTGAAGTGTAGGAAACGTGGCACCCAATTTGCGCACAGCAAGCTCCCACAAACAGCAATGTGATAATGACCAGATAATGTGTGTTAGTGATGTTGATTGAGGGATGAATATTGGCCAGGACACCCCGGGGGGGGGGGGGGGGGGGGGGGGGGGAGAACGGCCCTGCTCATCTTCGAATTAGTGCCATGGGATCTACGCCCACCTGAGAGGGCAGAGGGGACCCCGGTTTAACGTCTCAGCTGACGTTGAAGATGGGCCATTTCTATGCACAATTCCATGGAGGAAACCAACTCCTGGCAGCAACTCTGAATACCGGTAAAATAAAATCTTTTATTCAACCATCTACGTTGCGTTGCTAAGTACCGTTGCTATCAGGAGACAGAAACAGCGAAAATTACATTGGGAGTTTCCTAATCTCGTTGCCAGGACATGTTCCATATGCAGTTCTATTGTTAGTAAATTGGACACAACAAACCCTGGCTGCCTGTTTCCCCCAAACTCTTACAGCCAGGAAACTTCTGCAAGTCTGTCCCTTGATAGTCAATTAATTCCAAAAGTTTTGACACACTCAAGCAAAATTTATTAGAGGGAAAAGGTAAAACCCGATCATGGCAACGGATCCTCGAACCGATTCCTTCGCCACACATCCTGGAGAACTCACAGCCGACATCGGAGACAAATGATAGTAAACATTTCCTGTAGCATCTCTGTTGCTGCTTTCAGAACAGATGTTTACTGAATGAAATAAGGCGTAGCATCACCGAAACAACCACTTTATTTTTTTAAGAGAGCCGTTTACATGTCACGTGGATCATCCAAAACTTTCCACTCAATTCATAGCGAATATTATAGGAACAGGACGAGGCCATTCAGCCCCTCAAGCCTGTTCGGCCATTGAATTAGATCATGGCTGATCTGTAACTCAACTCCATATCCATATTGATACATATCCCTCGAGACCCGAATACCTAATAAAAATCTGTTGTTCTCAAGTCTAAAACATTTCAGTTGACACAGCATCCACAGCCTTTGGGGGGGGGGGGGGGGGGGGGAATTTCACATGTCCACTACCCTGTGTGTGAAGAAATGCTTCCCGATTTCACTCCTGAATGGCCATGCTCTAATTTTATGATCGTATCCCCTTGTTCTGGAGTCCCCACCAGAGGAAATAGTTTCTCTGTACCTACTCTAACAAAACCTAAACACCTCAATTAGATCACCCTTCCAAACTCAAGGGAATCCAAGCCACGATTAGGCAACCAGTCCCAATAACTTAACCATTTAAGCCCTAGTATCATTCTGGTGAATCTGCGCTGTATCCACTCAAAGACCAATATACCCTTCCTGAGGTGCAGTACCCAACACTGAATCCAGTACTCCAGATGGGGTCTGACCAAGAACTTGTACAATTGAAGCATCACTTCCTCCCCTTTGTATTGCATTCCAACTGCTTTCAGATAAAGACCAACATTTCATTAGCCTTTTTGATTATTTTTTTTACACCTATGCGCCAGCTTGTAGTAATTTATATACCTGGACACTCAAATTCCTTTGCTCCTCCACAGTTTCTAGCCTCTCGCCATTAAGAAAATATTCCGATTTGTCTTTCTCATATCCAAAGTGGATTGCATCACACGTCCCCACGTTGAATTCCAAATGCCACAGTTATTCCCATTCAGTCTGTCTATGGCCCTTTGTAACTTCCGGCTCCCAAATACACAACTTACTGTGCCTCCTAAATTCGATATAGAACTCTGTAATCTTGGCTACAGAGCCCTCTATTCCTTCATCCAAGTCATTGATAGGTACGGTGAAAAAGCTCAGGCCCCAGTATAGATCCCTGGGGAACCCCAATTGTCACATTCCGCTGATCAGAGTACGTTCCCTTTATCCCTATATTTCATCCCTACTTCCTAACCATTTACTAACCCATGGTCCTTAGCTGCTTTCAGCAATTTTTCCAATGATCATTTCCAGCTTCTGACAAATCACACAAATTAACAGAGCACTGCAATTCTACTCAAAATGCTCTTGCTTTGTGAGATTCAGTTCTATACCAGGCAGTGCATTTACCCACTACGCAAGCTTTGGGGTTCAAATGTCAAGTCCTAGAGATGACCAAGTATTTACAGCACAGAAACAGGCCATTCGGCCCATGCCGGTGTTTATGCTCCACTCGAGCCTCCTCCCACCCCTCATCATCTAACCCCTTCAACATATCAAGATCTACAAGTGGAGACCAGAAGATCCAGAAGGTCATCAGATTGCTGTCCTTTCTGGGAGGGGGGGGGAAACTCAGAACATATACAGATGAGGGGCCAAGGCATAGGCTCCACCCAGAAAATAATTCCAAAGTTAAAAAAAGATATTTTGCACTGGCTGCCTCCTTCTCACGCTATAGCCGCAACATGCTTATAAGAACATAAGAAATAGTAGGAGTAGGACATACGGCCCCTCGAGCCTGCTCCGCCATTCAATAACATCATGGCTGATCTTCGATCTCAACTCCACTTTCCTGCCCGATCTCCATATCCCTTGATTCCCCTAGAGTCCAAAAATCTATCGATCTCAGCCTTGAATATACGCAACGATTCAGCATCCACTGCCCTTTGGGGTCGAGAATTCCAAAGATTCACAACCCTCATGAAGTGAAGAAATTCCTCCTCATCTCAGTCTTAAAAGGCCAACCCCTTATCCTGAGACCATGCCCCCTAGTTCTAGACTCTCCAGCCAGGGGAAACAATCTCTCAGCATCTACCCTCTCAATCCCCTTCAGAATCTTATGCTTCCACCTCCAGACTGGCGTGATTCTCCAGTAGAGGCCAGGGAGTCCAGGAACAGAAATACGGCCCGAGTCAGGAAGGTATTGCCGGGGTGGGTGGAAGTGCCTGCCCACCTCCCTTCTGCCTGCACAATGGCAGACTCAAAGGTCTGTCAACCCCAGTTTGAAAACCTGCAGCCTAGCACAAGCAAATAATTGATTGTTTCTGAATCAACTGAATTTTACATTTGTAAATCTGGTGGCTCAGTGACCAATTAGCAGGGATTAGCGAATTTTCAGCTTGTATGCTATTTACGGATTACATATTTATGAACTAGATGAGGTTGCACAACAGACGGTTCTTCGGTTAGCCTGACAGCTTTGTTACTTTTGCCAACCATCTCTCAGTGAGATTTTTTTTTTTTAAAGTAATTGCACCAGTTAGTTCAGCAGGAAGTACTGGGGGAAGAGGGGTGCGGAAGGGAGTTATGTTCCATTATAGTTAAAAAAGGAACATAAAAGCTCCAGAACCACATTAATGGAACTTGGCAGGTATGTTTGGGACAAATGCTCAGTTTCTAAACAAATCTTGAAACATATCCAAGTTTGCAACAGGAACTTTCTCGTCCGTGTCCAATCACGATTCTGAGATCCAAGTCTTATAGAAAAGTTGCTTCCTGAACTTTTACGAAATGGACATCTGAAGGTTTAATAATTCAAGATTCAAGGGGAGGCTTGGATGCTTAATATTCCTGGGTATAAAGTATTCAGAAAAGATAGGAAATAAAAAAAGAGAGGCAGTAGTTTTGATTCAGGAAAATATTAGTGCTAGAAAGAGAGATTATAGAAACATAGAAACATAGAATCTAGGAGCAGGAGTAGGCCATTCGGCCCGTCGAGCCTGCTCCGCCATTCAATACGATCATGGCTGATCATCCAAATCCAGTACCCTGTCCCTGCTTTAATCCCCACAGTACACATATCCCACCCTACCCCCGTAACACCACGTATTTAATTCCCCCTAACATATCCCATCCTATCCCCATAACCCCACATATTTAATCCCCTCTAACACTAAGGGTCAATTTATCATAGCCAAATCAACCTAACCCACACATTTTTGGACTGTGGGAGGAAACCGGAGCACCCGGAGGAAACCCACGCAGACACGGGGAGAATGTGCAAACTCCACACAGACAGTCACCCGAGGTCAGATTCGAACCCAGGTCTCTGGCGCTGTGAGGCACCAGTGCTAACCACTATGCCACCGTGTTGCCCTGAGGGGTCAAAGACAGAATCTATTTGCTTGGCGTTAAGAAACAATAAAGGAGCTATTACGCTTCAAGGTGTATTTTATAGGCCAGCAAATAGTGGGAAGGAGATAGAGGAGCAGATTTGCACAGAAATTATTGAGAGGTGGAAGAACTATAGAGTAATGATAATGGGATACTTTAACTACCCAAATATTGAGTGGGGCAGTGATTGTGTTAAGGGCAGAGAAGGGGAGGAATTTCTGAAGTGTGTTCAGGAGAACTTTCTTGATCAGTATGTTTCATGTCCAGTGAGGAAGGAGAATTTCTGGATCTGGTCCTGGGGAATGAAGTGGATCAGGTGGAGATGTCAGAGTCAGGGAGCATCTCAAGAATAGTGATCATAGTATCGTAAGGTTCAGATTAGTTATGGAAAGGGCAATGAGCAATCTAGAGTCAAAATACTTAACTGGAGGAGGGCTAATTTCAGCAGATTGAGGAGGGATCTGGCCTGGGTAAATTGGAGTCAAAGACTGGCAGGCAAAACTGTAATGGAGCAATGGAAAGCCTTTAAAGAGGAGATGGTTCAGGTACAGTCTAGGTACATTCCCACAAGGGGAAAAGGGAGGGCAACCAAAGCCAGAGCTCCCTGGATGATGAAGAAGTCAGAGAATAGGACAAGCAGAAAAAGGGGGCGTTTGACAGATGTCAGCTTGATAATACAAGGGAGAATCAGGCTGAATATAAAAAGTACAGAGAAGTGAAAAAGGAAATAAGCGAGGCAAAGAGAGAGTACGAGAATAGATTGGCATCCAACGGTCTTCTAAAAGGCATAGTAACAGTAAAAAAGGTTGTTAGAGGAGCGATGGGTCCAATTAGAGACCAAAATGGAGATCTATTGCTGGAGGCAGAATGCATGGCTGAGGTAGTACATGAGTACTTTGCATCGGTGTTTACCAAGGAAGAGGACTTTGCCAAAGCTATGGTAAACGAGGAGATTACCAGGATACTGGATGCAATAAAAATAGGTAAAGAGGAGGTACTAGAAAGGTTGGCAGTACTTAAAGTGGATAAGTCACCCGGTCCGGATGGAATGCATCCTCGGTTGCTGAAGGAAGTACGGGCAGAAATTGCGGAAGTGCTGGCCACAATCTTCCAATCCTCCTTAGATACAGGGGTGATACCAAAGGACTGGAGAATTGCAAATGTTACACCCTTGATCAAAAAAGAGAAGGATAATCCTGGCAATTACAGGCCAGTCAGTTTAACGTCGGTGGTGGAGAAGCTTTTCGAAACAATAATCTGGGAGTTAATTAACAGCCACTTGGACAAGCATGGACTAATAAAGGAGAGCCAGCACAGATCTGAAGGGCAAATCGTGTTTGACTACCTTGATTGAGTTTTTGGATGAGGTAAGAGAGAGGGTGGATGAGGGCAGTGCAGTTGATGTTGTGTATATGGACTTTCAAAAGGCGTTTGATGAAGTACCACATATTAGGCTTGTTAGCAAAACTGAAGCCCATGGAATAAAAAGGGCAGTTCCAGCGTGGATACAAAATTGGCTAAGGGATAGAAAACAGAGAGTTATGGTGAATGGCTGTTTCTCGAACTAAAGGGAGGTATACAGTGGAGTTCCCCAAGATTCAGTACTAGGACCACTGCTGTTTTTGATATACATTAACGACTTGGAGGGTACAGGGCACAGTTTTAAAATTTGCAGATGTAAAGGCTGTCTCAGTTGCGAAAAGGATGTGAAGAGGCTTCAAGGGGATCTCGACAGGCTCAGTGAGTGGGCAAGAACATGGCAGATGGAATATAATGTGGATAAATGTGAAGTTATCCACTTTGGTAGAAAAAACAGAAAGGCAGAGTATTTCCTAAATGGTGAAAGATTGGGGAATGCAGATGCTCAAAGGGACCTGGGTGTCCTTGTACATGAGTCACTGAAAGTGAATGTGCAGGTGCAGCAAGCTATTAGGAAGGCGAATGGTATGCTGGCCTTCATTACAAGAGGATTTGAGTACAGGAGTAAAGAAGTCTTACTCCAATTATATAGGGCCTTGGTGAAACCACACCTGGAGTACTGTGTACAATTTTGGTCTCCTTACCTAAGGAAGGATATACTTGCCGAAGAGGGACTGCAACGAAGGTTCGCTAGATTGATTCCTGGGATGGCGGGACTGTCGTATGAGAAGAGATTGAGTAAACTAGGCCTGTATTCTCTTGAATTCAGAAGAATGAGAGGGGATCTCATTGAAGCATATAAAATTATTACAGAGCTTGATAGGGTGGATGCTGGGAGAATGTTTCCCTTGGCTGGGGAGTCTAGAACCAGGGGCCACAGCCTCAGGATAAAGGGTAGGCCATTCAGGACTAAGATGAGAAGAAATTTCTTCACACAGAGGGTGGTGAATCTTTGGAATTCTCTACCCCAGAGGGCTGTGGAGGCTCAGTCATTGGGTATATTCAAAACAGAAGTTGATAAATTTCTGACTAGTAAGGGCATCAAGGGATATGGCGATAGGGCCGGTGAATGGAGTTGAGGCAGGAGATCAGCCATGATCTCATTGAATGGTGGAGCAGGCTCGAAGGGCCTACTCCTGCTCCTATTTCTTATGTTATGAGAGGGGGGGGCAACAATACAAAAAGCTCAAAGAGATCTATCAAATGCCAACTGTGTTCCTTATTGGATAGAAGCCCATTTCCTACGTTAACAAACACCAACAATTAATCCTTTGGCAGAATGCCTGTCTCAATTCAGATGTGTTCTCAGTTGAAGACACAAACAGCAGTGCATCCTCTTCAAAGATGTTATGGCTTGGTTATACTGCCCCTGAACTGCACAGCCCATGCAGTCAACAGCACCGGTCAATAAAACGTACCAAACTCCACACAACCAAAGGCGCCTGCTTTTTATGTGATCTGCCACTAGCGCTAGGGCCTCCCCCACTGGCCTTGGAACGGTGTCCAGGCTGTCGAGAGCATTAGATTCATATGTCATGATGCAAATGCTTCACATTGCCCGTATCCTGAACCAGATCCACACCAGATTCCTACACATCACATGTGTGCAGTTTAGAAAAGATCACAGTGGCGATACAAGGGAACAGCAAGTTTGTGTTTCTAGAACCAGCCTGCGTGGAATCTGCTACCTGCTAATTGTGCAAACATGGGTGTCTTGTAGATTGCTCTCCAGACAGCTGGACCCAAACCCGCCGAGTATTTCCAGGATTTTCTGTTTATATAAAAAGGTAAAATACCTCTGATAAATCCAGCCACAAACTGATAACTGTGACTACACCAACTCGAAGTACAGCCAGTCTGGGGGAGGGGAAGGGGGGTAAAACTATCTGGTATGAGAAATTGCAGCCATCAACTGGCCTGCAAAGAGACTTATTACTTTCATCCGAAGCTAAATGAAAACAACACTCTTATCATGGAATCATAGAATAGTACAGCACAGGAGGCCATTCGGCCCATCAAGTCTGCGCCGGCTCTTTCAAAGAGCAATCCAGTTCGCCCCACTCCCCCGCAACCTTTTCTTCAAGTATTTATCCAATTCCCTTTTGAGAGATACTATTGAATCTGTATCCACCACCCTATCAGGCAGTGCATTCCAAATCCTAACCACTCGTTCAGTAAAAAAGTTTTTTCTCATGTTGCCTGATTCAGCGATGGTAATGTGGTTGAATGTCAAGGGGCGGTGGTTAGACTCTCGCTTGTTGGAGATAGTCATTGCCTGGCACTTGTATGGTGCAAATGTTATTTGCCACTTATCAGCCCAAGCCTGAATGCCGTCCAGGTCTTGTTGCATGCAGGCATGGACTGCTGCATTATCTGAGGAGTTGCAAATGGCGCTGAACACTGCAGTCATCAGCGAACATCCCCATTTCTGACCTTATGATGGAGGGAAGGTCATTGATGAAGGTAAAGATGGTTGGGTCTCGGACTCTGCCCTGAGGAACTCCTGCAGCGATGTCCTGGGGCTGTGATGATTGACCTCCAACCACCACAACCATCTTCCTTGTGCTAGATATGACTCCATCCAGTGGAGAGTTTCCTCCCCTCCCCCCCTCCCGATTCCCATTGACTTCAGTTTTACCAAGGCTCCCTGATGCCACACTCAGTCAAATGCTGCCTTGATGTCAAGGGCAGTCACTCTCACCTCTGGAATTCAGCTCCTTTGTCCATGTTTGGACCAAGGCTATAATGAGGTCAGGAGCCGATGGTCTTGGCGGAACCCAAACTGGGCATCAGTGATCAGGTTATTGGTGAGTAAGTGCCGCTTGCAGTTGTACAGGGCCTTGGTGAGACCACACCTTGAGTATTGTGTGCAGTTTTAGTCACCTTATCTGAGGAAGTTTGTTCTTGCCATGGAGGGAGTGCAGCAAACATTTACCAGACTGATACCTGGGATGGCAGGAATGACGTATGAAGAGAGATTAGGCTTATATTCGCTAGAGTTTAGAAGAATGAGGGGGGATCTCATTGAAACTTATAAAATTCTAACAGGACTAGACAGACTAGATGCAGGAAGGATGTTCCCGATGATGGGGGAGTCCAGAACCAGGGGTCACAGTCTAAGGATAAGGGGTAAGCCATTTAGGACTGAGATGAGGAGGAATTTCTTCACCCAGAGTGGTGAACCTGTGGAATTCTCTACCACAGAAGACAGTTGAGGCCAATTCATTAAATATATTCAAGAAGGAGTTAGATATATTTCTTAAGGCTAAAGGGATCAAGGGATAGGGGGAGAAAGCAGGGACAGGGTACTGAATTTGGATGATCAGCCATGATCTCATTAAATGGCGGAGCAGGCTCGAGGGGCCAAATGGCCTGCTCCTATCTTCTATGATAGCACTGTCGATGACACCTTCCATCACTTTGCTGATGATTGAGAGTAGACTGATGGGGCGGTAATTGGCTGGATTGGATTTGTCCTGCTTTTTGTGGACAGGACATACCTGGGCAGTTTTCCACATTGTCGGATAGATGCCAGTGTTGTAGCTGTACTAGAACAGCTTGGCGAGAGGCGCGGCTAGTTCTGGAGCACAAGTCTTCAGCACGACAGCCGGGATGATGTCGGGTCCCATAGCCTTTGCTGTATCCAGTGCGCTCAGCCGTTTCTTGATATCACGTGGAGTGAATCGAATTGGCTGAAGACTGGCTTCTGTGATGGTGGGGACCTCAGGAGGAGGCCGATATGGATCATCCACTTGGCATTTCTGGCTGAAGATGGTTGCAAACGCTTCAGCCTTGTCTTTTGCACTCACATGCTGGGCTCCACCATCACTGAGGATAGGGATATTCATGGTCCCTCCTCCTCCCGTTAGTTGTTGAATGGTCCACCACCATTCACGACTGGATGTGGCAGGACTGCAGAGCGTTGATTGTGGGATCGCTTAGCCCTGTCTATAGCATGCTGCTTCCGCTTTTTAGCATGCATGTAGTCCTGTGTTGCAGCTTCCCCAGGTTGGCACCTCATTTTTAGGTACGCCTGGTGCTGCTCCTGGCATGCTCTTCTGCACTCCTTATTGAACCAGGGTTGGTTCTGCTACTGCTGATGGCCCACAGCGCCTCATGGATGCCCAGTTTTGAGCTGCTCGGTTCTGAATCTATCCCGTTTAGCATGGTGGTAGTGCCACACAACATGATGGAGGGTGTCCTCAGTGTGAAGACAGGATTATGCCGGTGGGACAGGACATACCCAGGGATGGTGATGGAGGTGCTTGGGACATTGGCTGAAAGGTATGATTCTGTGAGGCTGTTGCTCGACTTATCTGTGGGACAGCTCTCCCAATTTTGGCACAAGTCCCCAGGAGGACTTTTGCAGGGTCAACTGGGCTGGGTGTGCAGTGTCCAGCTTGCTAGGCCATTTCAGAGGGCAGTAAAGAGTCAACCACATTGCTGTGGGCCTGGAGTCACATATAGGACGGCAGATTTCCTTCCCTAAAGGACATTACTGAACCAGATGGGTTTTTACAACATTCCGATAGCTTCATGGTTTCCTTTACTGATACTAGCTTTTTATTCCAGATTTATTTAATTAACTGAATTTAAATTTTCCAGATGCCGTGGTGGGATTTGAACTCACGTCCCTGGATCATTAGTCCAGACCTCTGGATTACTAGCCCAGTGACATTGCCACTATGTTACCATTCCCGTTACCTTAAAGCTGGGCCCTCTGGTTATCGACCCTTCAGCCATTGGAAACCGTTTCTCTCCATTTACTCCATCTAAACCAGTCATGATTTTGAACACTTCTATCAAATCTCCTCTTAGCCTTCGAAGGAGAACAACCCCCACTTCTCCAGTCTATCCACGTAACTGTATCCCCTCATTCTAGCAATCTCTTCTGTACCCTCTCCAAAGCCTTCACGTCCTTCCTAAAGTGTGGCCACCGATTTATGGTGACTGAAGTAAGTCACATTCTATTTTTGTTACATGGGATTCCAGGATAGTTACTATTCTTTTGGGGGGAATTGTATTTCATACTTCAATCAATTTTTCCATAAAAACCCTAAACCAAACAAGAACATGGGTTTAAACTCGGATGAAAAAAAATAATCAGGAGTGATGTCGGGAGGCACTTCTTTGAGCAACGAGCGATCAATATCAGGAATGGTCTTACAGGTAGAGCAGGGAAGGGAAAAGCTCTGGAATCATTCGATGTGATGGGGGCTCCAGGATTTTACGGGAGGATAACCCAAATGGATTCTCTCATCTGTTCTTACCTACCCAAGGTTACAAATACAACCGGGAAGCGTACGGCACAGAAAGAGTTCTCATCTGGCCCCTCGTGTCTGTGCCAGCTTTTTCCTAGAGCAATCCTAAACTGCTCCCGCTGCCCTGCTCTGCCTCTTCCCCCCCATAGCCATGCATCTTCCTCCGCTTCAAATATTTATCCAATTCTGCCTTTAACAGAATGAAACGTTCACGGACATGTTACTGCTGGGGAGGGAGCATACAGCTTGTGTCACTCGCAGTCTCAATAGCATACATTAAGAAGCTAAATCTACTGCATTGCTTACTGCCTTTAACTTTTACTCATTTAACACTTCAATTTCATCTGTGTAACGTGACTAAATAAAAAACACATTGCATGGACCTTTTTTTGTTTAAAAATCGCAAATTCTGATCAGTATGTATGTCTGTCTGTTTTTGAAATTCTGGTTACTTTTAACATTCACTGCTCTCATTTCCGGTTATCAGTTCTGCGCATCTTATTTTGAATTTCCTATATTTTATGGACAGAGATGAAGGTTGTTAGCAAATCCCGCCAGCATCAAGCACTCCTAGGCCAAGTACAGAAAGGTTAAAAGAAGTAAAGCTCTCCTTACTCGGCCCCCTAACCATGTGTTTCAAATCCAACCTCAAGAACCAACCTGCTGGCACAGGCACGATGGGCCGAATGGCCTCCTTCTGTGCTGTACCATTCTATGATAACAGCGCTTCCTACTGCACCAGAACACATTTTTCATTTTCCATGCCCCTGTACATCCTGTGGCTTCTTTTGAAAAATTCCAATTTTGCAGCAAATTAAGGGACTGTTTTGTGCAGTACGAGGGACTCAATTGACCCTGCCAGAAATTCATTACACACCATACCGTTACAGTCAACAGAGAGGACTATCATCCCATTAAACCTTGCTTCTCTTAGGAAAACTGCCGATCCTTGAGGCATCCACAGTCTCTTGAATCCAGCCCCACCCAAAAGAGAGAGAAACGGCATGAGGGAAGCAACAGTGTTTCAATAAGGTTTTGTGAAGTTTCTCTGAACTCCTTTGGCGTGCCTCTTATAAAATGACTCAATCACCAAGCAAAGAAGCCACACCTTTTTTGCAGTTACTCAGAGTACAGGAAGTGGAGAGGCTGGCAGACATCATGCATGCAAAAATTAGTTACTTCAATTCTTAAAACACCTAAATATAGTAAAGCTCATTTGTTGTAAGCATTAAACAAACACCATTTTAATCTGATTCATGTTGGTGAGATTGCTAGTGACGGTTTGAATATTTAACCTGAAAGCGCCATTTGTAACATTTACAGCAAGTAACTAAGAAAACCACAATTAGTCAGAACTTTTATCTTCCGGTACAGAACTCTCGTTATCTGTGGCAGATAACTGCCAAATAATATCACGCAAGAATACAATGTCATGTGTATAAAGTTTTGCAATAAAAGATGAAAATACATTCCTAGTTTTCTTTATCTGATCCTACTGTTACGTAGACCTCATTCAGGGTTCCGAGTAACTTAGGTCAACAGGTGGCCTGATGAGATAGGGAGCTGAGGGGACTGGGGATGGCAGTGTAGTGGGACTAGTAATCCAGAGTAACAACAGAAAACGCTGGAAAAACTCAGCAGGCCTCTATTTATGAAGCCGAGGATCCCGTAAGCCTTTTTTTAATTCTTTCGCAACCTGCCCTGCCACCTTCAACGATTTGTGCGCATATATCCCCAGGTCTCTCTGTTCGTGCACCCCCTTTAGGATTGTCCCATTTAGTTTATATTTCCTCTCCTCATTCTTTCTACCAACATGCATCACTTCACACTTTTCTGCATTAAATTTCATCTGCCACATGTCCGCCCATTTCACCAGCCTGTCTCTCTCTTCCTGAAGACTATCACTATCCTCCTCACTGTTCACTATACTTCCAGGTTTTGTCTCATCTGCAAATTTTGAAATTGTGCCCTGTACTCCCATATCCAAGTCATTAATATATATCAAGAAAAGCAGTGGTCCTAGAACCGACTCCTGGGGAACACCACTGTATACCTTCCTCCAATCCAAAAAACAACCGTTCACCACTACTGTTTCCAGTCACTTAGCCAATTCCTTATCCATGCTGCCACTGTCCCTTTTATTCCATGGGCTTCAACTTTGCTGGCAAGCCTATTATGAGGTACTTTGTCAAACGCCTTTTGGAAATCCATGTACACTACGTCAACCGCATTACCCTAATCAACCCTCTGTTACCTCATCAAAAAACTTGATCAAGTTGGTTAAACACGATTTGCCTTTAAACAAATCCGTGCTGCCTTTCCTTAATTAATCTACACCTATCCAAGTTGTTAATTTTGTCCCTAATTACTGTTCCTAAAAGCTTGCCCACTACCAAGGTTAAACGACTGGCCTGTAGTTGCTGGGTTTATCTTTACACCCTTTTTTGAACAATGGTGTAACATTTGCAATTCTCCAGTCCTCTGGCACCACCCCGGTAACTATGGAAGAGTGGAATATTATGACCAGTACCTCCGCGATTTCCGCCCTCAATTCCCTCAGCATCCTAGGATGCATCCCATCCGCTCCTGGTGATTTATCTACTTTAAGCACAGCCAGCCTTTCTAATACCTCTCCTTTATCAATTTTTATCCTATCAAGTGTCTCCACTACCTCCTCCTTCACTACGTCTATGGCAGCATCATCTTCCTTGGTGAAGACAGAGGCAAAGTACTCGTTTAGTGCCTCAGCCACACTCTCTGCCTCCATGCATAGGTCACCTTTATGGTCCATAATCGGCCCCACCCCTCCTCTTGCTACCCTTTTACTGTTTATATGCCTTTCGAAGACTTTTGGATTACCTTTTATGTTGGCTGCCATTCTATTCTCATACCCCTCTTTGCCCCTCTTATTTTCTTTTTCACTTCTCCTCTGACCCTTCTATATATAGCCTGATTCTCAGATGTATTTGCAACCTGACATCCGTCATACGTGCTCTTTTTCTGCTTCATCATATTCTCTGTCTGTTGTCATATCCAGGGAGCCCTGACATTAGTTGCCCTAGCTTTCACCCTAGTGGGAATGTACCTCAACTGTACCTGAATTATTTCCTCTTTAAAGGCAGCCCATTGTTCCATTACAGTTTTGTCTGCCAATCATTGATTTCAGTTTACCCGGGCCAGATCCGATCTCATCCCACTGAAATTGGCCTTCCCCCAGTTAAACATTTTTACTCTAGATTGCTCCCTGTCCTTTTCCATAGCTAATCTAAACCTTATGATACTATGATCGCTGTTCCCTAAATGTTCACCTACTGACACCAGAACAAGATCCAGCAATGCCTCCTCCCTCGTCAGGCTGGAAACATACCGACATACATATATTCCTCTAGGGCATAAAAACCCAAAAAGGAAGAGTGATCCAACCATGGCTAACAAAAGAAATTAAAGCTAGCATTAAGTCAAAGGAGGAAGCTTATAAAGTTGCCAGAAAAAGCGGTCAGCCTGAGGATTGGGATCTTTCTAGAAATCAGCAAAGGGGGACCAAGAAATTGATAAAGAAAGGGAAAATGGAATATGAGCACAAACTAGCGAAAAATATAAAAACGGATTGTAAAAGCTTATATAGGTATGTGAAAAGGAAAAGACTGGCGAAGGTAAATGTAGGTCCTTTACAGTCAGAGACGGGAGAATTTATAATGGGGAATGAGGAAATAGCAGAGAAATTAAATACTTTGTTTCTGTCTTCACGGAGGAAGACACAAAAAACCTCCCAGAAATACGAGAAAACCAAGGGTGTGATGAGAATGAGGAACTTAAAGAAATTATTAGTAAAAAAACAGTACTACCAAAATTGATGGGACTAAAAGTCGATAAATCCCAAGGACCGGATGACCGACATACAAGGGTTTTGAAAGAGGTGGCCATTGGAATAGTGGACACATTGATTGTCATCTTCCAAAATTCTAGAGATTCTGGAACGGTTCCTGCAGATTGGAGGATAGCAAATGTAACCCGGTATTTAAGAAAGGAGGGAGAGAGAAAACAGGGAGCTACAGACCTGTTAGCCTCACATCAGTAGTTGGGAAAATGCTGGAATCTATTATAAAGGATGCAATAACTGGGCACTTAGAAACTGATAGTAAGATTGGGCAGAGTCAACATGGATTTATGAAAGGGAAATCCTGTTTGACAAACCTATTGGAGTTCTTTGAGGATGTAACTAGTGGAGTAGACAAAGGGGAACCGGTAGATGTGGTGTATCTGGATTTTCAGAAGGCCTTCGATAAGGTCCCACACAAGAGGTTGGTGAACAAAATTAGGGCACATGGAATTGGGGGTAACACACTAGCATGGATTGAGAATTGGTTAACAGACAGAAAACAAAGAGTAGGGATAAACAGGTCTTTTTCAGGATGGCAGGCTATGACTAATGGGGTACCGCAAGGATCGGTGCTTGGGCCCCAGCTATTCACAATCTATATCAATGATTTGGATGAGGGGACTAAATGTAACATTTCCAAATTCGCTGATGATACAAAGCTAGGTGGCTGTGTCAGTTGCGAAGAGGATGTGAAGAGGCTTCAAGGGGATCTCGACAGGCTCAGTGAGTGGGCGAGAACATGGCAGATGGAATATAATGTGGATAAATGTGAAGTTATCCACTTTGGTAGAAAAAACAGAAAGGCAGAGTATTTCCTAAATGGTGAAAGATTGGGAATGCAGATGCTCAAAGGGACCTGGGTGTCCTTGTACATGAGTCACTGAAAGTGAACGTGCAGGTGCAGCAAGCCATTAAGAAGACAAATGGTATGCTGGCCTTCATTACAAGAGGATTTGAGTACAGGAGTAAAGAAGTCTTACTCCAATTATATAGGGCCTTGGTGAGACCACACCTGGAGTACTGTGTACAATTTTGGTCTCCTTACCTAAGGAAGGATATACTTGCCGTAGAGGGAGTGCAATGAAGGTTCACGAGATTGATTCCTGGGATGGCGGGACTGTCATATGAGAAGAGATTGAGTAAACTAGGCCTGTATGCTCTTGAATTCAGAAAAATGAGTGGGGATCATATTGAAGCATACAAAATTATTACAGGGCTTGATAGGATGGATGCTGGGAGAATGTTTCCCTTAGCTGGGGAGTCTAGAACCAGGGGCCACAGCCTCAGGATAAAGGGTAGGCCATTCAGGACTAAGATGAGAAGAAATTTCTTCACACAGAGGGTGGTGAATCTTTGGAATTCTCTACCCCAGAGGGCTGTGGAGGCTCAGTCATTGGGTATATTCAAAACAGAAGTCGATAGATTTCTGACTAGTAAGGGCATCAAGGGATATGGCGATAGGGCCGGTGAATGGAGCTGAGGCAGAAGATCAGCCATGATCTCATTGAATGGCGGAGCAGGCTCGAAGGGCCTACTCCTGCTCCTATTTCTTATGTTATCAAGAAAGTTATCCTGAACACACTTCAGAAATGCTTCCCCTTCTCTGCCCTTTACACTATTTCAATCCCAGTCTCTATTAGGATAGTTGAAGTCCCCCATTATTACTACTCTGTAGTTCTTGCACCTCTCTAATTTCTCTGCAAATTTGCTCCTCCATATCTTATATTTGGTGGTCTATAGAATACACCTAGTAGTGTAATGGCACCTCTATTATTTCTTAACTCTAGCCATATAGATTCTGTCCTTGACCCCTCCAGTACTATATCATTCTCCTTAACCAATACTGTCACACCACCTCCTATCTTTCCTGAACACATTATAACCAGGAATATTTAATACCCAGTCCTGCCCTTTTTTTGAGCCAGGTCTCCGTTATTGCCACAACATCATATTCCCATGTGGCTAATTGTGCCTGCAGCTCACTTACCTTGTTTACTACACTTTGTGCGTTCACATACATACACTGTAAACCTATCTTGGACCATCCTGTATTCTCTCTTAGTTTGACCCCTTACTATTTCATACTTTAGTGCTCTCTGCCTCTCCCAATTCTTATAGCACTTTATTTCCCCTTTCTAATGTTACATCCTGGTGCCCATCCCTCTGCCAAAATAGTTTAAATCCTCCCAACAGCACTAGCAAAACCTTCCCGGCGAGGATATTGGTTCCGGCCCTGTTGAGGTGCAACCTGTCCGGCCTGTACAGGTCCCACCTCCCCCAGAACCAGTCCCAATTACCCAGGAATCTGAAGCCCTCCCTCCTGCACCATCTCTCCAAGATATCTCCTTATGCGGCTCAGTGTCAAATTTTGTTTGATACTGCTCTCGTGAAGTGCTTTGGGACGTTTTACTACATTAAAGCGCTATATAAATGCAAGTTGTTGTTGTTGTTGTTGAATAGTCAAGGGGGAGTCAATCACCTCAAAGAAGTCAGTTCGAGCAGAATTCCTTGGCTACTCTTGGGTTAGGGAATAACATGAATGAAGAAAGGGAGGGGGATGAAAATACTGTAAACAAACAAAAATAAATCAGGAGCGAAGACCTTTCGAAACACATCTTCAAAAACACTGCAATGAAGAAAAATAATATTGATATAGCCAGTGGCATCTTGGCTGCTGGGTTTAGAAGATAAATTTCTTTTACCCAGAAAAAAATATCCTGACAAGGGACCTCATCTCATTCTACGAAGTTAACAAAAGTTTCCTGCTATCAGTGCATGCAGACTATAATTCCTTCAATCACAAAATGCACGAGCAACAACTTTTAGTTAGCAAATTTGCTGCAGCCCGTGCTGCAATTGGAAATTATTGCCTAACCCTCAAAGCACTCTCACATTTCTCATTTGTAGTTCCTACTCTTTAATCAGACAACAGTTCAGTGATGAAACACCATCAATTTATGCCCACTTTAAACCAAGAGAAAAAGCAGGTTTTGGATCAACAGTTGCAACTTGCTGAAGCAAACATTGTATGATGCTACGTCTTTGTGCTGTGCTGTGCTGAATGTTAGAACTCTTGTTGATTCCAGAGAAGGAGCCGTTTTTGCTACTTCTCTATTGTGGTTTCTAGCACAGGAAATATCAGCTTCTAACTTTGGTGCTTGGATCCGAAAACGTACGCAGGCTTTTACATCCGCTCACTGAGCATGCAATTTCATCGTGTCATTTGTCAATAAGCAGACTAAATCCTTTGATCTGTAGTCCAGTTATTGAGCATTCTGACCAGATTAAAACAAGTCAAGTCATGAATTTCCCTGAAATGTTGTAGCCGAGTTCTTAAAATTAGTCATAAGTCTAAAAAAAAAATCCATGATCTTCTCTCTTGAAAGTGCCAATTCTTGCTGTGATAAAGATTCGACTGGCACCAACACCCGCCTAGTATCTAACCCAAGTGGTCAATCTTCATGTGAGCCTAGGCAGCAAACATTGACAGCATATTCCACTGTGGAAAAGATCATATTCAATACAATCCTGTCTTCAACCAATACCCCGTATCAGGTTGCAGAAGAGGACACTGGGTATCTGATTCTTCCCTTTCTTTACAAAGGCCCGGAGGGCAGCTGTAACATCCAACTGCTACCCTTTTGAGATACGTGTGTCAGCTGTGGCTCAGTGGGTAGGTCCCTCGCCTCTGAGTCAGAAGGTTGTGGGTTCAAATCCCACTCGAGACTTGAGCACAAAAATATAGGCCGACGCTCCCAGTGCAGTGCTGAGGGAGTGCTGCACTGTCGGAGGTGCCGTCTTTCGGATGAGACGTTAAACCGAGGTCCCGTCTGCTCTCTCAAGTGGACGTAAAAGATCCCATGGCTCTATTTCGAAGAGGAGCAGGGGGACTTATCCCTGGTGTCCTGGCTAATATTTATCCCTCAATCAACATCACCAAAACAGATTATCTGATCATTAACACATTGTTGTCTATGGGGAGCTTGCCGTGTGCAAATTGGCTGCCACGTTTCCTACACATCCGGTGGTGATGAAAGGCGCTACTTAAATGCAAGTCTTTGGTTTATAAGCTAGCTCTGCTATAAGATCGAAGATTAAACTTTGGATCTCTTAGTGTATGTGTGTCAATATATATATAAAAAAAGTGAATAAAAATATATTTATCTAGCTCAATACCACATCAGGCAGTAGCAGGCCGACACTCCAATGCAGTACCGAAGAATTGCTGCATTATTGGAAGCACTGCCCAGCGGATGATCTGTTAACCAGACTCCACCTGTCTGATTCATTGGTTCAAGTAGATGCTAATAAAGGTCTCATCGCACTATTCAAAGAGCAAACATCCCACCTTCAACCAACACTGTGAAAAAACAGTTTACTAGTAAATCATGCATTTGTTTGAAGGGTGTTGCTGTGCACATAATCGTGATTGCACTGGTCTGCATTATAACGGTCATTGCAACGTAAGTACTTGAAGTTTCTTGAGCTGCTATACAAATTCAGTTTTCTTTTTCACTCACCAGGCTATGAGGGTATCCCAACTACAACATTTATTGAATAGGTACAAATGAAGCAAGTGTTCCCAATGCACCTGGTTAAATCTTGAGTAATTACTCTGAAAAATGTTGGTTCAGAAAAGGAGATACTACTAGCAGTAAAGCATTATGTAATAGGAGAAATATTAAGTAGTTTTTGAAGTACAAAAAGCATTCAGTCTTACACAATACTTCATTTCATGCCTCCGATGACTCACACAAGGCAAACAACGTTTTATCAACATGAACTTTGTGATCAGATCACGGTGATGTCAGAATTACCAATGAAGATCAGTGACTTGTGAGCTTTGTGACTGGATAAGTGGAATTTATAGCATTTAAGCAATTCAGACACAACAACGCAGTAGCTGTGGCTCAGTTGGTAGCACCCTCACCTGAGTCAGAAGGTTGTGTGGTTCAAGTCCCACTCCAGAGACTTGAGCACAAAAATCTAGGCTGACTCTCCAGTGCAGTACTGAGGGAGTGCTGCTGCACTGTCGGAGGTGCCGCCTTTCGGATGAGACATTAAACTGAGGCCCTGTCTGCTCTCTCAGGTGGACGTAAAAGATCCCATGGCACTATTTCGAAGAAAAGCAGGGGAGTTATCCCCGGTGTCCTGGCCAATAGTTATCCCTCAACCAACATCACTAAAACAGATTATCTGGTCATTATCACATTGCTGTTTGTGGGAGCTTGCTGTGGGTGAATTGGCTGCTGTGTTTCCGACATTGCAACAGTGACTCCACTTCAAAATTGCTTCACTGGCTGTAAAGCACTTTGGGACGTCCAGTGGTCGTGAAAGGCGCTATATAAATGCAAGTCTTTCTTTCTTTTAAATGGCCATCTATCGCTATCCAGAAACAAAAAAAAAATTGTTTGTCGCTTGGTCTGTAACACTGGCAAAGTTAGTCTTGCGTTGTGATGCCAAAAAGTATTCCTACTCAAATGGTACTTATGTGGCTAAACACCAGCTTTACAGAAAGAGCTTGTATCTATGTAGCATCTTTCACAACATCAGGACGTCCCAAAGCGCTTCGCAGCCAATGAAGTACTTTTGAAGCATTGTCACGGTTGTAATGCAGGGAAACATGGCAGAATAGTTGAACACGGCAATGAGATATAATGACCAGATAATCATCTTTAGTGATGTTAGTTGAGAGATAAATGTCGGCCAGAATAACCAGCTGGAGTATTGTGTCCAATTCTGGGCGCAACACTTTAGGAAGGACATGAAGGCTTTTGAGAGGGTACAGAAGAGATTTACTAGAATGGTTTCAGGGATTACAGTTACATGGATAGACTGGAGAAGCTGGGATTTTTCTCCTTAGAGCAGAGAAGGCGAAGAGGATATTTGACAGAATTGTTTAAAAGCATGAAGGGTTTAGATAGGGTAAATAAAGAGAAACCGTTTCCAACGGCTGAAATGTCAATAACCAGAGGCCACTGATTTAAGGTGTTTGGTAAAAGAACCAGAGGTGACACGAGGAAAACCTTTTTTACGCAACGAGTGGTTAGGATTTGCAACGCTCTGCCTGAGAGAGTGATGGACAGAGATTCAATAGTAGCCTTCAAAAGGGAATTGGATAAATACTTGAAGGAGAAAAAATTGCGGGGATATGGGGAAAGAGCGGGACTAATTGGATTGCTCTTCGAAAGAGTCGCAGACTCGATGGGCCGCACGGCCTCCTTCTGTGCTCGACTATTCTATGATTCTGGGAGAATTCCCCTGCTCTTCTTGCAATTGTGCCATGGAATCTTATACATCCACTTGAGGGCAGATGCGGGCCTCAGTTAACATCTCACCCGAAAGACGACGCTTCCAACCGTGCAACTATCTCGCAATACTGCAATGAAGTGTAGCCTTGATTATGTGCTCAAGTCCTGCAGTGGAGCTTGAAGCCACAACCCCCTCACTCAGAGGAGAGAGTGTCAGCGCCGAGCCAAGGATTACAGAGCCTGAACAAGTACGGGATTCAGCTCCCATTTACCACGCTAAATGCAACAATTTTACAAAAAAACCTGACTTCAGTTTTCTGAAAGTTGGGGACTGCAATGAGACTCTTGAAGTCTTCTTTCCTGCCACTGTAAACTGTAACAGCACTTAAAAGCACAGGCAACATGGCTAACAAATTGATCAGGCTGGATCCCTCTGACCCCCTTTACTGGTAGTGGAGCAATTCCATTCCAATTACTGGTGTGTTGCCTGGGTTAGAAAGGATGGGGGGGGGGGGGGGTCAGGAGGCGAGAGGGGGAGAGTCTAGAACTTGGGGGAGTGGTGGGGGGGGGGTGGGGGTCATAGTCACAGGATAAGGAGTTGGCCATTTAGGACTGAGATGAGGAGAAATTTCTTCACACAGAGGGTTGTGAACCTTTGGGATTCTCTACCTCAGAGGGCTGTGGATGCTCAATCGTTCAGGATATTTACGACTGAGATCGATAGATTTTTGGACACGAAGGGAATCAAGAGTTATAAGGATGGGGCGGGAAGGTGGAGTTGAGGTAAAAGATCAGCCATGATCTTATTGAATGGCAGAGCAGGCTCCAAGGGCATATGGCCTTACTCCTGCTCCTATTTTTTTATACAAAATGAATTTAAAATTAATGTTAACGCCATCTAAAACTTCTCACATCACTGGAGAACTACATTAACTGGCTCTCGGAAAGTGATGTCGATGGGGCAGGGGTATAAGAGGCTCGCTCAATGGTGGCTTTTTTTTGGGGGGCGGGGGGGGGAAAGAGACTGGAACTATTGCACCCCTGCCAGTAAAACTGGTCGGCACTAAATATGGGGCAGCACAAATAAGCAGAAGGAATTACTTTCCCAAAATAGCTAATTGCTTTTAAGCCCAACCCTGTACTACAAGTGCAGTATCAAGCTGCTTCTTAGAGTCTGGTTACTAGGACATCACAAACCTCGCAGACACAGCAACAGAGATAATACTACTCTTTTGCTCTTGCACTATTATGCAACAAAGGTATTCATTTAAGTGTTTACAGACATTCCTCTACAGGAGTACGGTAGTATTTTAACCTTTCAAATTAACACATATTCCACTCAGCAAACAAAAAAGGCCACGCCACCCCACCCTCTGCAGTTTCTTAAACAACCAACACCTTAAAATTATTCAAGTTTAGCTGCAAACCCTGAGCCTTGCCCTGTGAGCTCATGCACTGCAACACTAACAACTTGTACCACCACTAAACTGTTTGCAGACAACAAAAGAGCCCTTACACAAATCAATCAGGCGATAAGGCTTTCTGCTGCAATTGTAAATCGACAGCAGGCTTTGCCAACACGAAGCACCGTGCACTTAACTCCTTAGTACAGAGTTTAGGAAGGATGTCACGGCCTTGGAAAGGGCGCACAGGAGATTTACCAGAATAGTACCAGGGACGAGGGAATTCAGTTGTGCGGAGAGACCAAAGAAGTTAGTGGGACAAAGCAGCCTGCTTGAATGGCACCCCATCCACCACCTTAAACATTCACTCCCTGCACCACTGGCGTACCGTGGCTGCAGTGGGTACCATCTACAGGATGCACCGCAGCAACTCACCAAGGCTTCTTCGGCAGCACCTCCCAAACCCACGACCTCTACCACCCAGAAGGGCATGGGAACACCACCACCTGCAAGTTCCCCTCCAAGTCACACACCATCCTGACTTGGATATATCTCGTCCGCTCCTTCATCGTCGCCGGGTCAAAATCCTGGAACTCCCTCCCTAACAGCACTGTGGGAGCACCTTCACCACAAGGACTGCAGCGGTTCAAGAAGGCAGCTCACCACCACCTTCTCAAGGGCAATTAGGGATGGGCAATAAATGCTGGCCTTGCCAGTGACGTCCACATTCCGCAAATTAATATATTTTTAAAAAAACTTGGATTGTTCTCTTTACAGCAGTGATATGGGGAATTTAATAGGAGGTGTTCAAAATTACGAAGGGATTTGATAGAGTCGATACGGATAAACTGTTTCCACTGGCAGGATGGTCGGTAACCAAAGGATGTAGATTTAAGATAATGGGCAAAATAAAAATTTGTTTTTTACGCAGTGAGTTGTTATAATCTGGAATGCACTGCCTGAAAGGGTGGTGGAAGCAGATTCAATAGTAACTTTGAAAAGGGAATTTGATATATATTTGAAAAGGAGAAATTTGCAGAGCTATGGGGAAAGAGCAGGGGAGTGGGACTAATAAGACAGCTCTTTCAAAGAGCCGGCACAGACCCGAAGGGCTAAATGGCCTCTTTCTGTGCTGTATGATTCTATGATTGAAGTGGAACAATTCATGCTGTGAATCTTTCAATAAACTACCACCAATGTCTGCCAACAAGACACCATTTGTAATGGGCTATAAAAACAGAAAATGCTGGAAATACTCAGCAGGTCAGGCAGCATCTGTAGAGAGAGAAACAAAGTTAACGTTTCAGGTCGATGACCCTTCGTCAGAACAACTAACGAAGGGTCATCGACCTGAAACGTTAACTCTGTTTCTCTCTCTACAGATGCTGCCTGACGTGTTGGGTATTTCCAGCATTTTCTGCTTTTATTTCAGATTTCCAGCATCCACAGTATTTTGCTTATGTATTTGTTCACCACCAGCTAGCTTTTGTAAAACCAGCAAGAAATGCAAATAAAAACCAAAATTTTAGAAAAATTCTAATAAACCTCCAGTGTTAGAGCAAGTAATGGGTTAATCAACCTAACTCTCCAGTTCAAAGAATGCCCTGGTACAGTCTGGGGCATGGTAGGGCACAGCACTAATACGTTGATTGGGAGCAAGCCAGTCACAAGACTCCAGTTCTATCCTCACACCACCCATTGTGGTCATGTTAGTGACCTTTTATACTCACTAAAATCTTTTGTACTCCTTAAACATCCCAATGTACACACCAGGCAGAAAAAAGGGCTAAATTATGACGACAAAACAATTTGTCTCCTCTATTTTTAAAGAACCATTAGGAAAATGTAAGATTTTGGGTTTTTTTTAAATACATTTTGAAGTTTCATTATATCTCAGAGCTGGCAATGAAACTCACTCCCGGCAAAAGGCATTGGGAGCTGGAACATACTCTTCTCTTTGATCTGATGACCTTTTAATTGGGACGTTTTTGGTCAAGTGATGCAGCTGGCTGGAATATCACTATCGCACTATTCCTCCCCATTAGGTTGCTCACCTTTGCTGTTCCATCTGAGGGCTTCTACACCACAAACTCCGCTGCTTTGCCACAGATTCAGTCTGCCTTTCTGGCCACTATCTCAGGCTGAAGCAGAGAGTTCATAGGCTGGGCATCCTACTTCACCTTGGAGAAGATATCTGGTCAGAAGCTCAGTTCATCACAAAGATCGCCTACTTCCACTTCCACAATATCACCCGTCTCCGCCCCTGCCTCAGCTCATCTGCTGCTGAAACCCTCATCCATGCCTTCGTTACCTCCAGGCTCAACTATTCCAATGCTCTCCTCACTGTCCTTCCATCTTCAACCCTCCGTAAAGTTGATCCCATCCAAAGCTCTGCTGCTCGTATCCTAGCTCACACCAAGTCCCGTTTACCCATCACCCCTGTGCTCGCTGACCTACACTGGGTCGCGGTCCACCAACTCCATATCAAAATTTGCATCCTCGTGCTCAAATAACTCCATGACTTTGCCCCTCCTTATTTATGTTACCTGCTACAGTCCTACAACCCTCCTAGAACTCTGCGCTCCTCCAATCCTGGCTGCACCCCGCCCCCCCCCCCCCTTCACCTCACCATTGGCAGCCGTGCCTTCAGCGATCCAGGCCCCAAGTTCCGCAATTCCCTCCCTAAACCTCTCCTCCTTCAAGACGCTCCTTAAAACCTACCTCTTTGACCAAGCTTTTACTCAACCCTGACCTAATATTCCATCTTTAGCTCAGTGTCCATTTTTTTTCTGATTATGCTCCTGCAAAGCGCCATGGGAGGTGTTACCACGTTAATTATTCTATATAAATGCAAGTTGGTGGTCATAAGGAGGGAAAATCCAGTGTATGGTCATAAGGAGGGAAAGAGAAAAGAAATGATTGGGCAATTGGCCATCAGGGCTGCTATTATGCATCTCCTGTTGGACAGTTCCAAAGCAGCAAGGCCTAAACATTCTCTCCGTCTAGAAAAGATGGGCACCCCTTTAGTCTGTAAAAACTCTTACCATTCTTAGAGTACGTGAAAGACTGGGGGGGAGCAGGGGGAACATGTGGAGCAAGGCTATCCTTACCCTCTCTGCACTCAAACTGTTCTCTTCCCACAAAGAGGAACCATTTCCATATTGCATGGGAGGATGGACTGGGAAACAAAATGTAATCTGGGACAATTTTCAGATGATACCGAGCTGAGGGTACAGTCAAGTCTGATGAGGCAACCAAGAATCTAAAGAAAGGCTGAAGTCAACTTTACAATGCAGAACAATGGACATGAAATTCAATATGAACAAGTGCAAGGTATTACACATTGGAACAAAGAATGGGACACTCACTTACTGAATGAATGGGGAGGCTACAAAAGACACAATACTTAGCCTAGATTTTCTGATTAATTCCAGCGCTAGCCCGTAAATCTGTAATATGTTAACGTTGGCGTTAAAACAATGCCAACTGGATAATCTAAACAAGCATGCCCAGTTGGGCAATCAGTAAAACTAACAGAATGCTGAACTGTACAGCCAATCAGTAAAATACCAGACTGTGACCCTCATGCTGAAACCATGCAGTGCTTTGGTCAAGCCACACCTTGATTAACTGCATTCAATTGTGGTCACCAAGACACGCAGGAAACATTCAAGCCCTTAAGTCAGGGAAGAGTCTCAATGCTAAGACATAAGAACATAAGAAATAGGAGCAGGAGTAGGCCATTTGGCCTCTCGAGCTTGCTCCGCCATTCAATAAGATAATGGCTGATCTTCTACCTCATCCACACTATCCCCATATCGCTTGATTCCCTTAAAATTCAAAAATCTATCGATCTCTGTCTTGAATATACTCAATGACTGACCCTCCACAGCCCTCTGGGGTAGAGAATTCCAAAGATTCACCGCCCACTGAGTGAAGAAATTTCTCCTCATCTCAGTCCTAAATGGCCGACCTCTTATTCTGAGACTGTGACCCCTGGTTCTAGACTTCCCAGCCAGTGGAAACATCCTCCCTGCATCTACCCTATCAAGCCCTGTAAGAATTTTGTATGTTTCAATGAGATCACCTCTCATTCTTCTCAACTCCAGAGAATATAGGCCTAGTCTACTCAATCTCTCCTCATAGGACAATCCCCCCCCCATCCCAGGAACCAGTCTGGTGAACCTTCGTTGCACTCCCTCTATGGCAAGTATATCCTTCCTTAGGTAAGGAGACCAAAACTGTACACAATACTTCAGGGTGTGGTCTCACCAGGGCCCTATATAATTGCAGTAAGACGTCTTTACTCTTATTATCAAATCCTCTTGTAATAAAGGCCAACATACCATTTGCTTTCTGTACCTGCATGTTAACTTTCAGTGATTCGTGTACAAGGACACCCAGGTCCCTTTGAAAACCAACATTTCCCAATCTCTCACCATTTAAAAAATACTCTGCTTTTCTATTTTTCCTACCAAAGTGGATAACTTCACATTTCTCCACATTATATTCCATTTGCCATGTTCTTGCCCACTCACTTAGCCTGTCTATATCCCTTTGAAGCCTCCTTGCATCCTCCTCACAACTTACATTCCTACCTAGCTTTGTATCAGCAAACTTGATATATTACATACTTAGTGCCAGAGCACTGAGTTATGAATATAGGCAACTAAGTCTGTGAATAAGAAGGGATCCTACAAGATTGTAAGGCAGTCAGTGGAATAGAAATGAAATAAATTCGAAGCACTATTTTAAACCTCAGCTCAAGAAAGCAAGTGACAGAGGTTTGCAAACAAACTATTACTCGAGGGAAGCCAGTGCCCAATGCGACCAGAATAAGAATAAATATTGACGCGTCGAGGTTTGGGTGGGGAGACAGAGGGAAATGAAAGATTAAAACAATGCAACAAGCATCCTTGTTTATTTGGCAATCTACAAAGACTGTATTCAAATCAATAGGGCTGGCAATTTGCATATATGAATTAAGAGACTAGAAAGCAACATCTCTTTGAAAAATTCCCTTCTCTTCCAAAAATTCCCTTCTCTTCCTCCAACCATGACTTCATCCCTCCACCCCTTTGTGCTTTGTCCCCTCAGGAAGTGGGATTCTCTGCCTCCACCTTATTTATATTAGAATGCTTCCTCCCAAGCCACCGCTGTAACTGTAAATATGCCATTAGTGGTTAAACACTGGACTGACTCCCAACCATTGTCTGAGTTTCAAATCACAGTCGTAACAATATTCAAATTTGTGTTCCTGTAACGAGCAAGGCACCATTTGTTTACCCTGACAGGTAGATGATCAGTATATGGATGCTCAGAAGGTAGAAATACTAGCAGGACCAAACCCTACAGAGACACCAAATACGTGACAGCCAATTGCCGAGTGGCTATGAGCATCCCTCTATCCTGACATCTGGCAATGATGGGAAATGGTTCCTTTACGAAACAATAGCCAAATGATTAGGGGGGGGGGGGGGGGGGAAAGAGGGGGGCGGATTACAAAAATGCCATCTTTGAAAAACATAGCTGAAAAAAGACAACAACAACAGCAACAACGCGCTGATTAACTATTCATGACTCAGAATGGCCATTCACGGCTGTTTCAAGGCCCAGGAGCAGTTCACAAAAGGAAAAACGGCCTAACCATGGCGAACAAAAGAAATTATGGATAATATTAGATCCAAAGAGAAGTCATATAAAGTTGCTAGCAAAAGTAGCAAGCCTGAGGATTGGGAGCAGTTTAGAGTTCAGCAAAAAAGGACCAAGAGATTGAGTAAGAGGGGAAAAATAGAGTACGAGAGTAAACTTGCAAGGAACATAAAAGCGGATTGTAAAAGCTTCTACGAGGATGTAAAAAGAAAAAGATTAGTGAAGACAAGTGTAGGTCCCTTACAGTCAGAAACGGGAGAATTTATAAATGGGGAAAAAGGAAATGGCAGAGCAATTAAACAAATACTTTGGTTCTGTCTTCACGGAAGAGGACACAAATAACTTCCAAGAAATGCTAGGGAACCAAGGGTCTAGTGAGAAGGAGGAATTAAAGGAAATTAGTATTAGTAAAAAAAAAGTGCTGGAGAAATTAATGGGACTGAAAGCTGATAAATCCCCAGGGCCTGATAATCTGCATCCCAGAGTACTAAAAGAGGTAGCCATGGAAATAGTGGATGCATTGGTTGTCACCTTCCAAAATTCTATAGATTATGGAAGAGTTCCTGCAGATTGGAGGGTGGCAAATGTAACCCCACTACTTAAAAAAGGAGGGAGAGAGAAAACAAGGAACTACAGACCGGTTAGTCAAACATCAGTAGTAGGGAAAATGCTAGAGTCTATTAAAAAGGATGTGATAACAGGACATTTTGAAAATATCAACGGGATTAGACAAAGTCAACATGGATTTATGAAAGGGAAATCATGTTTGACAAACCTACTGGAGTTTTTTGAAATGTAACTGGTAGAATAGATAAGGGAGAACCAGTGGATGTGGTGTATTTGGATTTTCAGAAGGCCTTTGATAAAATCCCACATAAGAGGTTAGTGTGCAAAATTAAAGCACATGGGATTGGGAGTAATATACTGGCATGGATTGAAACTTGGTTAACAGACAGGAAACAGAGTAGGAATAAATGGGTCTTTTTCGGGGTGGCAGGCGGTGACTAGTGGGGGACCGCAGGGATCAGTGCTTGGGCCCCAGCTATTCACAATATACATCAATGATTTGGATGAGGGAACCAAATGTAATATTTCCAAGTTTGCTGACGACACGAAACTAGGTGGGATTGTGAGTAAGATACAAAGAAGCTTCAAGGCGATTTAGACAAGTTGAGTGAGTGGCCAAATACATGGCAGATGTAGTATAACGTGGATAAATGTGAAGTTATCCACTTCGGTAGGAAAAACAGAAACATAGAGTATTATTTAAATGGTGATAGATTGGGAAATGCTGATGTACAAAGGGACCTGGGTGTCCTTGTACACCAGTCACTGAAAGCAAACATGCAGGTGCAGCAAGCAGTTAGGAAGGCAAATGGTATGTTGGCCTTCATTGCA
This sequence comes from Squalus acanthias, assembly GCA_030390025.1. NCBI lineage: Eukaryota > Metazoa > Chordata > Chondrichthyes > Squaliformes > Squalidae > Squalus > Squalus acanthias. The sequence goes on along the minus strand of CM059427.1, from coordinate 196,189,999 downwards.
AGACGATTTGAGTACAGGAGCAAGGATGTCTTACTACAGTTATACAGGGCCTTGGGGAGACCACACCTGGAGTAGTGTGTGCAGTTTTGGTCTCTTTACCTAAGAAAGGATATACTTGCCATAGAGGGAGTGCAGCGAAGGTTCACCAGACTGATCCCTGGGATGGCAGGACTGTCGTATGAGGAGAGATTGGGTCGACTAGGCCTGTATACACTAGAGTTTAGAAGAATGTATAAAATTCTGACAGAGCTAGACAGACTGGATGCAGGGAGGACGTTTCCACTGGCTGGGGGGGGGGGGGGTCTAGAACGAGGGGTCACAATCTCAGGATACGGGGTAGGACATTTAGGACTGAGATGAGGAGAAATTTCTTCATTCAGAGGGTGGTGAACCTGTGGAATTCTCTACCACAGAAGGTTGTGGAGGCCAAGTCACTGAATATATTTAAGAAGGAGATAGATAGATTTCTAGACACAAAAGGCATCAAGGGGTATGGGGAGAGAGCGGGAATATGGTATTGAGATAGAGGATCAGCCATGATCATATTGAATGGCAGAGCAGGCTCGAAGGGCCGAATGGCCTACTCCTGCTCCTATTTTTCTATGTTTCTACCTTGGCCCAATTCAGCCTACTTGAATATTCCTTTTGCCTCGTGTGCTCTTACCAATCTTGCTCAATTTAGAATAACTTTGCATCTTATTAAATTTCATTTCATTCTGGATGTTCTGGGATCACCACTATTGTCACCATTTGGCAGTGTCGATATAATAGTAGAACAATTGCTCTGGTCACGACGTGCAGTGGCACTGTAAATTAATTCACCTTGTTACACAAAGTGACCAGAACAGTTCTTCCTCATATCTCTACCCACCCTCACAAACCCCTTCTTGTTTACACTGTCCAAAAACTAATTATTACACAAATATGAAATTAAGTTTTTGACAAACCATGATTTTTAAATCCTGCACAGTTGCAGAGTAGCATTCATCATACACTGCGCTTTAAACATGAAAGCCACAATATTATGGAGGGATTAAAACCATCCGTGATACTTAGATTGAAAGACGTCAGCTAAAACAAGGGTACTTTCCATGATCCAGGAAGGATCATAACCAAAAAAAAGACAACTTTATTAACTAAATGCAAAAAACAGAAGCTAAGTAACAGGATAATATGGTCATCTATAGCACAACCCATTTACGGGATATGGATCTAGTCACAAATTCTACATTAATCCTTGGTTTATCATCCTTTTACAAGCATAAACAGATCAGTAGACATAGACATGAAATCCTTCAACCAATTCCTTTTCATTTTTCAACCGCACTATTTCCGCCATTTCTTCCCCACACCAAGGGATACGGTAGCATAGTGGTTATGTTACTGGATTAGTAATCCAGAGGCCTGGACTAATTATCCAGGGACAGGAGTTCAAATCCCACCACAGCCGGCAGGTGGGGAATTTAAATTCAGTTAATTAAATAAATCTGGGGGGGGAAAAAAAGCTAGTATCAGTAATACCAGATTGTCGTAAAAACCCATCTGGTTCACTAATGTCCTTTAGGGAAGGAAATCTGCCGTCCTTACCTGGTCTGGCCTATATGTGACTCCAGACCCACAGCAATACCTTCTCAAGGGCAATTAGAGATGGGAATAAATGCCAGCCTTGCTCATATCCCATGAACAAAAAAAAACTCAGTTCTAGCCAGCTAAAATTTTCATTTTCTTCCTAAAATTATCACAGTGAATGCAGTTCTTAGAGGAACTCAACCACAATTACAGGTGGACAAGTAGGTCCCAGCCAAGAACCATATATTTCAAAGAGGCTCATAATTAATCAACTAAACTGACACCAGTATCGGTAGGCCAAACACAACAGCTATGAGCCCTTCTAATTAGCGATTTATCAAGTGAATTGCTGAGCCGTACAACAACAACTTGTATTTACTGCAACGTAGTGAAACATCCCAAGGCGCTTCACAGGAACAATAACAAAATTTGACACCGAGCCACATAAGGAGATATTAGGACAGAAGGCCAAAAGCTTGGTCAAAGAGGTTGGTTTTAAAGGAACATCTTAAAAGGAGGAGAGAGAGGCGGAGAGGCCTAGGAAGTGAATGTCAGAGCCTAGGGCCTAGGCAACTGAAGGCATGGCTGCCAATGGTGGAGAGATTAAAATCGGGATGCGCAAGAGGGTTGTGGGGCTGGAGGAGGTTACAGAGATCGGGAGGGGGTGAGGCCATGGAGGGGTTTGAAAACAAGGAGGAGAATTTTAAAATTGTGGCGTTGCTGGACAGGGAGCCAATGTAGGTCAGCGCGCACAGTGGGTGACCAGGAAAACTCATTCCCTGTAGGTGCTGAATTCGTAGTAGTGGGGGTGCTCCAAACAACCCTGGGTTAGGAGAAGTAAACTGGCCAGGGTTCCAGCTCATGAACACAACCTCTACTGGAAGCGCAAATATGGGCGCCAGATAATGGTAGTAGTGGTCAGCTGTAATGCCCCTTGGCCAGGTCAATTAGTCAGCCTGTATCCATTGTTGCGGCTCACACATGAATGGTCATGAGGGCGAGTTACCGGAGGGCAGCCGTTAATCATGGAATAGCCCAGCAAGGAGTTACTGCCTATAGGAGGGAAGGAAAGAAAACTAGCAAGAAAAAAAATTATACAGAAATGCCAAGTGTCTGATGGACCAGTAAACATATACCAATGCCAACCCATCAGTGTACTCCCCCATGTTATATCTTTCTTGTAGACACTTTATAATCCACAGCAAGCCTAGTTCATGTCATAGCAACATACCAGCTTTGTCTATTTTTTATAAAAAATCATAGGAGCAGCAACTTTTGTCAGTTACTGCCCCATGTCACTCGTGGTTCTATACCCTGAATCTCAAGACCACTTTATGTTTATAATCTCAGTATTTTAACGAGGAATCAAAAACCCTGCACAAAATCGAGTTATATGATGCAGAAATGGATTTCAGAATACTTCACGTACTTTGCGGTTTGTTAACCCAGTTTAAGAATGATCCTCCCACAATAGTTGCATTTCATCTAGCCGATCTCCCGAGTTATTGCTCGCAGGTACCATGGTGTAGAATGGTGATGCTTTGCTGATAATACTGGAGCTGCATTTAGCCTGGCCTGTCTTGTTCAGTTCTTGCCACTGCCCGAGTACACGCTGCAAGGAATTAATCTGCGATGGGCAGATCCGATTGCAGTTGCTTATAAACTCCAGGGGTCAATTAAAGAGCAGAATTAACTACTTGTAAATTTCTGGCTCCAGATTAGAAGGACCCAGTTAAAAATGGCTGCCTTTCTTTATCTTTGGTTAAGATTGTTCTGCCTCTGTAGCAATATGCAACATCTGGAGTACAGTCAAAATGCAATAAATGCTGTTAAGAAAAAAAAGTTTTAAACAACAGTAGGGTTCATTGCGTCATGATATTTTATTCCTCGCCTTCCCCTGATAAAATATTTTAGTGAATAGGGGAGAAAAAAAAATGTTGAGACTACATTTTGAGTTTGGATCATTGTGCATTGGTGAAGCACCTTGACATGGTGGCAAGACTCGGGTCAATTTTTCTGCCCTCTCGTGAAGGCATCGACTCCCTGGGCTATAGACATCGTGCTCCTTGCCAATGGGGCCATTCTTCAAGCGCAAGACTAGATAGCAAATTACAGGAGTGTAAAAAGTATCTGAGCCAAACCCCGATTCTTTCCTTCCTGGACAGCCACATGCGCTGTTTGAAGTGATTCCTGTTACAAAGTACATGTGCCCCTCAGTCCTACTCCATAGAACATAAGAACATAAGAACATAAGAAATAGGAGCAGGAGTAGGCCAATCGGCCCCTCGAGCCTGCTCCGCCATTCAATAAGATCATGGCTGATCTGATCCTAACCGCCAATCTACTATCTATCACAGAACCATCTCCTGCATCTAACAGAATTGCACACACGAAATAGGAGCAGAATCAGGCTACACAGTCCCTGGGCCCGCTCCACTACCCACAGGGCCATGACCGATCCGAACCTAGACTCATGTCCAAATTCCTGCCCGCTCCCCGTAACCCTTAATGCCCTTTACTTCTAGGTGGCAAAGCCTTCAGTCAACGGAGTCCTGCTCTCCAGAACTCCCTCGATAAACCTTTTCGCCCTGCTCCTTCTCTCCCTACCTTTAAAAATCTCCTCAAACCTCTTTTTTTAAATCATGCCTTTCAGCATCTCTGACAATTTCATTGGTGCTCAAAGTAAGGGATGTGACTGAAAATAAATTGAGCTTTTCCAAGTCCAAAGCACTCCTGTAACACAGCCAGATGCAGAGTAAAGCTCCCTCTAATCTGCCACAATAACCTGCCTCAACCCCAACTTCAGTACTGCACCCTCGGCCAGCGACATGTTACTTTTCCATTTCCCAAACCAGCCATCCTGCAGCCTCTCGGTGAGAGAGGCAGTTGATACCAAATTAGGAACAGGGGAGTGCTGTAGGCCCACACGCACTAGGAACTGGATTGTGAGCGCCCAAACTCATTACAGCCAGCAGACTTTCATGCCATTAATCTGGTCTCAATTTGAACTCAGAGGTCAAAGGCCAGTATCGAACCCACCATCCCACCCAGTTCCCCGCCCTCCTTATCCTTACCATTATTCTGTATCAGTTCTCTCCCCTGAAATTGCGGTCGGAATGACCGCGAACTGTCAAGAGTTCGCCGCCACACCGCCTTTGAAACTGACCGCAACTTCGGGATTTGGCGCATGCGGAAATCTCGAAGTTGCGGTCTGTCAATGACAGCTCCGACACAGGCTGCGCTATCCCGCCGCCCCCCACCACATAGCCGGCAATCAGTGAAATCTCGTAAATCATTGAAACCGACGAAAACTTTGGTTCTTCCGCATTACGTATGCTGTTAATTTCCCCACTAAAAGTTAGACCCAAAGGGATTAGGTGCAACTGGGATTTTAACAGCTAAATAAAGGTTAAGAGCCTGGAAAACTAAAAATTAAAATTTAAGAAACTTAAAAAACATTTTTTAAGTTTGTGCATCTTTATTTTAGGTTTGCCTTTTCCCTATGTGAGAGCCCCAATCTTCCTTTTGCTCTAACATTTTTTAAAAGTTAGAATTTTAAGGGCTGACTCACTTCCTTGTTCGCTGTCTGTGAGAATTCTGCCTTTTGATTGGCTGCTCAGACAGCCTGTTGACGTCACAGCAGTTCGAACAAGGGGATTCCTATTAAGCTCTGTTGAATTGAATTCAAGGTCGGAAAACCCGAAGTTCCTTGTGCGGAGCGTACTTCGGGGCCAGTAGCGAACGTTTTCGCTTCGCCACTGACTGCAAATTCAGGGCCTACGTCAAAATGCAAGTTGTTGTTGATAGAGATCAGGAGCGGGTTTATCGCTTGTCTAGCCTAGGATTACTGAACGCAATGACAACTCCCTAACCTGCCTAAGAACAAACACAGCAACAGCTGGGAATTAGACGTTCACGGTGGCATAGTGGTTAGCACTGGTGCCTCACAGCGCCAGGGACCCGGGTTCGAATCTGACCTCGGGTGACTGTCTGTGTGGAGTTTGCACATTCTCCCCGTGTCTGCGTGGGTTTCCTCCGGGTGCTCCGGTTTCCTCCCACAGTCCAAAAATGTGCGGGTTAGGTTGAATTGGCTATGATAAATTGACCCTTAGTGTTAGAGGTGGATTAAATATGTGGGGTTATGAGGATAGGATGGGATATGTTAGGGGGGGAATTAAATACGTGGGGTTACAGGGGTAGGGTGGGATATGTGTACTGTGGGGATTAAAGCAGGGACAGGGTACTAGATTTGGATGATCAGCCATGATCGTATTGAATGGTGGAGCAGGCTCGACGGGCCGAATGGCCTACTCCTGCTCCTAGATTCTATGTTTCTATGTTCTGCACAATACTTCTTCTTAGGCAGTCCCTCGGAACCGAGGATGACTTGCTTCCACATTAAAAATGAGTTCTCAGGTGACTGATGAGTCCGATGCGGGACCTACAGTCTCTGTCACAGGTGGGGCAGACGGTGGTTGAAGGGGCGGGTGGATGAGGTGCTTAGGTTGACGTGCACACCTTGCGCTTGGCTTCCGCTTGCTCCCGGCGAAGAGACTCGAGGTGTTCGGCGCCTTCCCGGCTGCTTCTCCTCCACTTTGTGCGGTCTTGGGCCAGGGATTCCCAGGTGTCGGTGGAGATGTTGCACTTTTTCCAAGGAGGCTTTGAGGGTGTCCTTGAAGCGTTTCCTCTGCCCACCTGGGGCTCTCTTGCACAATAACATTACCACTGGACATGGTTTTTATCCACTCGGGGAGCTTAAGCGAACTTTACAAACATTCTACAATAGAACTCATTTTAAATCATGCACTGATTGGAAGCTGAGAAATCAGACAGCTATGCATCATAAAGTTATAATTATTACAGGATCTCCTGTGGCATTGCTCACCGCAAAACAGAGGATCTGCTCTCTCTTTCTCCTGCCTGTCTCTGTTGCGACCACTTTGCAGGGCAACCCCATGTGTGTCCTTGTTCCATTCTGTCTTTGCCCCGTAATTCTCTCCACCTTTTCTTGTTTGCTGATCTGTCCTGTTGTGTTTCGCTCTGTTTACCTTCTCTTACATTTTTCTCTCCCTCTTCTTTCGCTTCGGTTCTGTTCCCTCTTTCTCTGCCTTGATACAATTATCTCTCTCACCCCTACTGTTCTTTCAGATGGGAACTAGTAGAGATAGTAATCCAGCCAGGCCGCTAACCATCTTTCTGGTCACAGTACGGGGAGAATCCACCAGGTCTGCAGGTGGGCATTCTATTTTCACCTGCTCGGAATATATTTATTTTGTAATCTAACCATCTTGCATTTGAACGCATCATGGGAGGCACGGTTTGTTGGCGCTTCTTCGATTCCTTTTACAAGTCAGGAAGGAATTTCCCCAAAGTTTTTCTGAAATTGGCCACAGGTTTTCTGCCTCCTCTAGAAGCTAGCAATACTAGATGGGGAGGTTTAGTGCACAAGATTTTGCCATTTAATAGATAGAGCGAGTATTGCTGAGCCTAATCATCTTTCTGTATATTCATATATGGAAGTTGGGACCCAAAACAAATTAGCAGATGCAATGATAGAAGTTTTCCTGATTTATTTGTGGGCTATGTGCCTTGATATCTACTTAGTTTGTTGAAGATGATCTCTGATATATTGCATGCACACACCAATAGCTCAATTGCAACATTTAAAGAAGTGGCAGGCAACTTCCAAAATAAATGGAAGTACAATCAAAATATTGAAAACAGGTCAAGTTGACTCTACTCTTGTTGCTTAACTAAGGACTGTATTTGTGCAAACAGTTAATGGAGAAAAATCTGCTATACTGACCACACCCAAATGCATACCAGCTGTAAACTCGGTATCTAAAAGTTAACTTCTCACCATCAGCTGCATGCACTCTGCACAGAATCATGACAAACTTGTATCCCAGACTCGAGCCCTAATCCTATTTTTCACTGAATTATTTCTTTCTGAATTCTAAATCATTTCTTTCACGACAATAATTATGTACGTTTCCTAAACTATGATTGCTTGAGTCTCCAATTAACAGTTAATACTTTACATAATCGGACTTCACAAAAATAAAGATCAGAGAAAATCAGCAGTGGGAAAATGTGCAGGTCTAAAGCTGGAAACCTTAATCCTTTACAGCCAAAGGACCGGTGCAGTGAACTGAAATGCTGCACTACCAGATTCCTGCCACTAAACAGAAGAATTTATCCAGCAGCAAATGCTGGAAACACTCAGCAGGTCGGGCAGCATCTGAGGAGAAGGGAAACAGTTCGGTTCACGCTTCAGGTCGATGACCCTTCGTCAGAACCGGAAAAAGTTGCAGATGAACAGCTTAGGAGGATGAACAGATCAAGGGAAAAGGGAAAACAACAAGAAATAGGAGCAGGAGTAGGCCACACGGCCCCTCGCGCCTGCTCCGCCATTCAGTAAGATCATGGCTGATCTTTCACAGAATGAGCTGTAAAGTGATTGCGGAGATGATGAAAACGACATATCTTCAGCGAATATATCTCGTACATATCTTATACTTCTCGAATTTTTCTCATCGTGCTTCCGTTCACCTGACCTGCTGAGTATGTCCAGCATTTTCTGTTTTTATTTCAGATTGCCAGCATTTTGCTTTTAGTTTTAAGTTAAGACTGCAGTCTTCTATTGCCAAGTCCCACTCCAGAGACTGGAGCACAAAAATCTAGGCCGACACTCCAGTGCAGTACTGAGGGAGCGCTGCACTGCCATCTTTTGGATGAGACATTAAACCGAGGCCCCGTCTGCCCTCTCAGGTCGCCATAAAAGATCCTATGGTACTATTTCGAAGAGGAGCAGGGGAGTTATCCCCGGTGTCCCAGCCAATATTTATCCCTCGATCAACATCACTAAAAGACAGATTATCTGGCAATTAGCACATTGCTGTTCGTGGGAGCTTGCTGTGCACAAATTGGCTGCTGCGTTTCTTACAATACAAGTGACTACACTTCAAAAACTACTTCATTGGCTGTAAAGCACTTTGGGACGTCTGGTGGTCAAGAAAGGCGCGATATAAATGCAACTCTTTCTTTCTTTCCAAAAAAGATCACGACCTGAAAGTTTAACTCTGTTGCTCTCTCTGCGGATGCTGCCTGATCTGCCGAGTATTTCAAGCGTTTTCTGTTTTTATTCGAGATCAGGAACGTGCCAGGTTTCCAGCACAGTCTAAGCTGAGTTAGTGAATCACAGCCAGGAAGGCAGCATTGGTCCAGCAATTGCCCTCAGCACATCCGAGCCAGGGCGAGGAAAACACAAACGGCAAAAAAAAACTCGGCTCGGCTTCCTGCTCGATCTCAATCCAGTGACTTTATGGGAAATGTGCCTGTGAATAAAACTGGACATGGTTATGATGCCCCAGATCCCATGATAGAATGGCCTGTTGATCATCAATATCAACACTCTTATGAAGAATGGTCTCTCGGTTGACATGCCGGGGCACTGCCAGAAGCTGTGAAAACATACTTCAGCATAAACTGACAACTTCAGGACTGGAGGCGAGAAATTAGGAAACAAACTGAAGTAATAAAAAATCTCCTTAAACCTAGTTAGCACTGTGGACGTTACAAACATTGAGGTCATTCTATGGTTTTCTCACTTCCCTCACCCCCAAATCATTTCTACAACATGCCCTGCTCCGCCCTTACCCCTCCCCCCCCGCTCCCAGATGCTCCTGCTTTGCTAATTCTCCGCTCCTCCTGTCCCATTGTTCCCTGGATGGGCCTAAAGATTTTCTCTGCTCCAATCTAGGCATCTTCCGCCACTGCCAGTCAACGCAGCTCCCACTGCTGGATGTCGAAAAGTAGCCTTATCCTCTTTCCAGCCATATCCCCGCCCCCCGAAGGGTTGCAGCGCTGAAGGAGATATGAGAGTTAAGGAGGGGGAAAGGCCATGGAGGGATTTAAACACAAGAATGAGAATTTTAAATGAGGCATTGGGAGACCGAGAACTAATGTAGGTCAGGGGAGATGGAGGTGTGTGACTTGTTGCAGGACATGATATGGGCAGCAGTTTTTTTGGACAGGCTAAATTTGACGTAGAGTAGAGGAAGGGAGGCCACTAGGACAGCATCGGAAAGATAATTATTGAGGTGACAAAGCATGGGCTGAGGTATGAGTGGAGGAGTGTGGTGTTGCAGAGGTGGAAGTAGATGGTTTTAGTGATGGAGCGAATATGGATCGAAAAAGCCGATCAGGATCAACTAGGATGCCAAGGTTGTGAATAGTGTGGTTCAGCCCTGAGATATCGGCCAAGAGAGAGAGACGGAGTCAGCGATAAAGGTTATGGAGTTTGTAGTGGAATCGAAAGATGACAGCTTCAGTCTTTCCAATGCTTCGCTGGATTAAATCGCGGCTCATCCAGACTGGATAGCGGACAAGCAGTCTGACATCACAGAGGAAGTGGAGGGATCGATAGAGGTAGGGCGGGGTAGAACTGTACGTCATCAGCATAACATGTGGAAGTTCGCTTCTTCTTGATGTCGCCAAGAGGCATGCCCGAGGAGAGGAATCATTTACAATGTCAGCAGTAAAGAAAGTGTAGCAGTAAAAGTTAGTCACATTTCCAGCATTCCACAAAAAGTTATTGCTCCACATAACTCAACAAACAACTGATCTACAATGCTGAAAATCCGGTTTGTCCAGTAGTTAAGTCATACAGTGCAACACGAATACCTACAATAAGTGCCAACTTTCAGACCCAGTATCAACCAGAATCAAATATACTGTGAAGTATACTTGCTAATTAATTGCCAGTTTTCAGTGCAGCAGAGTTCCCATTGGCGAATCACACTGATTCAAGATTTCCTTAACCAGGTGATTCCATTGAGCGTAATGATCCTCATCAATTACTGCAGGGATAGCCAATTTGCTGGCCATCTATTTACTGTCTTCCCCATTGGAAATTAGCAGGAGGTCGCTGATACTGGGTGTGTACACCCCAGATAGCAAAGTTATGATGACGGATTGGAGTGAAGTCACACGGTGGGATATCGGCATACAAATTCCTCCATAACATTTTAAACACAGGTGTTAACCTATTTCAAAAATAGACAATAATTTCCATACGATCAGGTTTCAGATGCTAATGACACAGCCGAATTTCACACCAACTGTGCCGTGTGCAGGGTTAGCCCCCTGGCAACCTCTTCACTATCTCCACGCTGCAAGTCAACGGGCAACTACTGAGGTAACATTCACTTTTATTTTGTGGCGTGGGCTCCAGAAGAATGGTGCTAATACAAAAATTCTTTAACGATAAACAACGCTCTCCCCTTTTACTGTACCCCTGTGCCATCAGTCCCCATTGCAGGGCCAAAAGGAAGAGGCCTCTTCCGTGTCCCCATAGCCACTTGCGGGAACTGCCAAAAACGATATTATATATAGCTTCTGTCTGAAGAAACTAACTTTTGATCAATACGGTGATTACATCTCTTCTGCTAAACTTATGCTGCAAACTATGGTCATCACTAATAATTACAATGCACTTTATTCCATTCCTAGAAGTAGCTCAGTGCGTAGTACTCTCACCTCTGAACCACAAGGTTGTGGGTTCAAGTCCCACTCAGCAGAACAAATCCAGGCTGATGCAGTACGAGGGAGCGCTGCACTATCGGAGGTGCCGTCCTTCGGATGAGGCATTAAACCTCCCAGGTGGACGTAAAAGATCCCATGGCACTATTTCGAAGAGGAGTAGGGGAGCTCTCCCCTAGTGCCCTGGCCAATATTTATCCCTCAACCAACATGACTAAAAACAGAATATTTTTTAAATGGTGAGAAACTTTCAAATGTTGGTGTTCAGAGAGATTTGGGTGTCCTCGTGCAAGAAACACAGAAAGCTAGCATGCAGGTACAGCAAGCAATAAGGAAGCCAAATGGCATGTTGGCCTTTATTGCAAGGGGGTTGGAGTATAAGAGTAAGGAAATCTTGCTACAATTGTACAGGGCCTTGGTGAGACCACACCTGGAGTGCTGTGCACAGTTTTGGTCTCCTTATCTAAGGAAGGATATACTTGCCTTGGAGGCGGTGCAACGAAGGTTCACTAGAGTGATTCCTGGGATGAGAGGGCTGTCCTATGATGAGAGATTTTGTAGAATGGGCCTATACTCTCTGGAGTTTAGAAGAATGAGAGGTGATCTCATTGAAACATACAAGATTCTGAATGGGATTGACAGGGTAGATGCTGAGAGGTTGTTTCCCCTGGCTGGAGTGCCTAGAACTAGGGGGCATAGTCTCAGGATAAGGGGTAGGCCATTTAAGACCGAGATGAGGAGGAATTTCTTCACTCAGGAGGGTTGTGAATATTTGGAATTCTCTGCCCCAAAGTGCTGTGGATGCTCAGTTGTTGAGTATATTCAAGACTGAGATCAATAGATTTTTGGATTCTAGGGGAATCAAGGGATATGGGGATAGTGCAGAAAAGTGGAGTTGAGGTTGAAAAGCAGCCATGATCTTATTGAATGGCGGAGCAGGCTCGAAGAGCCGTACGGCCTACTCCTGCTTCTATTTCTTATGTTCTTATGTACACACAAGTACAGCAGCATTAACAAGGTAAAACCATGCAACTACCAGCACAAGAACATGAAACTCTGCAAACAGTCAACAGGTCACACAGCATCAGTCAAGAAAACACACACACGCACAGGAAAAGAATAGAATGATCTGTAAAATGCTTGGTTGGAGAAGAGGAGATAGTTAAATGGCAGAAGGGACATGCGCTGGGTGTCAAAAGGAGGCGCAATGACAGAAATCACAAAAATTAAAGAACATATACAGAAGTGTGTAAGTAGATAAAAGGAGATAGACAAGCAGAATAGGAAGCATGAACATCTGGCAAGGCGGAGCAGGCTCCAGTGACCCAGGAGTGTAGTGGAAGTTAAAAAAAAGAGAATCGACATCAAAGTGCAGAACATCTGCTACCACGGGGTCCACACCCCAAGCACCAACACTCTCCCCTCCCCCATTACCACAAACACTGGCACACCCATCCTGCACAGCCAGCACCAATGACCAGAGGAGAAAAATGGGGACTACTGTTTAGGTCTGAAGTTATTAAAATTAATAATACGGTCAGAGAGGGGGCTGCAAAGTGCCTAATAGAAAGATGAGGTATTGTCCCTTCAGCTTGCATTGAGCTTCATACTGTTTGTCCACCTAGGACCATCCTACAAAATAGGACATGCGCTTAAGCATGGAAGAAGGGCCTCTAGTTCCCCCATAACAAGTCTATTCCCCATAACAGCAGTGCCCCTCGGGTTCTACGAGGGAGCCAGGTTATCTGGCTGGGATATGAGATTACCAAGGAGGGTTGACTTGATGCAGAACTCCCATTGCCAGGTTCGACCTCAAAAAGACTCAGCTTATCTCGTCTTCCTCCTCCAAAGAGGTTACAGTTACTGGCTGGTTTCTACACAGCTGACAAATGTGGGCTTAAACCTTGCCGGCATGGCAAGCAGCAGGACTCACGATAAGATGTGATCAGTACAAATCACCTGCTCATAAAATCAGCAGCAGGACCAAGTCGAGGAATGATATCAAGAATGCTCATACCCAATTTCTATTGCACAACCACTTTGCAAATGGTTTATTGAACTTGAGCAGTTTTAATGCAAGAGATTTTTGGGGGATAGCCTTGTGAACATGGCACGTTAAAACAACGGTGCAAAATGAGTGAATCTTTATTTCAGTCAGCCGTGGCTCAGTGGGTAACACACTCGCCTGAGTCAAAAGGTTGTGGGTTCAAGTCCCACTCTAGAGACTTGAGCACAAAAATCTCGGCTGACAGTGCAGTACTGAGGGAGCGCTGCACTGTCGGAGGTGCCGTCTTTCGGATGAGACGTCAGAGCAGACGGGGCCTCAGTTTCTCAGGTGGACGTAAAAGATTCCATGGCACTATTTCGAAGAAAAGCAGGGGAGTTATACCGGTGTCCTGGCCAATATTTATCTTTCAATCAACATCACTAAAACAGATTGTCTAATCATCATCACACTGCTGTTTGTGGGAGCTTGCTGGGCGGATACTGTCTGCCGCATTTCCTACATTACAGCAGTGACTACGCTTCAAAAGTACTGCACTGGCTGTAAAGCGGTCTGGGGCGTCCGTGGTCAGGAAAGGCGCTATATAAATGCAAGTCTTTCTTTCAATTCAGTATGTCTAATTCACTCTGTTTATGCTGGGGCCTAAATTTGGCCACGCACAATCTTTTGAGCATGTGCAGTTACTGAACAGCCTCATTCACTAAATCAAAAGCAAAAGACTTCAGCTGCTGGAAATCTGAAATAAAAAGGTCCTGATAAAAGATTATCGACCTGAAACGTTAACTCTGATTCTCTCTCCACAGATGCTGCCTGACCTGCCAAGTGTTTCCAGCATTTTCTGTTTTTTAGTTTAGTTTAATGTACTCTTTTTCTATCCTGGCTTTGGATCATACCCAATGTTTGGGGATGGGTGGGGTGTAGGAACCAGTCTCCCTAAATCAGCATTGCTGGCCTGTAGTGGAAGACTAACAAGCTCTTGAACTTGAAATAAACTTGATGGCAGTAATTTGAAAAGGGACCTTGTTAAAAAAAAAAACCTGCTCCCAACAGAAATACAGCAAAAGTGCAATGCTTAAAACAACCAACTCTGAGAATTCATAGATTCATACAGTACAGAAGGAGGCCATTCGGTCCATCATGTGTTTGAAAGAGCTATCCCATTATTCCCACTCCCCCTCCTGCTCTTTGCCTGTAGAACATAAGAACATAAGAAATAGGAGCAGGAGTAGACCAATCGGCCCCTCGAGCCTGCTCCGCCATTCAATGAGATCATGGCTGATCTGATCCAACCTCAACTCTGAAGAACACAAGAAGTAGGAGCAGGACCAGGCCACTCGGCCCCTGGGCCCGCTCCGCCACCCACAGGGCCTTGACCGATCCGAACTCAAACTCATGTCCAATTTCCAGCCCACTCCCCGTAACCCCTAATTCCCTTTACTTCTAGGAAACGGTCTATTTCTGTTTTAAATTTATTTAATGAAGTAGCTTCCACAGCTTCCTGGGGTAGCAAATTCCACAGACCCACTACCCTCTGAGTGAAAAAGTTTCTCCTCATCTCAGTTTTGAAAGAGGAGCCCCTTATTCTAAGATTATGTCCCCTAGTTCTAGTTTCACCCATCATTGGGAACATCCTGTAGCCCTGCAAATTTCTCCTTTTCAGTATATATCCTTTCGAAAGTTACGATTGAATCTGCTTCCACCACCTTTTCAGGTAGTGCAATCCAGATTATAACTTGCTGCGTGAAAAAATTTCAAGGGTCGTACTAGTCTCAAAACTTTATAACAGTTGAAATATGGTAAACGCTGCAGGTATTTTCTCTCATTTTGTACATTACTACCACTTGAAAATGCACAGAAATCCATGCTGCATAGACCTTCCCGTACAGAAATCACATTCGGTGCTTTTAAATCAAATCCAAATACCACTTATTTGAAGCAAAATAAAAAGACATGTCTTAACAGTTCAATTTTTTTAAACTACATGTTTCCATCTGAACTCTTGCAAATGAATTCCGTCATTGCCCAAGAAATTCAGATAATTAGAGATATGCTGGATACAGAGAATACAAAATAAATCCAATAATCAAACACTTATCACTGCCAGGGACAGATTTTCTTTTGAACTCAATAAAGCATTCAAAATATAACCCGAGTGGAAGAGCATTTTTCAGCTATCAAATGCTGTTGCGCCTCATCTGCATGCATCGTGCCAACACTCACGATTCTGTTAACAATTCACTCATGTTTTAACGTGCCATATTCACAAGGACATTCTCCAAGAATCTCACACGTTAAAACTCTTCTTAGGCAGTCCCTCGGAACCGAGGATGACTTGCTTCCACACTAAAAATATGAGTTCTCAGGTGACTGAGTCCAATGCAGGACCTACAATCTCTGTCACAAGTGGGGCAGACGGTGATTGAAGGGTGGGGTGCTTGGGTTGACGTCCGCTCCTTCCGCTGTTTGCACTTACATAGAAACATAGAAGATAGGAGCAGGAGTAGGCCATTCGGCCCCTCGAGCCTGCTCCGCCATTCAATGCGATCACGGCTGATCATCCAAATTCAGTACCCTGTCCCTGCTTTCTCCCCATATCCCTTGATCCCCTTAGCCTTAAGAAATATATCTAACTCCTTCTTGAATATATTTAATGAATTGGACTAAACTGTCTTCTGTGGTAGAGAATGCCACAGGTTCACCACGCTCTGGGTGAAGAAATTCCTCCTCATCTCAGTCCTAAATGGCTTATCCCTTATCCTTAGACTGTGACCCCTGGTTCTGGACTCCCCCGCCATCGGGAACATCCTTCCTGCATCTAGTCTGTCTAGTCCTGTTAGAATTTTATAAGTTTCAATGAGATCCCCTCTCATTCTTCTAAACTCTAGCGAATACAAGCCCAATCGACCCAATCTCTCTTCATACATCATTCCTGCCATCCCAGTTATCAGTCTGGTGAATCTTCGCTGCACTCCCTCCATGGAAAGAACATCCTTCCTCAGATAAGGCGACCAAAACTGCACACAATACTCAAGGTGTGGTCTCACCAAGGCCCTGTACAACTGCAGCAAGACATCCTTGTTCCTGTACTCGAACCCTTTTGCTACGAAGGCCAACATACCATTTGCCTTCTTAACCGCCTGCTGCACCTGCATGCTTACCTTCAGCAACTGGTGCACAAGGACACCCAGGTCTTGTTGCACTTCCCCTTTTCCCAATCTATTGCCGTTCAGATAATAATCTGCCTTCCTGTTTTTGCCACCAAAGTGGATAACCTCGCATTTATCCACATTATACTGCATCTGCCCAATCACCCAACCTGTCCAAATCATACTGGAGTTTCTCTGCATCCTCCTCACAGCACACATGCCCACCCAGCTTTGTGTCGTCTGCAAACTTGGAGATATTATATCTAGTTCCCTCGTCTAGATCATTAATATATAGTGAATAACTGGGCTCCTAGCACCGATCCCTGCGGTACCCCACTCGTCACTGCCTGCCACTCGGAAAAAGACCTGTTTATTCCAACTGTTTGCTTCCTGTCTGCCAACCAGTTTTCTATCCAAGACAACACCTTACCCCCAATCCCGTGTGCTTTAACTTTGCACACTAATTTCTTATGCGGGACCTTATCGAAAGCCTTCTGAAAGTCCAAATAAACCACATCCACTGGTTCTCCCTTATCTAGTCTACCAGTTACATCCTCAAAAAATTCCAGTAGATTTGTCAAGCACGATTTCCCTTTTGTAAATCCATGTTGACTTTGTCCGATCCTGTCACTGTTTTCCAAGTGCTCTGCTATTACATCTTTTATAATGGACTATAGCATTTTCCCCACTACCGATGTCAGGCTTACCGGTCTATAATTCCCCATTTTCTCTCTACCACCTTTTCTAAATAGTGGGGTTACATTAGCTACCCTCCAATCCATGGGAACTTTTCCAGAGTCTATAGAATTTTGGAAGATGACCAGCAATGCATCTACTATTTCTAGGGCCACTTCCTTAAGTACCCTAGGATGTAGATTATCAGGCCCTGGGGATTTATCGGCCTTCAATCCCGTCAATTTCCCTACAAATACTGATTTCGTTGGCTTCCGCTTACTCCCGGCGAAGAGACTCGAGGTGCACAAGATCAATAAACCATTTGCAAAATTAAGTGTTGTCAACGTAGCACACACTGCATTTATACAGCCTCTTTCGGGACATCCCAAAGTGCTTTACAGCCAAGAAAGTACTTTTGAAGTGTAGTCACTGTTATAATGTAGGAAACACGACTGCCAATTTGCGCACAGCATGGACCCACAATCAGCAATGTGATACTAACCAGAAAATCTGTTTTTAGTTGAACAACTTCTCTGTTGACTTGACTCACTTCCTCCAAATTAAAGGTGTTGCTATGGGAACCCATAAGAACATAAGAAATAGGAGCAGGAATAGGCCATTTGGCCCCTCGAGCCTGCTCCGCCATTCAATAAGATCATGGCTGAACTTCTACCTCCTCGCCACTTTCCTGCACTATCCCCATATCCCTTGATTCCCTTAATATTCAAAGATCGATCTCTGTCTTGAATATACTCAATGACTGAGCCTCTACAGCCCTCTGAGGTAAAGAATTCCAAAGATTCACCACCCTCTGAGTGAAGACATTTCTCCTCATCTCAGTCCTAAATGGCCGACCCCTTATTCTGAGACTGTGACCCCCTGGTTCTAGACTCCCCAGCCAGGGGAAACATCCTTCCAGCATCTACCCTATCAAGCCCTGTAAGAATTTTGTATGTTTCAATGAGATCACCTCTCATTCTTCTAAACTCTAGAGAATATAGGCCTAGCCTACTCAATCTCTCCTCATAGGACAATCCCCCCCAATCCCAGGAACCAGTCTGGTGAACCTTCGTTGCACTCCCTCTATGGCAAGTATATCCTTCCTTAGGTAAGGAGACCAAACCAGTACACAATACTTCAGGACCCTATATAATTGCAGGAAGACGTCTTTACTCTTATACTCAAATCCTCTTGTAATAAAGGCCAACATACCATTTGCTTTCCTAATTGCTTGCTGTACCTGCATGTTAACTTTCAGTGATTTGTGTACAAGGACACCTAGGTCCCTCTGAACACCAACATTTCCCAATCTCTCACCATTTAAAAAATACTCCACTTTTCTATGTTTCCTGCCAAAGTGGATAACTTCACATTTCTCCACATTATATTCCATTTGCCATGTTCTTGCCCACTCAATTAGCCTGTCTGTATCCCCTTGAAGCCTCCTTGCATCCTCCTCACAACTTACAATCCCACCTAGCTTTGTATTATCAGCAAATTTGGATATATTACATTTGGTCCCCTCATCCAAATCACTGCTGTAGATTGTGAATAGCTGAGGCCCAAGCACTGATCCACTAGTTACAGTCTGCCAACTTGAAAATGACCTGTTTATTCCTACTCTGTTTTCTGTCCGTTAACCAATCCTCAATCCATGCTAGTATATTACCCCCAATCCCATGAGCCCTAATTTTGTTTAATAACCTCTTGTGTTGCACCTTATCGAATGCCTTCTGAAAATCCAAATACACCTCATCCACTGGATCCCCCTTATCTATTCTGTTAGTTACAACCTCAAAAAATTCAAACAGATTTGTCAAACACGATTTCCCTTACATAAATCCGTGTTGAACCCGCATGGGTCCTAGCTATGCCTGCCTTTTCATGGAATAGGTGGAACATTTTTTGTTCCAGTCCTACTCAGGTCCCCTCCATCACCTATTTTTCCGGTACACTGAAGACTATCGGTGCCGTTTCCTGCTCTTGCCCTGAACTAAAAAATGTCATTCACTTTGCTTCCAATTTCCACCCTTCCCTCACCTTCACATGTTCCATCTCCGACTCTTCCCTTCCTCGACTTCTCTATCTCCATTTCTGGAGATAGGCTATCGACAAACATCCACTATGAGCTCACCAACTCCCACTTCCTGGGCGACACTTCCTGCCACCCCGCTTCCTGTAAGGACTCTATTCCATTCTCCTAGTTTCACCGTCTCCCGTCGCATCTGCTCCGACGATGCCACCTTCCATACTTGTGCTTCCGATATGTCTTCTTTTTTCCTCAACCGAGGATTCCCCTCTACCGTGGTTGAAATGGCCCTCGACCGTGTCCGTCTATTTCCCGCACTTCTGCTCTCACCCTTTCCCCTCCCTCCCAGAACCACAGTAGGGTTCCCCTTTTCCTCACCTTTCACCCCACCAGCCTCCACATTCAACGTACCATCCTCCGCCATCTCCATTGTAATCCCACCACCAAACACATCTTCCCCTCCCCTCTCAGCATTCCGAAGGGACCGCTCCTGGTCCACTCCTCAATCACCCCCAACAGCCCCTCCCCTCACCACGGGACCTTCCCGTGCAAGTGCAGGAGATGCAACACATGCCCTTTTATCTCCTCCCTTCCCACTCTCCAGGGCCCCAAACACTCCTTCCAGGTGAAACAGCAGTTTACTTATACTTCTTGCAATTTAGTATACTGTATTCACTGCTCACGATGCGGTCTCCTCTACATTGGGGAGACTAAATGCAGACTGGGTGATCGCTTTGTGAAACACCTCCAATCAGTCCATAAGCGTGACCCCGAGCTTTTGGTCGCCTGTCACTTTAATTCTCCGCTTCACTCCCACTCTGACCTCTCCGTCCTCGGCCTCTTACACTGTTCCAACGAAGCTCAACGTAAACTCGAGGAACAGCATCTCATCTTTTGATTAGGCACTTTACAGCCTTCTGGACTCAACACGGAGTTCAACAATTTCAGACCATAACCTCTGGCCCTATTTTTTCACGTGGCAACTGTTGATGAATCTGCCATTCCCATTTACACCTCATCTAGACTCATCTTTTGTTTCTTAACTCGTCCCATTACCATCTCCTTTTGCCTTGCACCATCATCCCTTTTGTCTTTTAATCTCTCTTGCCTTTCATCCGATCTCATCCCTTTTGCCCTTTCCTCCCCTCTCCCCCCGCCCTTCGCTGCACTTGCTTAAAATTTGTAACATCTGTAACTTTTTCCAGTTCTGACATCATTGGCCTGAAACGTTTACTCTGTTTCTCTCTCCACAGATGCTGCCTGCTGAGTATTTCCAGCATTTTCTCTTTTTATTTCAAATTTCCAGCATCCGCAGCATTTTGCTTTTGTAATCTGTTTTTTTAGGGATAAACATTGACTTGGACACCAGGGAGAACGCCCCTGCCTTTCTTCGAAATAGTGGCCGTGGGATCTTTTACATCCACCCAAGAGGGCAGACAGGGTCTCGGTTTAACGTCTCATCTGAAAGACGGCACCTTCAACAGTGCAGCACGCCCCCTGTACTGCACTGAAGTGTCAGCCTAGTTTATATGCTCAAGACTCTGGAGTGGGACTTGAACCCATCGGACCCAGAGATGGGAGCGCTGCCACTGAGCCACTGCTGACACCTATAAAGGAAGAGATTGTCAAAAGAGTTCTGTGACACTAGGTCATAGGAATATGAAATATGAAGAAATGTGATAAAAAGTGAGATAACTCTCATTGGAAAAGACAAGACTTCCAGGTGACTCAACAAACTTTAAAGTTATGAAGACTTGCATTTATAAAGTGCCTTTTACCTCCTCGGTCCTAAAGTGCTTCACAGCCAATTTATTCCAGAACACAGTCACCAAAGTTTTGTAAGAAAATCTATGCACAGCAAGGTCCCACAAATAGCAAGGAGACGAATGACCGGTCACATATAGACCATATACGGAATAATTACCACGGAAGATCATTAAAACAACAGAACGAATGATAACTGGATGCAGCTGGAGAAAGAGGAGACTGAGGGATGTGGTGTGAAGGTCAACTGAAATCTACCAAAAGCAGCAGGCACATAGAGCCAAATATAGACACACACAAAAGATAGATACAAGCGTAACACAACATTCACAAAATTATGTTTTGTTAATTAGACAAAGTACGAGTGGAGACATCGATAGTAACAAACATTAACTTGTAGTGTTTGCCTCTGTTTGCTCAATAAAATTGTCTAATGTATAAACAGCGACAGTGGAACAAACAGCTGGCCGTACATCTGTGTAGTGGAATGAACAACTGGCCACACAACACCTTCACTACACCTCACTGCTGCACCTGTCTCACTACAAGACAGCGGTCAAACATGCAAAAGCAATCAAAACACCCATAACCTTTCTATCAGTTAGTGCTGCAGAATAGTGAATAACTACATAGTAGCACCAATTCTCATAATTTTGAAGGAGCTTGAGACTTGAGAACCAAAATGTTCAAATTAGCACATAAAATGCCCGAAAATCTTTTTCTTGTTAATTCAAATTTAACGCAGTGATCCAATACTGCAGAAATCTAGAAAAGCACTGAACAAAATTTACAATATTTGTCCAAGTTTTTAAAAACTTCTGCATTGAACGACTGTAGACAAGAGTTCTTGAGCAATGTAAAAAAAAAACTACACGTACTGCACGAGATACATAGCAGAAGTGTGTCGATAGCAAAAAACCAGCATTTCTTCTGCAAGAAATAGGAAGTACAGTACAGCACAACCAGACACCATCTCAACTACACCTTGCTGCCAATAAGCTTCCTCTCGTTGAAATCTAGGGCAGCAAGATTGCCATCAAAACACAACAGTGGCCCCAACCACCTACATTTCCTTGACTTTGGTGTGTGTGTGTGTGTGTGTGCGCGTAAAAGACTGGTGAGAAAATGTCTTGAAACAGCACCAGCTTTAGCTCATGGATTCTTCTAAAGACACCTGGAGGCTCTTTAAGCAAAAGGAGGGCCTGGAATACCTGCACAGACAGGTAAGCGAGATACTTCAGCAAGTGGAGGGGTGACCTTCTAGATTTTTTTCTCCCAGGTCAGTAAATTAACAAAACAAATTCGAAAAAGATTAAAGACTCACAAATTTGGTTCTCTTTTCTCCTTCCTCCAGGTTCTTCTTCACCTTACTGGACTTCTCCTTGCCCCTGGAATGAGCTGAAGCCTCACTCCTCTGATGTCCCTCCATGGTTTTCTTTCAAATTAAACTTTCTCTTAAAAAAAGGTTTTGGGGAATTGAATTTCTTGTTGTTGTTGAATAAATTTATATTTATTTAAAAAAGGTTTTTTTTATAGGGGGGGGGGGTGGGGGGGAATTTGTTCTTTTCCCTTTTTAAAACCCAACCCCTCAATTGTCGAGGGCGATGGGGTTGACCTCCAGAAGCCCGAGGCCTAGGCGCAGGCTGCCGGCTGGAATCCCCACGCGAGCCCGCTGTCGCAAGGCGGCGGCTTCTCTCTTCAAAATAAGAACATCCCGCCGCCTTCTCGAGGAAGAAACAAAAGGAGGGAGGCAAGTGTGGGTGAGAGCGACGAAGGAAACAAATAATAATTATTGTTATTATAATATAAGATCCCGTCGACGACAGCCAAGCCCGGACACCCTCTCCCCGCGCTGCCCGCTCGCTGACTGACTGACAACTCCAACCCGCCTCAGCAACAAGTGGCTGTGAGCAGAACAGAGGGGTGGAGACAGCCCACACTGACAAGTAGCGTGTACTCTTTTGGATTGGGTGGTTAAACAATTGGTCTGTAAATTAATAAAACTTTAAATAAAACTTCACAAATTAAATTAAAACGAACGATTCGAGCGAACGCAAGCATGCACATTGGAACTTACACTGGAGCGAACGAATGGTCGCGTGGTGAACGATCAAACGAACGATAATCGAGCGAACGCACGCAGGCGCACACTTAGACAAATGATACGCACGCACGCATTCATACATACATATTGGAACTTACGCTCGATCGAACGAACGAACGAACGCTTGAATGAACGAACGAACAATTGAATGAATGATCGAATGATCGAACGAACAATGCCAGTAGGACTGGCGTAAAATGGTTTTTTTCTTGGTTTATTGGAATAAATGTTATCTGTAGCATTTAATTGGATTATGATGGTGCTATGTGTTTGTACACTGGTGTTGAAATGGGTTTTGTTTTATGTGGAGTTAACTTTGAGATTTATTATTTAAAAAAATACAAATTAAATTAAAATTGCGTTGGCCGGGGGTGATGATGTACTCCAGTCCCCGCGGCGCCCACCGTTCGAGGAAGGCCTCAAGCGTGCCGGCGGACACCGCGTGCTCCATCTCCAGGGCCACCCGGGCGCCAACATGGCCGCGGGGAAGAGAGGCAGGCAATCGGGCCGAACGACCCCCTCGACCGCTCGCTGCCTGGACCAGTTGATGGCCTTTTTTGGCCAGGCCCAGGAGCAGTCCTACGAGGAGGTCCTCCGATCTGCCCGCTCCACTCCGCACCGGGTGACCAAAGGTCAGGAGCGTGGGACTGAAGTGCAGCCAAAAATCGAGGAGCAGCCCTTTCAAATAATGAAAGAGGGGCTGCAACCTCTCACATTCTGTGTAAACATGAAAAACGGACTCCTCCAGGCCGCAGAAAAGGCAGGCGGCCTGGGAGTCCGTGAACCTATTTAAAAGCATATTGCACGGGACTGCTCCGTGCAGCATCCTCCAGGCCAAGTCCCCAATAGATAAAGGGAGGTCTCCTGCGTAGAGAGCCCTCTATTGGGGACCTCCGCCTCTGCCGGACGGCAAGATTCAAGCAGTGTGTGAGGGGACAGGCACTGGCAAAACACACTCAACCACAGCTCAGCTACTTGACAGACTTTTTTTGTTTAATTATTATTATTACTTTAAAAAAAAACATCTAGTTACATAGAAACATAGAATCTAGGAGCAGGAGTAGGCCATTCGGCCCGTCAAGCCTGCTCCACCATTCAATACAATCATGGCTGATCATCCAAATCCAGTACCCTGTCCCTGCTTTAATCCCCACAGTACACATATCCCACCCTACCCCCGTAACCCCACGTATTTAATTCCCCCTAACATATCCCATCCTATCCCCATAACCCCACATATTTAATCCCCCCTTAACACTAAGGGTCAATTTATCATAGCCAAATCAACCTAACCCGCACATTTTTGGACTGTGGGAGGAAACCGGAGGAAACCCACGCAGACACGGGGAGAATGTGCAAACTCCACACAGACAGTCACCCGAGGTCAGATTCGAACCTGGGTCTCTGGCGCTGTGAGGCAGCAGTGCTAACCACTATGCCACCGTGTTGCCCATAAATGCCCACTATGCCACATAGTTGACGGTACAAGGACTAGGGGACACAGATTTAAGGTTTTGAAAGAAAGACTTGCATTTATATAGCACCTTTCACGACCACTGGACGTCTCAAAGCGCTTTACAGCCAATGAAGTACTTTTTTGAAGTGGTGTCACTGTTGTAATGTGGGAAACGCGGCAGCCAATTTGCGCACAAGCAAGGTCCCACAAACAGCAATGAGATAATGACCAGATAATCTGTTTTTGTTATGTTGGGTTGAGGGGTAAATATTGGCCAGGACACTGGGGATAACTTCCCTGCTCTTCTTTGAAATAGTGCCATGGGATCTTTTACATCCACCTGAGAGAGCAGACGGGGCCTCGGTTTAACGTCTCATCCGAAAGACGGCACCTCCGACAGTGCAGCACTCCCTCAGCACGGCACTGGAGTGTCAACCTAGCTTTATGTGCTCAAGTCCCTGGAGTGGGACTTGAACCGCACAACCTTCTGACTCAGAGGCAAGTGTGCTACCATTATTTTGTGGCAAGAGATGCAGAGGGGGGATGTGAGGAAAAACTTTTTTTTACGCAGCGAGTGGCGAGGAGCTGGAACTCGCTGCCGACAGAAGTGGTGGAAGCGGAGACACTCAGTGTTTTCAAGGGGAGACTGGTTGGGCGCTCAAGGGAAATAAACTTGCAGGGCTACGGGGATAGAGTGGGGTGGGGGGGTGATGGGACTGACTGGATTGCCCTACTTGGATATGCACTTGAAGTGCTGTAACCTGCAAGACTACGGACCAAGAGCTGGAAAGTGGGATTAGGCTGGATAGCTCTTCTTCGGCCGGCACAGACACGATGGGCCAAATGGCCTCCTTCTGTGCAGTAAATTTCTATGCTTCTGACTCTCTTTCCAAACTTGCAAGAAAGTTTGCAATGTAGTTTGAAAGTACAGGCACTGCACCCACTCACAGCACAGATATCAGCTGCAATATTGTTCATTTTTTTCTGTGTTTTTTTAATAACTCTCTAAACTTGTGAAAAATTTGCAATACAGTGTGAAGGACAGGCACTGCACCCACTCACAGCACAGTTATCAGCTGCGTATATTTTTCCTTTATTTTTTTAAATAATCCCCTTCTTTAATTTATAAAAAGAAACAATCTCTTTTTTAATAACTCTCTCTCCAAACTTGCAAAAAAGTTTGCAATGCCTTTTGAAAGTATAGGCACTGCACCCACTCACAGCAGTTATCAGCTGGTAATATTTTTCCTTTTTTCTTAAATAAAAATCCTTTTTAATTAAAAAAAATTCCCCTTTTTTTTGCTTTGTTTTTTTTTTAACTGTCTCTCCAAACTTGCAAAAAGTTTACCAATGCAATGTGAAAGTACAGGCACTGCAATTACACCACTAATAACATGGCAGTTAGGTTCTCACATTATCCGTATTGCAAAACGCGATGCAGTGTAGTGTGAAGCTCAGTCATATGTATCGTTTTTAAAATATGTAAATGTATTTATTAATAATTACTTTTTTCAACTAACTCAATGTTCCCAGGAGGCTTGCAATGCAGTGTGAGTACAAGGACGGTAATTACACCACTAATAACATGGCAGCTGCAAATGTTTAAATATATGGTTTCAATATCTATCTCTATTTCTCTATCTATCTGATACATTTAAAAATGTATTTATTTTGTGTTTCTTCTGTCTGGTATATATCCTTTACTAACTCTCCCCCTGCTGGCAGGAGTGGCTTTCCGATGTAATGTAAAAGATAGAAAGACTTGCATTTCCACAGCACCTTTCCCAACCTCAAGACATCTGAAAGTGCTTTACAGCCAATTAAGTTCTTCTGAAGTGTGGTCACTGTTGTAATGGACTGACAGCTAAATTAATAACACCGTTAATAGCATGCCAATTAGTTGCAAATGCTTTTACAACTGGTTTAAAAAGTGAATCAATCAATTGATTTATTTACTTTTGCAATATTTTCAGTCTGTTCCTTTGGTTTATTAAACTCCACGCTCTATTGCGGAAGGAGGCTAGCAATGTAGCTCGAAGCACAGTCATAGCAACTATACCATTAATAACACGGCAATTAGTTGTAAATTTATTTTTGGAACTTTATTTTGGCAGTGTTATATACTGATGCTCTTGTTTTCACTAACACCAGCCCCCCTACCCCGCAGAATGATAAGCGGAAGCTACCAAAACAGTGAGAGAGATGAACAGCATCTCCACTCTTGATCATAAGATGACAACATTCAGTTTTTTAATAAGTTTTTAATGTATGTTTAGCAGTATTTTTTCTCTCTCTCTCTTTTTCTCGTCTCTCTTCCTATTCACCGGAGAAGGCACTGAGATGCCACTATTGAGCAGAACATTTAAGTAGGTTTTTTTTCCCTCATTATTTTTCTCTCTCTTATTTTTACTAATCGCGTTTTTGTCAGAACAATGTAGATGACGGGGCGATATAGGAGTGTTTAAAATTATGAAAGGTTGGGACAGAACAGACTGTTTCCGATAGTTAAGGGGTCAAGAACGAGGGATGGTAGATATAAGATTAAGTGTAAGATATTTAGAAAAGAGTGCAGGAGAAACTTGTTTGCACAAAGAGTGGTGAATCTATGGACTTCATTTCCAGATTTAATGTTTGAGGTGGAAATTAAAGAAAGGAAAGAAGGACTTGAATTTATATAGCGCCTGTCATGACCTCAGGACGTCCCAAAGCGCTTTTACAGCCAATGATGTACTTTTGAAGTAAAAACAGAAAATGCTGGAAATACTCAGCAGGTCAGGCAGCATCTGTGGAGAGAGAAATAGAGTTAACAGGGGGTGATTTTCCCATTGGAGGCGGGTTGGGAGCGGGTTTCGGTTTGGGTGGGTTCCGAACCCGCCTCCACTGTCAGGTGGGAATAAGTTGGAATTTTCCCCTAATTGGCCAATTAATTCTGGGCGTGTGGGTTCCCCTGGGCCAATTACTCTTTTTGGACTGAAACTTGCCTCTGCTGACGTCAGCTTCATTTAAGGGCTGCTTGCTTCCTGGGCTCATTTCACTGCTCTTTTGTGGCTGCTGAACACTTCGCAGAGAAGAGACGGCCAACTCGAGAGCCAAGGCCTCCCCGGGGTTCTCCGATGAGTCCTTGAGTATTCTAGTTGAGGGGGTGAGAGCGAGCAAGGAGATGCTCTGCCCCTCATCTGGGAGGAAGAAGCCTCCCACACAACCCAAGGCTGTGTGGGTGCAGCTGGCACGGGATGTAACCTCCAGGTCTGTGTGCAGCAGAACATGGCTGCAGTGCCGCAAGAGGTTCAATGACCTTGTAAGATCAGCCAAAGTGAGTATATCATCAGCTTGACCCTCCTTCTGCTCCCCTTCTCCTCTCATCACCAGCACTCTGCATTGTCAACCTCCTCCTACACATCCCACTTTACCCTTACAACCCTTGCACCCTTCACCATCCCTCTCACTCTATGAACACAATCCCTTCACTATTCGACTATGCTGCCCTCACACTCCCTATCAATGTTATGCAATGACAATGACTAACAACGCACAGGGAGGGCCCTTGGAAATGGAACCTCACTCCATCTTTGTCTCCTTCTAAGCATCTATGCTCTGGACTCTCTACACTCACTCCACCATTCTCACTCACCCTCCACTTGTCTCCCTCATTTCAGGAAAAGAGAGCCCACAATAAAAGGGAAAGGGTGAAGACTGGAGGAGGGCCACCTTCCCTCGCCCATTTGACCAATGCTGAAGAGGTGGCCCTGGAAATCGTTGGCGTGGAGGTGGAAGTGGGGGACGGACAGACGGGTGCAGCAGAGCAAGCTGGTGACAGGATAGTTTTGCTTCTCTCTCTTTTACATTGCAGGAGTCACTAGAATGGCTGCGAATGTACATTTGTAGAATGGCAATTGATCATCTGCGCTATTGCATGTGCATGCCACACTACCGTCACATCTCTAACTCATTCCTTTACTCCCCCACAGGACCATCGACAGCCCCCCTCTCCACTGTCCAGGAGGAAGAGCCTGAGGTGAAGACTCCTCAGAGGAACCTGCAACCTCTGAGGACGCAGTGTCAGCAGATGTAAGCGCACCCAGCACCAGCGCAGATACGCACACCTCGGTGGGACCTTCGAGACATAGAATAGTGTTGTCACCTGGTGTATCACAGCTCACAAGTGAGCATCAGCAGGTGGTGGAGACAGGGACAGCAGTGGAGAGTCCTCGTAGGAGGTCGCAGGACTCTCCTAGCTCTGCTCAGCTGCATGTCGACCCTGTGCCTCCAGGTCCATCCAGAAGGAGAGCGGTGCTGGAACTCCAGGAACAGGTGCAGGAGTCTCTGGCAGGTTTTGTCTCCAGGGTCACTGCATGTGTGGAGAGGATGGAGGAGTCCATTGCTAACATGAGCAGTGCCTTTGTGGAGGCATTGGTGCATGAACGCATCTCCTCGGAAAGGTTGGCTACCTCCGTGGAAAGGATGGCTACCTCCGTGGTATCGATGGCTGCGTCTCTGCAGACAATGGCCAGGGCCATGGAAGAGATAAGTCGCCAGAGTGTTGAAAACATGGTCAATGTTCAGAATAGACTGATATCTCTGGAGGAGCGATGGGTAGCTATTGAGCAGAGAAACCAGAGCTTCATGGAAGTCCTCAGCAGTAGGAGCCAGTGCAGACACAGGTCCTCATGGCCCCCCTGATGCGCAGCAAGGTGCTGCCAAGCCACTTGCTAGCGCTGAGGTGGGGCTGACCCATGAGAGGGATGTTGGTGGCAGCGAACAAGGAAGTGGCGGCTCCTCTCCAAGCACTCACACTTCCATGCCACTGCGTTGCCCTCGGTCAGAGTCCTCACCCAACTGAGATGGGCGTCTCAGCCCCTGCACAGCCGCAGGAGGAGCAGACTTTTGTCGAGCCCTCAGAGGCTCGCAAACCCAGAGGACGCCCGCCAAAGGTGTCCAAGCAGGAGCAGCGTAAAAGTGAGCAAGGGGCCTCCACTTCTGCTGAAGCCACAGGGGAAGCAACACGTAGGAGCACGTGTAAGAGGAAGATAAAGCACAATTAGTCACACGGGCAGTCACTTGGGTGTTTTTTTGTGTTTAGTAATTAAATGCCATCCCTTTGTGAATGTATTAAACTCTGGTGATGGCAAACTGTTGACGTTATGGCCTCTGTGATTTTGGTTTTGGAAGTTCCACATTGCGGCCTCAGCGAGACCTGCTTGGTCAGGTTGGTGGTCAGAGTGAGAGGAAGCCAGAGAGTTATGTCCATTGTGTATCTTGTGCTAAGAAGGAGCCAAGCACATGTGCTAGAATGGACAGCCTAAGCAAATCTGGCCAAGATGAGTGCATCCCTTGCATTCCGGCCAGCAATGTGCTCGCGTGCTGCTGCTGCTGCTGGTTGATGCGCCTCCGCTCGGTCATCCTCCTCCTCCTCCTCCTCCTCCTCCTCATCTGAGGAGGCTTTGTACTGAGCCACTTGCCCCTCAGGTAGCTGCAAGCCATGAGGCTGTGCGATGTTGTGCAGTGCACAGCAGACCACGACCATTCTGGAGACCCTGGCTCCTGAGTACTACAGGGCTCCACCTGATCGGTCAAGGCATCTGAATCGCATCTTCAGCAAGCCGATGGTTTGTTCGATGATGGACCTGGTTGAAATTATGGCTGGCGTTGTAGCGCTCCTCAGCTTCGTTCGCTGGCCTCCTGATCGGCGTCATTAGCCACGTCTTCAGGGGGTAGCCCTTGCCTCCAAGTAGCCATCCGTTCAGTTGGTTTGGTGGCTGGAAGAGCGGAGGAACACTAGACTGCCGCAGGATGAACGAGTCATGGCAACTACCACAGTACTTGGCGCAAACATACAAAATCTCCTTCTTGTGGTTACACACCAGCTGTACATTGAGGGAGTGGAAGTCTTGCGGTTGACAAAAATAGCTGGGTTGAGATGGGGTGCCCTCAGGGGCACACGTGTGCAGTCTGAGGCCCTGCACCATTGGGTTATACTTGCTTCATCCGTTGAAAAGTTGATGTAATTGTGGGCCTTTGCAAAGAGGGCATCGGTAAACTGCGTGATGCAACTGTGGGCAGCTGACTGGGAGATGCCACTGATGTCTGCTGATGATCCCTGGAAGGAGCCTGAAGCAAAAAAGTTGAGTGCGGTGGTGACTCTGACAGCCACTGGTAAGGGGTGTCCACTTGCTCCTCTGGGCTCCAGGTGTTGGTGCAGCAGTGTGCAGATGTCTCCGACAACTCTCGCGAAAGTCTCAGCCTCCTTTGGCACTGCTGCTCACTCATGTTGAGGAAGCTCATCCTCTGTCTGTAAACCCTGAGAGGGGGGTATCTCCTGCGGCGACGTGTTTCCATGCGCTGGCGCCTTCTGCCCTGTGCACCATCAGGTGGCTGAGCAGCAGGTTGGCGCTCCTGCTGCTGTTGCTGCTGTTCTGCCTGGTTCTGCTACTGCCGTGGCTGCTCCTCGTCCGAATCTGAGGTCCATGATGAAAGGAAATAAATGTTTCCCATGCTGCTGGTAGATACCTCCATTGGGGAAGCGCTCAGTCCAAGTGGGGAGAGGGTTTTCCCAGGAGGTCCCAAAGTAGATAGATCTCAGCTGCACCACCTCCGACTTTAGTAGGCCTGGAAAAAGTGCTCAAAGACCTGTGGGGGAAAAAGTTCTGCCACCTGCAACTCATCCCTGTTGAAAGCTCCGTTTTTATGGTGGAGCTGCAGCTGTGAGGAGGCCAGCCACTTGTCAACCCACCAGGATTAGCTGACGTGGTTTAGGAGGGCCGTGCAACACGCTGAAAATGTGCTAAAATAACAAAGGCCTGGCAAAATAGGATTAGAGAGGCCCTTAACCGCTTGTTAAGGGTCTTAACTGCCTATCCCGACTCATGGAGGTGGGACTGAATCGCACCCGTGAAGCCCGCCTCCGACAAAATTGCGCGGAGGCGGGTTGGAGGCGGGTTCCGAACCCGCCCTCATTTTTTGCGATTTTCCCAACTATCCCGCCTCCAAACCTGCCTCCTCAGGGCTGGGAAAATTGCCCCCAACATTTCAGGTCGATGACCCTTCGTCAGGTCATCGACCTGAAACGTTAACTCTGTTTCTCTCTCCACACATGCTGCCTGACCTGCTGAGTATTTCCAGCATTTTCTGTTTTTATTTCAGATTTCCAGCATCTGCAGTATTTTGCTTATGTACGTTTGAAGTGTAGTCACTGTTGTAATGTAAGAAATGCTGCAGCCAATTTGTGCACAGCAAGCTCCCACAAACTACAACAAGATAATAATTATATAATCTGCATTATCAATTATGTCAACATTCAAGATTGGATTTTTTTTTTTATTCGTTTATGGGATGTGGGTGTCACTGGCAAGGCCAGCATTTATTGCCCATCACTAGTTGCCCTTGAGAAGGTGGTGGTGAGCCGCCTTCTTGAACCGCTGCAGTCCGTGTGGTGATGGTACTCCCACAGTGCTGTTAGGTGGGGAGTTCCAGGATTTTGACCCAGTAACGACGAAGGATCGGCGATATACTTCCAGGTCAGGATGGTGTGTGACTTGGAGGAGAACTTGGAGGTGGTGGTGTTCCCATGCGCCTGCTGCCCTTGTCCTTCTAGGTGGAAGAGGTCGCGGGTTTGGGATGTGCTGCCGAAGAAGCCTTGGCGAGTTGCTGCAGTGCATCTTGTAGATGGTACACACTGCAGCCACGGTACGCCGGTGGTGGAGGGAGTGAATGTTTAAAGTGGTGGATGGGGTGCCAATCAAGCAGGGCTGCTTTGATTGGAGAGGAGAATGAGAGAAATGGGGTTGAAGGGATATGGGGAAAGGATGGGTAAATATGATTTGCACTATTTGCTCACATGGAGGATAAATGAATGTCCCATTTCCGTGTTGTAAGGTACGAGGAAGCTTCCCATGTAGCATGGGACAGAGAGTCTGCTGTTCCACTGCTGAGTTGCAAATGATTTTATAGGTTTATTTGCTTTTGTGTTTATTTTTAAATTTTTTGCTGTGTCTCTCTCCTTATTTTTCCTCACTCTCTCCCTACTGCCAGTGCAAGGAATTTCTAAAACTGAGGTCAAGTAAAGCCATGTTATTCAGGCTGGAGGGGAAAGCTGTTGCACGACCAACCTCTCCAGTGTTGGGAGACAAGATTTATTGATCATTGCTTTATTTCTTCAACAACCCCAAGCTTCTCAATGAAGATGTCTGTGAAAGGATTCAATAGGGGTGGATGTGGAGAAATTGTTTCCACGTGTGGCTGAGCACAGAACAAGGGAGCATAAATACTTGAAGAGGGAAAAAATACTTGAAGGGGAATGATTTGCAGGGCTCTGGGGAAAGAGCAGGGGGGAGTGGGACTAATTGGAGAGCTCTTTCAAAGAGCCCGCACAGGCACGATGGGCCGAAAGGCCTCCTCCTGTTCTGTATCATTCTATGATTCTAAATATAAGATAGCCACTAACAGATCAAATAAAGAACTTAGGAGGAATGCATTTACGGTAGCATAGTGGTTATATTACTGGGCTAGTAATCTGGAGACATAAGTTCAGAATCTCACCAAGGCAGCTGGGGAATTTAAATTCAGTTAATTAAATAAATCTGGAATAAAAAGCTAGTATCAGTAATGGTGACCATGAAACTACCGGATTGTCGTAAAACCCCTCTGTTTCACTATTATCCTTTGGGGGGGGGGGGGGGAAATCTGCCGTCCTTACCCGGTCTGGTCTATATGTGACTCCAGACCCACAGCAATGTGGTTGACTCTTAAATGGCCAAGGCTAATTAGGGATAGGCAATAAATGCTAGCCTTGCCATGTCCCGTGAACAAATATTTAAAAAAAGTACTGGGAATGTGGAACTCACTGCCACATGGAGTGGTCGAGGCAGAGAGCATTGGTACATTTAAGGGGAGGCTTGACACAGAGGAGAGGGAGAAGGGCATAGAAAGATATGGGGGCAGAGTGGGAAGAGGTGATCAGAGTGGGAGAAGATTCATGTAGAGTACATATAAACCACTTTGGCCAAATGGACTGATTCAGTGCTATAAATGCTAAGTGATTCTATGTAAGAAACTGAATAGCTCTCAGATGCATAGCAGTGAGAAGGATTAGAACGAAGGAGGGACATCATTAATCCTGCCACATACAATGACAAGAATGTCAGATGGTGCCACTTGAGTAACTAATAAACGTAAAAATTGCAAATGCTTTTACCATTTTTATAATTCTCAGAAGAACTTGCATTTCTGTGGCGCCTTTCACAACCTCAGGACATCCCAAAGCACTTTACA
The DNA here is from genome assembly GCA_030390025.1 of Squalus acanthias. Taxonomy (NCBI): domain Eukaryota; kingdom Metazoa; phylum Chordata; class Chondrichthyes; order Squaliformes; family Squalidae; genus Squalus; species Squalus acanthias. The sequence goes on along the minus strand of CM059427.1, from coordinate 196,156,441 downwards.
GCCAATTAAGTACTTTTGAAGTGTAGTCACTGTTGTAAAGTAGGAAACCTGGTGGACAATTAGCGCACAGCAAGCTCCCACAAACGGTAATCTGATAATGACCAGATAATCGGGCAGACAGGGCCTCGGTTTAACGTCTCATTTGACTGATGGCACCTCTGCCATTGCAGCACTCCCTCAGTACTGCACTGGAGTGTCAACCTAGATTTTGTCCTCAAGTCTCTGGAGTGGGCTTGAACCCACAACCTTCTGACTCAGTTCATTCCAGGCATTCGCACACATCTAAACTAGCACTTGTTAGGTTTAGGATACCCACTGTCCTTCACTTATAATTCAGACATGTGGACTCAAGAGATAGAGAGAGACACCTGATAATTTTTATTAATAAACATACTAATACAATGCATTATATGCAGTGCTAATGAGATCAGTACCAAGATTTCATACAATCACAGAACTCATTGGTACCAACGACATAGGCAGACATATCGGTACCAACGACATAGGGAGAAAGAGGGATGAGGTCCTGCAGGCAGACTATAGGGAGCTAGGAAAGAGATTAAAAAGCAGGACCTCAAAGGTAGTAATCTCTGGATTACTCCTGGGGCCACGTGCTAATGAGTACAGGAATAGGAGGATAGAACAGATGAATGAGTGGCTTGAGAGATGGTGCAGGAGGGAGGGCTTTAGATTCCTGAGGCATTGGGGCCATTTCTAGGGAAGGTGGGACCTGTACAAGCCGGACAGGTTGCAGCCTCAACAGAGCCGGGACCAATATTCTCACGGGGAGGTTTGCTAGTGCTGTTGGGGAGGGTTTAAGCTAACTTGGCAGGGGGATGGGCACCAGCATGTAGGAGTGGAGGGGAGGAATGGGGTGCATGGGAGAGTGAGAGTGTTGGATGGTACTGGAGGGGAAGGTAATGCTGGAGGCAGAAGTAGTACCATATTAGATAGGTGCAGACTAAGAAAGACTACAAAAAATTCAAAAATGGGTTTAGAATACATGTACGTAAACGCACAAAGTGTGTTGAATAAGGTTGGTGAGCTACAAGCACAATTAGCCGTGTGGCAATATGATGTTGTGGCAATAACGGAAACGTGGCTTAAAAATGGTGAGGACTGGGCACTTAATATTCAAGGGTACAAGGTGTTCAGAAAAGATAGGGAAGGAAAAAAGGGAGGTGGGGTGGCAGTGCTGATTAAGGAAGACATTGTAGTGTTGGAAAGGGAGGATGTTCTTGAGGGGACAAGGACAGAATCCATTTGGTTAGAGTTGAGGAGCAAAAAGGGTATGATCACGTTATTGGGGGTATTCTACAGGCCTCCAAATAGTGAGAGGGAGGTAGAGGAGCAAATCTGCAGGGAAATCGCAGAGACATGCAAGAGCTATAGAATGGTGATATTGGGGGACTTTAATTATCCAAATATCGATTGGGATAATGCTAGGGTAAAGGGAAAGGAGGGGGAGGAATTTCTGAAATGTGTTCAGGAGAATTTTTTTGACCAGTATATCTTGGCCCAACTAGGAAGGAGGCATTGCTGGATCAGGTGCTGGGGAATGAGGTGGGCCAGGTCGACCAAGTGTCTGTGGGAGAACACTTGGGTACGAGTGATCATCGTATCATAAGATTTAGATTAGCAACTGAGAGGAGCAAGGAACAATCTAGAGAGGAACTTCTAAACTGGAATAGGGCTAACTTCAATCGGATGCCAAAGGATCTAGCCAGGGTAAAATGGAACCAAAGACTGACAGGAAAAACTGTAACGGAACAATGGGTGATCTTTAAGGAGGAGATGTTCCAAATACAGGCTAGGTACATTCCAACAAGAGGGAAGGGTAAGAGAACCAAAGCAAGGGCTCCTTGGATGACGAGGGAGATTGAGAAGATGATGAAACAAAAAAAGAGGGTGTATGATGAATGTCAGGTGAATTCTTCAAGGGAGAACCAGACCAAATACAATAAGTTGAGAGGGGAAGTGAAGATGAAAATAAGATTGGCAAAGAGAGAATATGAGAGTAGAACAGCGGTTAACGTAAAAGGAAACCCAAAAATCTTCTACCGGTATGTAAACAGTAAGTGGGTGTTGTGGAGTATTTTAAACCAACACTCGACACAAGGTTTTAGATCGTTATTCAAATGGTCTTTATTGCACCGGTGGGGAGACAATCTCTACTGGCGCACCAGGAGACTTCTCCGCTGTTACAAATTTTAAGCAATCTTTTATACACTTAATCATACAAACTCAACCTCGTACACAATCCGTTACACTGTTTTAATTGGCCTAAGGCCCACGTGCACAGTTGCTGATTGGCTAATTCCCTATCTCGCGTCACACAACCGTTCACCTATATTTATTGTCACATGATCTTTATGATCTCACCTGTTGTTATAATTTTGTAACCTTCAGTAAAATCACATGTCTGCATTTCTGTCTCGTTGTGCTCCGTGTGGTTTTACTTATCTCTAGGTTCCATAGTTTGTGGTTAATCATAGATGGTGCCTCTGAGCTAATTTCATCTAATCTTGCAAAAGCATCAAGACCTTGTGGTCAGCATGTCTGAACTATCTCCGCTGGTCTCTGTCTCAACCGTTTCTAGTGTGCAAGTTGCATTGTTAACCCCTTAATTCCTGAAGGGCGGCGATGCCCCACTTCAGTGGGTAAAAAGAGGCAGGGTGGGGCCTATTAGTGACAAAGAAGGTGATATATGCTTAGAGGCGCAGGGCAAGGCTAGAATACTCAATGAGTACTTTGTATCGGTGTTTACTAAGGAGGTGGATGCTGACAAAATATCGGTAGAAGTGGAAAATGTAGAAGCAATGGAAGGGGTGAAATTTGATAGACAGGATGTACTAGAAAGACTGGGTATGCTTAGAGTGGATAAATCGCCTGGTCCAAAGGCTTGCATCTCAGGTTGCTAAGGGAATTGGGGGAGGAGATAGCAGAAGGGCTTGCCATAATTTTCCAATCTTCCCTAGATGCGGGAGAAATGCCTGAGGATTGGAAAGTGGCAAATGTGACACCATTGTTCAAAAAAGGGTGTAAGGACAATCTAGTAACTGCAGGCCAGTCAGTTTAAAATCAGTGGTGGGTAAAGTTTTAGAAACAATAATCAAGGAAAAAATTAACAGGCACTTGGAGAGGTTTAAGCTAATTAAGGAGCGCCAACACGGATTTGTACAGGCAGATCGTGTTTGACTAATCTAATTGAATTTTTTGATGAAGTAACAGGGAGGATTGATGAAGGGAATGCAATGGATGTTGTCTACATGGATTTTTGGAAGGCATTTGACAAAGTACTACATAGAAGGCTGGTTAACAAAATTGAGGCTCATGGAATAGATGGGTCAGTGGCAGCTTGGATAAGGAATTGGCTTAAGGACAGAAAGCAGTGAGTTGTGGTAAATGGCTGTTTTTCAGACAGGAGGATGGTAGACAGTGGTGTTCCCCAAGGGTCAGTGCTGGGGCCACTGCTTTTTTTGATATATATAAATGACTTGGATATTAGAATACAGAGTAGAATTTCTAAATTTGCCGATGACACCAAACTTGGGGGTGTGGCAAACAGTGAGGATGATACCAATCGACTGCAACAGGACATAGAAAGGCTAACAGAATGGGCAGACAAGTGGCAGATGGAATTTAATAGAGAGAAGTGTGAGGTGATGCATTTTGGCAGAAGAACAGGGAGAAGCAATATACACTTAATGGCACAGTTTTAAAAAGTGTGCAGGACAGAGGGACCTGGGAGTTAATGTGCATAGGTCCCTGAAGGTGGCGGGACATATTGAGAGAGTGGTTAGCAAAGCATATGGGATTTGGGCTTCATAAATAGAGGTATTGAGTTCAAAAGTAGAGAAGTTATACTGAACCTTTATAAAACTCTGGTTAGGCCACAACTGGAGTATTGCGTCCAGTTCTGGTCACCACACTTTAGGAAGGATGTGAAGGCACTTGAGAGGATGCAGAGGAGATTTACCAGAATGGTTCTGGGGATTGGGGATCTTAGCTCCAAGGACAGGTTGGAGAACCTAGATTTGTTTTCATTAGAACAACGGAGGTTGAGCGTTGATTTGATAGAGGTGTACAAGATTATGACGGGTTTGATAGGCTAGACGGGGAAAGGCTGTTCCCACTAGTTGATGGAACAAGGACTAGGAGACACAGATTTAAGGTTTTGGGAAAGAGATACAGGGGGGATGTGAGGAAAAACTTTTTTACGCAGTGAGTGGTGAGGACCTGGAACTCGCTGCCGACGGAAGTGGTGGAAGCGGAGACACTCAATGTTTTCAAGGGGAGACTGGATAGGCACTTGAGGGAAATAAACTTGCAGGGCTACGGGGATAGAACGGGGGAACAGGACTGACTGGATTGCTCTGCAGAGAGCCGGCACGGACTCGACGGGCCAAATGGCCTCCTTCTGTGCCGTTATGACTCTATGGGGGCGAAATTCGGTATCGCCCATTTTGGGGCGCTAATTATCGCCTCTGACTGCAAAATTCGCCTCTATCGCCCCTGGAGGTGATTTGAGTGCCAAATGAGGCGCTACACACCTCTCTTAGGGTGCTAATGGGAGGTGCTAATCAACCGAATTTTTCCCCCTGTGACTCATTGAGATTCGTAAGATGTGTCCTCCAGAGCACTCACTCTCGCCCTGTACAAGACTAGCTAGAGTTCCTAAAGTGTGTCATGCCTTTATATGGTTAATCACGTAAGCGAAGCGTGAGATTAATAAGTAAACACATCTCTACTACGTGCGGTTAGGAAAATAGGAACAGGAGCTGGCCATTTAGCTCCTCGAGCCTGTTCCACCATTCAATGAGATCACGGTTGAACTGTGACCTAACTCCATATACCCGCCTTTGCCCCCCATCCCTTAATACCTTTGGTTAACAAAAATCCATCAATCTCAATTTTAAATTAACAATTGATCTTGCATCAGTTGCCGTATGCAGAAGAGAGTTGCAAACTTCTATCACCCTTTGTGTGTAGAAGTGATTCCTTATTTAATTCCTGAAAGGTCTGGCTCTAATTTTTAGACTATGCCCCCTGGTCCTAGACTCACCAAGCAGCGGAAATAGTTTCTCTCTTTCTACCCTACCTGTTCCCCTTAGTTAGTGTGTAAGTACGCATAGCTAATGCCTCTTTGTGTCAGTAGACCCATGGACCCCTTCCCCCTAAGCGCACATGCTGATTAGTATTATTATCTGATTATTGTTCATTGAACATTCTCTATCCAGTGTGGCTGCATCTGTGTTAGCTAGCCCTTCACCTCCTTATCTCAATAGATATTCATTACAGAGAGTCTCATTCTTCTTTCACACTCCGCTCCTGGTTTCTAGATACCCTGGCACCAGTCCAGCAATACAGCATTCCATTCCCACACCAACCCAGAGCTCACTGCTGTATCCTGTATGTTTCTGTGTCTCTCTGTGTCCGGAAACTGCTTTAATTCTATTTAACCTTCACTACTATAATCTAATGCCTATATAATACTAGCTTTTCTACCAGGTTTACCTATTCTTACAACACGCTAATGAAATTCTGACGGAGTGCTACCTTGCCAGGGGCGGAGTTCTTCAGATGAGACATTAAAGTGAGCCACAGTCTGCCTCGTATGGTGATTCAGGTGAAGGGTAATGAACTCATAGCACAATTCTAAGACAAACAGGGAGTTTTCCCAGTGCCCTGCCCAACATGTGTTCCCCGAACAACAACACCAAAAATAGATTAACTGGTCATTCATTTCATTTGCTGTCTGTGGGACCTTGCCTTGTGCAAAATGGCTGGCATGTTTACCCCCCATAACAGTAATTGCTCATGAAGTACTTTGGGAGGTTTCTGAGAGATATGTTAAAGTGATAACTAAATGCATTTTTTTTATTTTGCATTACATTTCCTCTCCACCTCTCGCTATCTTTCTCTCACTTCCTAATTGTTTTAATCTTCAATTAGGTGACCTCCTATTTGAAGAAACCAAATCAATTTTCTTAATCCTTGCTTGGAATTTAAATGTCTGATACTTGGAATAATCTTGATCAACGTATTAACACACTGGTGTGAGAAAAAGTGTTTTCGAAGAACCATAGAATTTGAAGCACGGAAGAGGGCCATACGTCCCATTGTGCCTCTCTGAAGGAGCTACCCACTTAGTCCCGTTTACCTGCCCTTTCCCCCTGCCATTTCCCCCTGCCCTTTTAAATTTGTCTTTTATTTATCCACGTCCCTTTAAAAAGCTATTGTGGGTTTTGCTTCCATCACTAGTTCTGGTAGAGCATTCCATGTCCTAACAACCCTATGCCTAAAAATATTTATCATGACCTCTCACTTTGTTAGTTTGTTGACAACCTTAAATTTATACTTTCTAGTTATCGACGCATTAACCAGTGAAAATACTTGTTCCCTATTTACCTTATCAAACCGCTTCATAATTTTGATGCTCCATCAGATCTTTAGTGTCCGCTGTGGCTCAGTGGGTAGCACTCTTGCCTCTGAGTCAGAAGGTTGTGGGTTCAAGTCCCCACTCCAGAGACTTGAGCACATAAATCTAGGCTGACACTCCCAGTGCAGTGCTGAGGGAGTGCTGCACTGTCGGAGGTGCCGTCTTTCAGATGAGATGTTAAACCGAGGCCCCATCTGCTCTCTCAGGTGGACGTAATAGATCCCATGGCACTATTTCGAAGAAGAGCAGGGGAATTATCCCCGGTATCCTGGGACCAATATTTATCCCTCAGTCAACATAACAAAAACAGTTTATCTGGTCGTTATCACATTGCTGTTTGTGGGAGCTTGCTGTGCACAAATTGGCTGCCGCGTTTTCCACATTACAACAGTGACTACACTTCAAAAGTACTTCATTGGTTGTAAAGTGCTTTGAGATGTCCGGTGGTCGTGAAAGGCGCTATAGAAATGCAAGTCTTTCTTTCTTTTTCTCTTAACCTTCTCTTCTACAATGAAAGGGTCTCCATTTCCTCTAGTCTCTCTTCTGTCCTTCGGGTGAGGCGTTAAACCGTGGACCCGTCTGCCCTCTCAGATGGACACAAAAGATCGAATGGCACTATTTTGAAAAGAGCAGGGCAGTTCCCCCATGTAACCTGGCCAATATTTATCCCTCAACCAACATCACAAACAGATGATCCGATCATTATCACATTGCTATTTGTGGGAGCTTGCTGTGCGCAAAGTTGGCGGCCATGTTTCCTACATTACAACAATAACTATACTTCAAAAGTACTTCATTGGCTGTAAAGTCCTTTGAGACATCCTGAGGTTGTAAAAGGCGCTATATAAATGCAAGTTCTTTTTTCTTTAAGTCTTGACATCTTTCCTAAAGAAGAGTGCCCAAAACCGAACACGATATTCTAACTGTGGTCTGACCATTAATTTGTATAGGTTTTGTATTACCTCTTTGTTTTTGTACTTGATGCGCCCATTTATAAAACCAAGGTTCTCAGATTTTTCTGCCGCTTAATCAACTTGTCTTCTGCAGTAGAGCGAGTGAAGTCCGAGCTGATCACTAGGTTGTCTGAACATCACTTTCAGCAGTACTGAAGAATCAATTATTATTCACTGGATGCTATGTTCAGGCAATTAGTCAGTACTCTTTCAACTTACAAGTTGGCTCAACAGTGCACCAAAGCTTTATGAATGGCAACTGGAGGAAGAGACAATTTCCTCCTTTCCTATTTGTAGCAAAATTGCAAACTTTTCCTTATTTCTAAGTGAGGAATTAAATGGCACCATGGCCATACGCAAATGGTAGTATAGTGGTAATGTTATTGGACGAGTAATCTAGTAGGTCTGGACTAATAATCCAGTAGAACATAAGTTCAAATCCCACCACGGCAGTTGATTCAGTTTAAAAAATGTAGAAATAAAAAGCTGGTATCAGTAAAAAAATGGCTATGAAGCTGTTGGATTGTCATAAAACCCCAACTGGTTCACTCATGCCCTTTAGGGAAGGAACCAGCTGTCCTTACCTGGTCTGGCCTATATGTGACTCCAGTCCCACACCAACGTGGTTGATTATTAACTGCCCTCTGAAGTGGCCGAGCAAATCACTCATAATAAATCGGAGCAGGAGTCGGCCATACGGCCCCTCGAGCCTGCCCCACCAATTCAATAAGCTCATGGCTGACCTTCGACCTCAACTCCACTTTCCCGCCCTCTCCCCATATCCCTTGATTCCCTTAGAGTCCAAAAATCTATTGATCTCTGTCTTGAATATACTCAACGACTGAGCCTCCACAGCCCTCTAGGCTAGAGCATTCCATAGATTCCACACAGCAGCAGCAGCAGTGGCGGCAGTGCGGACCTGGGAGGAGCGGTGAGGCGGCAGTGGCGGTACAAAGTGAGCCCGAGGCGCAGGTAGGCCCCACAGCAGCAGCAGCAGCGGTGACAGTGCGGACCTGGGAGGAGCGGCGAGGTGGCGGCGGTACCAACTCAGCACCGGCAGAATTTTCAAAGAGTGACGTCAGAAGTCAAAGGTGACATCGGCACAAGGGGAGGGAGCTAATTGGTGAACACCTGGTAAGTGTTTATACTTGGCTTTCTTAAAGTTTTAAGTTTATTCCAGCTAGGTTAGTAAATTAGAGGATAATTAGAGGTATGGCAGGGCAGCTCACACCCATGGAATGCACATCCTGTGCCATGTGGGAAGTCCTGGACACCTCCCGTGGTCTGGACGACCACATGTGCGGGATGTGTCACCAGCTACAGCAGCTCGAGCACCGGGTTATGGAGCTTGAGCGGCGGCTGCAGTCACTGCTGTGCATCCGCAAGGCTGAGAGCTACGTGGATAGCACGTTTCGGGAGGTGGTCACCCCGCAGCTTAAGGGTGTGCAGGCAGAGAGGGAATGGGTGACCGTCAGACAGAAGAGGAGGACCAGGCAGGTGGTGCAGGAGTCCCCTGAGCCCATCTTGCTCACCAACCAGTATTCGGTGCTGAGTACTGGTGAGGCCGATGGTTCCTCTGGGGAGTGCAGCCAGAGCCAAGTCCACAGCACCATGGAAGGCTCAGCTGCATGGAGAGGGGGCGGGGGGGGGGGGAAGAGGAGAGGGAGAGCAACAGTGATAGGGGATTCAATAGTTAGGGGAGCAGACAGGCATTTCTGCAGCCGCAGACGTGACTCCAGGATGGTATGTTGCCTCCCTGGTTCCAGGGTCAAGGATGTCACTGAACAGCTGCAGGGCATTCTGAGGGGGGAGGGTGAACAGCCAGAGGTCATGGTCCATATTGGTACCAACGACATAGGTAGAAAGAGGGATGAGGTCCTGCAGGCAGAGTTTAGTGAGCTAGGAAAGAGGTTAAAAAGCAGGACCTCAAAGGTAGTAATCTCGGATTACTACCAGTGCCACGTGCTAGTGAATATAGAAATAGAAAGATAGAGCAGATGAATGCGTGGGTGGAGAGATGGTGTAGGAGGGAGGGCTTTAGATTCCTGAGGAATTGGAACCGTTTCTGGGGGAGGTGGGACCTCTACAAGCCAGATGGGTTGCACCTCAAAGGGAACGGGACCAATATCCTCGTGGGAGGGTTTGCTAGTGCTGTTGTGGAGGGTTTAAACTAGCTTGGCAGGGGGATGGGAACCTAAGAGTAGAGTCAGTAGGGAGGGAAGAAAATCTGGAATTAGAAAACAAAAACGTAGAAAGTAAATTGGAAGGACAGAGGAATCAAGGGCTAGATAGTAGTCAACAAGGAGGTTTGCCTGTACGAAATGGTATATACTTCAATGCAAGGAGTATAGCGAACAAGGCAGATGAGCTGAGGGCACAGGTAGATATTGGGACTATGATATTATAGGTATTATACAGAGACGTGGCTGAAAGAGGGGCAGGTATGGCAGCTCAACATTCCTGGTTACAGGATTTTCAGACGGGATAGAGAGGGAGGTAAAAAGGGAGGGGGGGGTCGCGGTATTGATTAAAGAAACTAATACAGCTGTGAGGAGGGATGATATGTTGGAGGGATCATCAAACGAGGCCATATGGGTTGAATTGAAAAACAAAAAAGGGTCGATCACACTGCTGGGAGTGTACTACAGACCCCCAAACAGTGAGAGGGAGATAGAAGAGCAAATATGTAGACAAATTTCTGAGAAGTGCAAAAACTATAGGGCAGTCATAGTAGGGGATTTCAACGACCCCAATATTAACTGGGATAAAATTAGTGTGAAGGGTATAGATGGTGCGGAATTCCTAAAATGCATCCAGGAGAACTTTTTTAGCCAGTATGTAGCAAGCCCAACAAGGGAGGGGGCGGTTCTGGATTTAGTTTTAGGGAATGAAGCTGGGCAGGTAGAAGACGTATCAGTGGGGGAGCATTTTGGTGCTAGTGACCATAATTCAGTTAGATTCAAGGTAGTTATGGAAAAGGACAAGGATGGACCAGGAATAAAAATTGTAAATTGGGGAAAAGCAAATTTTGCTAAGCTCAGAGGGGATTTAGCCATAATGGACTGGAAACAGCTACTTGAAGATAAATCAGTGTCAGAGCAGTGGGAGGCATTCAAGGAGGAGATCCGGAGGGTTCAGACCAAATATGTGCCCTTAAAGAAAAAAGGTGGGACTAACAAATCTAGAGCCCCCTGGCTGTCTAGAGACATACAGGATAGGATAAAGAAAAAAAGGGAGGCGTATGACAGATACCGAGGGCTAAATACTGCAGAATCTTTAGAGGAGTACAGAAAGTGCAGGGGTGCAATTAAAAAGGATATTAGGAAAGCAAAGAGAGAGCATGAAAAATTCTTGGCAAGTAAAATCAAGGAAAACCCAAAGATGTTTTATAAATATATTAAGAGTAAGAGTAAAGAAAGGGTAGGGCCTATTAGAGATCATGAGGGTAATCCGTGTGTGGAGGCGGGAGATGTCGGTAGGGTTCTTAATGAATACTTTGCGTCTGTTTTCACAAAGGAGAGGGGCGAAGCAGACATTGCTATCAGGGAGGAGGAGTGTGAAATATTAGATGAAATAAACATAGTGAGAGAGGAAGTATTAAGGGGTTTAGCAGCTTTAAAAGTGGATAAATCCTCAGGCCCAGATGAAATGTATCCCAGGCTGTTAAGCGAAGCATAAGAGGAAATAACAGAGGCCCTGATCATCATTTTCCAATCCTCTCTGGCTTCAGGTGTGGTGCCGGAGGACTGGAGGACTGCCTAATGTGGTACCCTTGTTTAAAAAGGGAGAAAAGGATAGACCGAGTAATTAAAGGCCAGTCAGCCTAACCTCAGTGGTGGGAAAATTATTGGAAAGAATTCTGAAGGACAGGATAAATCTTCATTTAGAAAGACACGGATTAATCAAGGATAGTCAGCACAGATTTGTTAAGGGAAGGTCGTGTCTGACAAACTTGATTGAATGTTTTGAGGAGGTAACAAGGAGGGTAGATGAGGGTAGTGCATTTGATGTAGTGTCTCTGGACTTTAGCAAGGCTCTTGATAAGGTTCCACATGGCAGACTGGTCACGAAGTTAAAAGCCCATGGGATCCATGGCAAAGTGTCAAGTTGGATTCAAAACTGGCTCGGAGGTAGGAAGCAGAGGGTAATGGTTGATGGGTGTTTTTGTGACTGGAAGGCTGTTTCCAGTGGGGTTCTGCAGGGCCCAGTACTAGGTCCCTTGCTTTTTGTGGTATATATCAATGATCTAGACTTGAATATAGGGGGTATGATTAAGAAGTTTGCAGATGATACTAAAATCGGCTGTGTGGTTGATACTGAAGAAGGAAGCTGTAGACTGCAGGAAGATATCAATAAATTGGTCAGGTGGGCAGAACAGTGGCAAATGGAATTCAATCCGGAGAGGTGTGAGGTAATGCATTTGGGGAGGGCTAACAAGGAAAGGGAATACACATTAAATGGTAGGACACTGAGTAGTGTAGAGGAACAAAGGGACCTTGGAGTACATGTCCACAGATCCCTGAAGGTAGCAGGCCAGGTAGATAAGGTAGTTAAAGAAGGCATACAAAATGCTTGCCTTTATTAGCCGTGGCATTGGATACAAGAGCAGGGGGGTTATGCTTCAACTGTATAAAACACTAGTTAGGCCCCAGCTAGAGTACTGCATGCAGTTCTGGTCACCACATTATAGGAAAGATGTGATTGCACGAGAGAGGGTACAGAGGAGATTTACAAGGATGTTGCCGGGAGTAGAGAATCTTAGCTATGAGGAAAGACTGGATAGGCTGGGTTTGTTTTCATTGGAACAGAGGAGGCTGAGGGGAGACCTTATTGAGGTGTTTAAAATTATGAGGGGCCTAGATAAAGTGGATAGAAAGGACCTATTTCCCTTGGCAGAGGGGTCAAAAACCAGGAGGCACAGATTTAAAGTAATTGGTGGAAGGTTTAGAGGGGATTTGAGGGGAAATTTCTTCACCCAGAGGGTTGTGGGGTCTAGAACTCACTGCCTGAAAGGGTGGTAGAGGCAGAAACCCTAACCACATTTAAAAAGTACTTAGATGTGCACTTGGGATGCTGTAACCTGCAGGGCTACAGACCAAGAGCTGGGAAGTGGGGTTAGGCTGGATAGCTCTTTGTTGGCCGGCAGCGGACACGATGGGCTGAAATGGCCTCCTTCTGTGCTGTAACTTTCTATGATTCTATGATAATCTGAGTGAAGAAATTTCTTCTCATCTCAGTTCTAAATGGCCGACCCCATATCCTGAGGCTCAGTTGTATCAAAACACTCAACGATTCAAGAAGAAGGCCCACCACTCCCTTCTCAGGGCAACTAGGGTTGGGTAGTAAATGCCGGTTTTACCAGCAACGCCCACGTCTTGGAAATATAATTTTTTTTAAATTTGGGAGGAAACGTACAGTTTTTGTAGATTGTTTATTTATTAAATGTTCTACATGGAGTGGGGCGGGAGAGGCGAAGAACCAGTATTCATTATACTTACGAGAATATTTTCTCCCACTTTAACCTTCATAAAGTTGCCTTTAGCAGTAAATTCTTAACAAGGGTCAAGCCAAAAATGCAGTAAATTCTATGATAATGTCGAGCTAGATAGATGAATACTATCGAGAGATAAAAAGGAAAAAAAAATGTGAATGTCGCAAATCAGAAATAAAAGCTGAAAATGCATGAGATGCAAAAACAGGCCAGTTAACCCCCTCAAAGAAATAAGGGAACATTTTATGTGTCACCCTTCATTAATACTCTCAGTTTGTTAGCGTGCAGATATTTTTTGAATTCTCTGATTGTTTGAGTTATTATCCTTTGGTATACACCCCAGCTGTGTTACAGTTATGATGTGGAGATGCCGGCGTTGGACTGGGGTGGACAAAAATGAGAAGTCGCACAACACCAGGTTATAGTCCAACAGATTTATTTAATTTTACAAGCTTTCGGAGCTGTTCGCTCCTTCTTCAGGTAGGGTAGCTGTGAGAGAATCTCCCAGAATTCACAATATAAACACAGAAAAAATCTATTCAAATCTTTCCCTACATCAAAGACACACTAAGAGCACAGCCAAGACAATGAGATGTGTCCCAGGGGGTCCAACGTGTCAAAACACCTGCTGGCTGCATATCCTCTCCATTTGTGTTAGTCTTTTTAAAACAAAACCTGGAAAGACCAGCCATGATGTCAAGTCACGTTCTGTATCGTGACATGAACCCGATATCGCGATTGAGGCCATCCTCATGAGTGCGGAACTTGGCTATCAGTTTCTGCTCTATGATTTTGTGCTGTCGTGTATCCCGAAGGCCGCCTTGGAGAACGCTTACCCGCAGATCCGAGGCTGAATGCCCCTTACTGCTGAAGTGTTCCCCGACTGGGAGGCAACCCTCCTGCCTGGCGATTGTTGCGCGGTGTCCGTTCATACGTTGTCTCAGTGTCTGCATGGTCTCGCCGATGTACCATGCTCTGGAGCATCCTTTACTGCAACGTATCAGGTAGACAACGTTGGCCGAGTCACATGAGTATGTACCGTGTACCTGGTGGGTAGTGTCCTCACGTGTGATGATGGTATCTGTGTCCATGATTTGGCATGTCTTGCAGAGGTTGCCGTGGCAGGGTTGTGTGGTGTCGTGGTTGCTGTTCTCCTGAAAGATGGGTAATCTGCTGCGAACGATGGTACTTTTGAGGTTAGGCGGCTGCTTGAAGGCGAGTAGTGGAGGCGTGGGGATGGCCTTAGCAAGGTGTTCGTCGTCATCGATGACATGTTGAAGGCTGCGAAGAACATGGCGTAGTTTTTCCGCTCCGGGGAAGTACTGGACGACGTAGGGTACTCTGTTGGTTGTGTCCCGTGTTCGTCTTCTGAGGAGGTCTATGCGGTTTTTCGCTGTGGCCCGTCGGAACTGTCGATCGACGAGTCGAGCGTCATATCCCGTTCTTACGAGGGTGTCTTTCAGTGTCCGTAGGTGTCCATCGCGTTCCTCCTCGTCTGAGCAGATCCTGTGTATTTGCAGGGCTTGTCCATAGGGGATGGCTTCTTTAACGTGGTTAGGGTGGAAGCTGGAGAAGTGGAGCATCGTGAGGTTGTCCGTGGGCTTGCGGTAGAGTGAAGTGCTGAGGTGTCCGTCTTTGATGGAGATTCGTGTGTCCAAGAATGAAACCGATTCTGAGGAGTAGTCCATGGTGAGTTTGATGGTGGGATGGAACCTGTTGATGCTATCGTGTTACAGTTAGAAAGGGAGCTAATTATTGGTGAGGAAGTTTCAGCTTAAAAACACTTGTGTGCGGTAAGAAAATGTCACGCTTCATAGTCATTCGTGTGTCGGTGCTTAACACATCATTAGCCTGTTTGCAGTCCTACCAAGTGCCAAAAGGGGTGGTAATCTTGCTCATTCTAAATTAAGGTAGACTATCAGTTCAGTGGGTAGCACTCTCGCCTCCGAGTTGTGGGTTTAAGTCCCGCCCCAGAGACTTGAGCACAAAAATCGAGGCTGACACTCCAGGTGGCTGCATTTCCTCCGTTACAACAGTGCCTACACTTCAAAAGTAGTTTATTGGCTGCTAATGCGCTTTGGGATGTGTAAAGGTCTTTCGCTCGTCTCCAAATCTCCCTGCTGCGTCCTGTTGGTTAGTCCAACTTAAATGTACAAGCTGTTTGAGTTTTGTTCGCCCTGCCCTGGGTTTCCTGGCATGTTATTTTTGAACAGCTCAGTGCAACGCTTCATTTTAAATTCATGACAACACTTTCTTACTTTTGAAATGAATTCGCTTGCAATTCGCACACAAGGGGACTTTCTCGGAACACAAGGCGAGCCATAAGCGTTCAAACTGGCAGATTTGCATATCTGAAATTTAGTCATGGATATATGAGAGTAGCCACAGATAAACTGATCATTGGCTTCCCGACTCGGGTTAAAAAGCTGGTCATGCAACTGCTCCACCTTTAACCGGAGAATGGTGTCACATGACCTCCTCCTCCTGCTAGCGTTGTCATCTTTTAGAAATCATGATGCGGAGATGCCGGTGTTGGACTGGGGGGGACAAAAATGAGAAGTCGCACAACACCAGGTTATAGTCCAACAGTTTTATTTGAAATTACGAGCTTTCGGAGCTCAGCTCCTTCGTCAGGTACAAGTACAGTGAGGGAATACAAATCGATTACACAGCATATAAAGACAGAGAACAATGTGTCTGCAGAGATACAATCCGTCGGGGAGGCATTACATCAAAGACACAGCAGAGTACAGCTAAGACAATGGTTCATGTCACGCTACAGAAGGTGACTCGACATCGTTGTCTGTTTTTCCAGTTTTTTAAAAAAAAGTTAAAAGCTTAACTGCAGACGGCAGCATTTGACACTTTGGACCCCCCTGTGACCCACCTCATTGTCTTAGCTGTACTCTGATGTGTCTTTGATGTAATGCCTCCCCGACGGATTGTATCTCTGCAGACACATTGGGCCAAAAATTAGTATCAGTACGCGAGAGTACGCACTGTGTACTCTCGCGTATTCTGTCTCCAATTGCCGGTTTCCAGCATGCACTGCGCATGCACTGAAAACCGGCACTTGGTGAACTCAAAAGGGGGCGGTTCCTAGGTGAACCGCGTGCGCGCTACAGGCTGCGCGCACGCAGTGCACTTAGTGCTTTGAACGCGCAGGTAAGCATGGAAGATTTTGCACATAAAGAAAGGAGGCGTAAGACCCTCTTTTAACAAGGTAAGTAGTTAATTAAGTATTATTTTGAATTTTTTTCAACAGGTATATCTTTTTTAGAGACTTTAAAGAAAGGTAAGTTTATTTTTATAACTTTTAAAAAGATTTTAAATTTTTTCGAAATTTAATTTTTTGTTTAAAGTGGGTAATTTATTTAACTATACTTATTTTATTAATGTGATGGTTTTTTAAAAAATTTAATTGAGGTTTAGCTGTTCTTTTGGGGGGGTATAGATTCATAGCTTTCACAGCGCTTGCTGTGAAAACTATGAATGAAAGATGGTGTGCTGCCATCGGCTCAAACTGAATCATGTGATCCCACAGCTCGCACGAATTAACTGCGTCTGTGGGATACGCACACACTGCACAGCTGCAGTCTTGAAACTAAAGTTCGTGCGAGCTCGGAAGGAAAAGGCAGGCGCGCAGTGAGATATCGCGGGGAAGCCCTACCCCCGCAGGAAGGCTCCGTCTTTAATTTCTGGGCCATTGTTCTCTGTCTTTATATGCTGTGTAATCGATTTGTATTCCCTCACTGTACCTGTACCTGAAGAAGGTGCAGAGCTCCGAAAGCTCGAAATTTCAAATAAAACTGTTGGACTATAACCTGGTGTTGTGCGACTTCTCACCTTTTAGAAAGAAAGACTTGCATTTATACAGCGCCTTTCACGGCTAACGGACTTCCCAACGCGCTTTACAGCCAATGAAGAACTTATTTGGAAGTGCAGTCGCTGTTGTAATGTAGGAAACGCGGCAGCCAATTTGCACACAGCAAGCTCCCACAAACAGCAGCGTGATAACATATAAACATAGAAAAACATAGAAAAATAGGAGCAGGAGTAGGTCATTCGGCCCTTTGAGCATGCTCCGCCATTCAATATGATCATGGCTGATCCTCTATCTCAATACCATATTCCCGCTCTCTCCCCATACACCTTTACGCCTTTTGTGTCTAGAAATCTATCTATCTCCTTCTTAAATATATTCAGTGACTTAGCATCCACAGTCTTCTGTGGTAGAGAATTCCACAGGTTCACCACCCTCTGAGTGAAGAAATTTCTCCTCATCTCAGTCCTAAATGTCCTACCCCGTATCCTGAGACTGTGACCCCTCGTTCTCGACCCCCCAGCCAGGGGAAACATCCTCTCTGCATCCAGTCTGTCTAGCCCTGTCAGAATTTTATACATTTCAATGAGATCCCCTCTCATTCTTCTAAACTCTAGTGAATAAAGGCCTAGTCGACCCAATCTCTCCTCATACGACAGTCCTGCCATCCCAGGAATCAGTCTGGTGAACCTTCGCTGCACTCCCTCTATGGCAAGTATATCCTTTCTTAGGTCAGGAGACCAAAACTGCACACAGTACTCCAGGTGTGGTCTCACCAAGGCCCTGTACAACTGTAGTAATAATGACCAGATAATCTGTTTTAGTGATGTTGATTGAGGGATAAATATTGGCCAGGGCACCGGGGATAGTCAAGGACAGTCAGCATGGATTTGTTAAGGGAAGGTCGTGCCTGACTAACTTGATTGATTTTTTTGAGGAGGTAGCAAGGAGGGTTGATGAGGGTAGCACGTTTGATGTAGTATATATGTTGCACATGAAGCTAGGTTGACACTCCAGTGCAGTGCTGAGGGAGTGCTGCACTGTCGGAGGTGCCGTCTTTCGAATGAGACGTTACATAGAAACATAGAAGATAGGAGCAGGAGTAGGCCATTCGGCCCCTCGAGCCTGCTCCGCCATTCGATGAGATCATGGCTGATCATCTAAACTCAGTACCCTGTACCTGCCTTCTCCCCATATCCCTTGATACCTTTAGCTTTAAGAAATATATCTAACTCATCCTTGAATATATTTAATGACTTCGCCTCAACTACCTTCTGTGGTAGAGAATTCCACAGGTTCACCACTCTCTGGGTGAAGAAATTCTTCCTCATTTCTGTCCTAAATGGTTTACCCGTTATCCGTAGATTATGACCCCTGGTTCTGGACTCTCCGACCATCGGGAACATTCTTCCTGCATCTAGTTTGTCCAGACCTGTCAGAATTTTATATGTTTCGATGAGATCCCCTCTCATTCTTCTATACTCCAGTGAGTATAAGCCCAATCGACCCAATCTCTCCTCATATGTCATTCCTGCCATCCCAGGTAGCAGCCTTGTGAATCTTCGCTGAACTCCTTCCATGGCAAGAACATCCTTCCTCAGATAAGGCAACCAAAACTGCACACAGTACTCAAGGTGTGGTCTCACCAAGGCCCTGTACAACTGCAGCAGGTCATCCCTGTTCCTATACTCAAACCCTTTCGCTATGAAGGCCAACATACCATTTGCCTTCTTCACTGCCTGCTGCACCTGCATGCTTACTTTCAGCGACTGGTGCACAAGGACACCCAGGTCTCGTTGCACTTCCCCTTCTCCCAATCTATTGCCATTCAGATAATAGTCTGCCTTTCTGTTTTTGACACCAAAGTGGATAACCTCGCACTTATCCACGTTATATTGCATCTGCCACGCTTCTGCCCACTCACCCAACCTGTCCAGATCATCCTGGAGTTTCTCGGTATCCTCCTCGCAGCACACACTCCCACCCAGCTTTGTGTCATCTGCAAACTTGGAGATATTACATTTAATTCCCTTATCTAGATCATTAATATATATTGTGAATAGCTGGGGTCCAAGGACCGATCCCTGCGGTACCCCACTAGTCACTGCTTGCCACTCGGAAAAAGACCCATTAATTCCTACTCTCTGCTTTCTGTCCGCCAACCAGTTCTCTATCCAAGTCAATACCTTGCCCCAAATCCCATGTGCCTTAACTTTACACGCTAATCTCTTATGCGAGACCTTATCGAAAGCCTTTTGAAAGTCCAAATACACCACATCTACTGGTTCTCCCTTATCTATTTTCCCAGTTACATCCTCAAAAAATTCCAGTAGATTAGTCAAGCACGATTTACCTTTTGTAAATCCATGTTGACTTTGTCCGATCCTGTCACTGTGTTGTGCGACTTCTCATTTTTGTCCACCCCAGTCCAACGCCGGCATCTCCACATCATGTTTTTCAAGTGTTAAGCTATTACATCCTTTATAATGGACTCTAGCATTTTCCCCACTACCGATGTCAGGCTGTAATTCCCCGCTTTCTCTCTACCACCCTTTTTGAATAGTGGGGTAACATTAGCTACCCTCCAATCCATGGGTACAGTTCCAGATTCCATCGAATGTTGGAAGATGATCAGCAATGCATCTACTATTTCTAGGGCCACTTCCTTAAGTACCCTAGGATGTAGATTATCAGGCCCTGGGGATTTATCGACCTTCAATACCGTCAATTTCCCTAACACCATTTCCCTGCAAATACTGATTTCTTTCAGTTCCTCCCTTTCATCAGACCTTATGTTCTCCAACATCTCTGGGTGGTTATTTGTGTCCTCCTTTGTGAAGACAGAACCAAAATATGCATTTAATTGGGCTGCCTTTTCTTTGTCCCCCATTATAACTTCCCCCGCTTCTAACTGCAAGGGACCTACACTTGATTTCACTAATCTTTTTCTCTTCACATATCTATAAAAGCTCTTACAGTCAGTTTTTATGTTCCCAGCAAGCTTACTTTCATATTCTATTTTCCCCTTCTTAATTAATCCCTTTGTCCTCCTTTGTTGAATCCTAAACTGCTCCCAATCCTCAGGGCTACCGCTTTTTCTGGCCAATTTATATGCCCTCTCCTTGGATCTTATGCTATCCCTAATTTCCCTTGTTAGCCACGGTTGAGTCACCCTTTTTGTTTTATTCTTATGCCACACTGGGATGAACAAATTCTGTAGTTCATCCATGCAGTCTTTGAATGTTTGCCATTGCCTATCCACCATCAACCCCTTGAGTGACATTCCTCAATCAATCCTACCCAATTCGCGCCTCATACCATCGTAGTTTCCTTTATTTAAATTCAGGACCCAAGTCTCTGATTCAACGACTTCACTCTCCATCCTACTGAAGAATTCTATCATATTATGATCACTCTGACCCAAGGGGCCTCGTACAACAAGATTGCTAATTAATCCTTTCTCGTTACATAATACCCAGTCTAAGATGGCCTGATCTCTGGTTGGTTCCTCGACATATTGTTCCAGAAAACCATCCTGTAAACATTCTAGGAATTCCTCCTCCACAGTATTTTTACTAATGTGGTTAGCCCAATCTATATGTAAATTAAAGTCACCCATGATGACTGCTGTGCCCTTACTGCATGCTTCTCGAATTTCCCTTTTAATGCCGTCCCCAACCTCCGTATTACTGTTTGGAGGTCTATATACCACTCCCACTAATGTTTTCTGCCCCTTGTTATTTCTCAGTTCTACCCATACAGATTCCGCATCATCAGAGCTAATATCCTTCCTTTCAATTGTGTTAATCCTCTCTTTAATCAGCAATGCTACCCCACCTCCCTTTCTTTTTTGCCTATCTTTCCTAAATATTGAATAACCCTGGATGTTGAGTTCCCAGCCTTGGCCACCCTGGAGCCATGTTTCTGTAATCCCAATCAAATCGTATTCATTTACCTCTATTTGCGCAGCTAATTCATCCACCTTGTTCCGAATGCTCCTTGCATTAAGACACAAAGCCTTCAGGCTTGTTTTTTTAACGCTCTCAGACCTATATGAATTATTATTTACTGTGACCATGTTTGATTTAAACTGTTGAGTTCTTTGCCTTCTACTTTTGTTTTTCTCCTTCCTGTCTTTAGCTTTTATCCTTGTTTCCCTTTCCTCTGTCACCCTGCTCAGGTTCCCAACCCCCTGCCACTTTAGTTTAAACCCTCCCCAACAGCACTAGCAAACACTCCCCCTAGGACATCGGTCCCGGCCCTGCCCAGGTGCAGACCGTCCCGTTTGTACTGGTCCCACCTCCCCCAGAACCGGTTCCAATGTCCAAGGAATTTGAATCCCTCCCTCTTGCACCATTCCTCTAGCCACGTATTCATTTGAAATATCCTTCTATTTCTACTCTGACTAGCACGTGGCACTGGTAGCAATCCTGAGATTACTACCTTTGAGGTCCTCTTTTTTAATTTACCTCCTAACTCCCTATATTCTGCTTTTAGGACCTCATCTCGTTTTTTACATATATCGTTGTTGCCTATGTGCACCACGACAACTGGCTGTTCGCCCTCCCCCTCCAAAATGTTCTGTAGCCGCTCCAAGACGTCCTTGACCCTTGCACCAGGGAGGCAACGCACCATCCTGGAGTCTCGATTGCGGCCGCAGAAACGCCTATCTATTCCCCTTACAATTGAATCCCCTGTCACTATAGCTCTTCCACACTTTTTCCTCCCAGCCTGTGCAGCAGAGCCACCCATGGTGCCAGGAAGTTGGCTGCTGCCGCCTTCCCCTGATAAGTCATCCCCCCCAACAGCATCCAAAGTGGTATATCTGTTTGAGAGGGGGATGGCCACAGTGGACCCCTGCACTACCTGCCTGCACCTCTTACTCTGCCTGGTGGTCACCCATTCACTTCCTGCCTGTACACCCTTTACCTGCGGTGTGACCAACTCGCTAAACGTGTTATCCACGACGTTCTCAGCGTCACGAATGCTCCAATATGCATCCATCCGCAACGTTAAACCGAGGCCCTGTCTGCTCTCTCAGGTGGCCATAAAAGATCCCATGGCACTATTTCGAAGAAGAGCAGGGGAGTTATCGCCGGTGTCCTGGCTAATATTTATCTCTCAACCAACATAACAAAAACAGATTATCTGGTCATTAGCACATTGCTGTTTGTGGGACCTTGCTGTGCGCAAATTGCCTGCTGTGTTTCCCACATTACAACAGTGACTCCACTTCAAAAGTACTTAATTGGCTGTAAAGCGCTTTGAGACGTCCAGTGGTCATGAAAGGTGCTATATAAATGCAAGTCTTTCTTTCTTTTATACCTGGATTTTAGCAAGGCATTTGAAAAGGTCCCACATGGCAGACTGGTCAAAAAAGTAAAAGCCCATGTGATCCAAGGGAAAGTGGCAAGTTGGATCCAAAATTGGCTCAGTGGCAGGAAGCAAAGGGTAATGATTGAGGGGTGTTTTTTGTGACTGGAAGGCTGTTTCCAGTGGGGTTCTGCAGGGCTCAGTACTTAGGTCCTTGCTTTTTGTGGTATATATCAATGATTTAGACTTTAAAGTAGGGGCATGATTAAGAAGTTTGCAGATGATACAAAAATTGGCCGTGTGGTTGATAGTGAGAAAGATAACTGTAGACTGCAGGAAGATATCAATGAACTGGTCAGGGGGGCAGAAAAGTGGCAAATCGAATTCAATCCGGAAAAGTGTGAGGTAATGCATTTGGGGAGGGCTAACAAGGCAAGGGAATACACAATAAATGGTAGGACACTGAGTAGTGTAGAGGAACAAAGGGACCTTGGAGTGCATGTCCACAGATCCCTGAAGGTAGCAGGACAGGTAGATAAGGTGGTAAAAAGGCATACAGAATACTTTCCTTTATTAGCCGAGGCATAGAATATAAGAGCAGGGAGGTTATGCTTGAGCTGTATAAAACACTAGTTAGGCCACAACTAGAGTACTGCGCACAATTCTGGCCACCACATCATAGGAAAGATGTGATTGCACTAGAGAGGGTACAGAGGAGATATACGAGGATGATGCCAGGACTGGAGAATTTTAGCTATGAGGAAAGCTTGGATAGGCTGGGGTTGTAATTTGTAGAAGGATTAGAGGGGAGTTGAGGAGAACTCTTTTCACCCAGAGGGTGGTGGGGGTCTGGAACTCACTGCAGAGGGTGGTAGAGGCAGAAGCCCTCATCACATTTAAAAAGTACTTAGATATGCACTTGAAATACTGTAACCTGCAAGGCTACGGACCAAGAGCTGGAAAGTGGGATTAGGCTGGTTAGCTCTTTTTTGGCAGGCATGGACATGTTGGGCTGAATGGCCTCCTTCTGTGCCGTAAATTTCTATGATTCTATGATTCTATAATTCCCCTGCTCTTCTTCGAAATATTGCCATGGGATATTGGGGCGTGTGTGCTGTGAGGAGGAACTCCAGTATGATTTGGACAGGTTGGGTGATTGGGCAGATGCATGGCAGATGCAGTATAATGTGTATAAATGCGAGGTTATCCACTTTGGTGGCAAAAACAGGAAGGCAGATTATTATCTGAACGGCAATAGATTGGGAAAAGGGGAAGTGCAACGAGAGCTGGGTGTCCTTGTGCACCAGTCGCTGAAGGTAAGCATGCAGGTGCAGCAGGCAGTTAAGAAGGCAAATGGTATGTTGGCCTTCATAGCGAGAGGATTTGAGTACAGGAGCAAGGATGTCTTGCTGCAGTTGTACAAGGCCTTGGTGAGACCACACCTTGAGTTTTGTGTGCAGTTTTGGTCGCCTTATCTGAGGAAGGATGTTCTTGCCATGAGGGAGTGCAGCGAAGATTCACCAGACTGATACCTGGGATGGCAGGAATGACGCATGAAGAGAGATTGGGTCGATTGGGCTTGTATTCGCTAGAGTTTAGAAGAATGAGAGGGGATCTCATTGAAACTTCTAAAATTCTAACAGGACTAGACAGACTAGATGCAGGAAGGATGTTCCCAATGGCGGGGGAGTCCAGAACCAGGGGTCACAGTCTAAGGATAAGGGCTAAACCATTTAGGACTGAGATGAGGAGGAATCTCTTCACCCAGTGAGTCGTGAACCTGTGGAATTCTCTACCACAGAAGGCAGTTGAGGCCAATTCATTAAATATATTCAAGAAGGAGTTAGATACATTTCTTAAGGCTAAAGGGATCAAGGGATATGGGGAGAAAGCAGGGACAGGGTACTGAATTTGGATGGCCTACTCCTGCTCCTATCTTCTATGTTTCTATATTTCTATTTTTACATCCATTGGAAAGACATCACCTCCAACAGTGTAGCTCTCCCTCAGTTCTGCACTGGAGTGTCAGCTTAGATTTTGTTGCTCAAGTCTCTGGAGTGGGACTTGAACTCACAACCGTCTGACTCAGAGGCAAGAGTGCTACCAGCTGAGCCATGGCTGACAATAATTTTTACATTCTGATGAAAGAAACAGATATTGTAATTTAACACAGTAAAGGTGTAGTTCACGGGAAAATTTCCAAAATGATTTTCCATAAGTTGAAAAGCAATCTTTCCATTTAAAATGATTTCATTTTCCGCTCACTCAGCCATGATCTAATTAAATGGCAGACAGGCTTGAGGGGCTGAATGGTTTACTCCTGTTCCTATTTGGCGGTTCACAAAGCTAAGAGACACAGGAAAATTGCCCAACTGAAAAATCTATCATAAAATTTGCCCACCAAAATACAATAAATCTTTGAGAATAGTAACACAAATCTCAGCACTGAACACGTGCTTGCAATGTTCCATTCACAAGCTATGAGACAAAGTTTTGAAGTGCTTTTTAGTTAACAAAACCACTTCCCTGAATAATATTAACAATGTTCAAAAAAAACTATCAAGATGACTCATGCCACCAGCTTCTTTCACCCTTGAAGTTGATGGTTGGACAGATTAAGATGCTGTGGAATACCTGTCAAGAGACACGCGATCAATAGATATTTGGGATCATTCCTCTCGGGAACAATTTGCTTCTTTGTAAGCATGAAAAAATAGATCCTCATAATCACCGTGAAACTCGGCAGAATTTGGCTTTGAGTCAACTATCTGACATTCATGGTGCAAGACATAGTAGCCCGTAATTTCCGATGCCTACGGGTGTGTACGAGCTGTGTACACACCCGTAGGGACCTCGCAAGTCCCGGTTTCAGGCATGCGACCTGTCAAGAATCCAAGGAAGCAATGCAGGAAAGTGATTGGGGTAAGGATAACCAGATTGTGTCAGGAAGGGACAGAGTTGTTAGTAAAAGATGAAATCAGAGCAACAGTGAGAAAGGGTATTGGCTCAGAAAATCAAGATGTAGAATCAGTCAGGGTGGAGCTAAGAAGCACCAAGTGGCAGAAAACATTGGTGGGAGTTGCCTATAGTCCTCCAAACAGTAGTGGTAATGTAGGGGACAGCATGTAGAGATGCATGTAACAAGGGTACTACAGTAATCATGGGTAACTTTAATCTACATATAGACTGGCCAAACCAAATTAGCAATAATACTGTGGAGGATGAATTCCTGGAGTGTGTACGAGATGGTTTTTTAGACCAGTATACATAGATACATAGATACATAGAAGATAGGAGCAGGAGTAGGCCATCCGGCCCTTCGAGCCTGCTCCGCCATTTAATGAGATCATGGCTGATCCTCCAATTCAGTATCCCGTCCCCGCCTTCTCTCCGTAACCCTTAACCCCTTTTGCCTGTAGAAATATATCTAATTCCCTCTTAAATATATTTAATGAGCTGGCGTACACTGCCCTCTGTGGCAATGAGTTCCACAGGTTCACCACCCTCTGAGTGAAGAAATTCCCCCTCATTTCTGTCCTAAATGGTTTAGCCCTTATCCTTAAATTATGTCCTCTAGTTCTGTTCTCACCCGCCAAGGGAAACATTCCTTCTGCATCTAGTCTGTCTAGACCTGTCAGAATTTTATACACTTCTATGAGGTCCCCTCTCAATCTTCTAAACTCCAGTGTGTACATCCCTAAACTACATAGTCTCTCCTCATAGGTCAATCCCGCCATTCCTGGTATCAGCCTGGTGAATCGCCGCTGCACCCCCTCCATGGCAAGAACATCTTTCCTCAGATGAGGCGACCAAAACTGTACACAGTACTCGAGGTGTGGTCTCACCAGTGCCCTGTACAGCTGCAGCAAGGTATCCCTGTTCCTGTATTCCAACCCTTTTGCTATGAAGGCCAGCATACCGTTTGCCTTCTTGACCGCCTGTTGCACCTGCATGCTCGCCTTCAGTGACTGGTGTACAAGAACACCCAGGTCTCTCTGTACTTCCCCCTCTCCCAATTTATTGCCATTTAAATAATAATTTGCCCTCCCGTTCCTGCACCCAAGGTGGATAACTTCGCACTTGTCCACATTATAGTGCATCTGCCATTTATCCGCCCAATCACCCAGTCTGTCCAAATCGCTCTGGAGCTTCCTGGTCTCCTCCTCTGAGCCCACCCCCCCTCCTAGTTTAGTGTCGTCTGCAAATTTGGAAATGCTGCATCCGACTCCCTGATCCAGGTCATTAATGTAAATTGTGAACAGCTGGGGACCCAGGACAGATCCCTGTGGTACCCCACTTGTTACTGCCTGCCATTCAGAAAATGAGCCGTTTATTCCAACTCTCTGTTTTCTATCTGACAGCCAGTTCTCTATCCACGTCAATACTTTCCCCTTTATCCCATGAGCTTCAATTTCCCCTGCTAATCTTTTATGTGGGACCTTATCGAAGGCCTTTTGGAAGTCCAGGTACACCACATCTCCTGGCTCTCCCCCATCTATTTTACCAGTTACTCCCTCAAAAAATTCCAATAGATTAGTCAAGCACGATTTACCCTTTGTAAATCCATGTTGACTCTGTCCTATCCTGTCCCCATTTGCTAAGTGCTCCGCTATTTCATCCTTAATGATGGACTCCAGCATTTTGCCCACAACTGATGTAAGGCTTACAGGTCTGTAATTACCTGCTTTTTCCCTACCCCCCTTTTTGAATAGTGGGGTAACGTTAGCTACCCTCCAATCCATGGGCACTGTTCCCGAGTCTAATGAATTCTGAAAAATCATACTTAGTGCATCCGCTATCTCTAGGGCCACCTCCTTCAGCACCCTAGGATGCATGTTATCAGGCCCTGGGGATTTGTCCGCCTTCAATCCCTTTAGCTTCCTTAACACCATATCCTTAGAGATATTGACTTGCGTCAGTTCCTCCTTTGCAAATGTCCCTATTTTTCCCGATATCCCAGGGAGGTTTTTTGTGTCTTCCTTCGTAAAGACTGACCCAAAGTATGCATTTAGTTGGTCTGCCATTTCCTTATTTCCCGTTATATATTCCCCCGTATCTGACTGCAATGGGCCAACTTTGGTTTTCACCAGTCTTTTCCTCTTGATATACTTATAAAAGCTTTTGGAGTTAGTTTTTATATTTTCCGCCAGCTTGCTTTCGTAAGCTATTTTGCCCCTCTTGATTAAGCCCTTTGTCCTCCTTTGCTCTATCTTAAACTGTTCCCAATCTTCCGCTCTGGCGCTTTTTTTGGCTATTTTATACGCCCTATCTTTGGATTTTATGCTGTCTCTAATTTCCCCTGTTATCCACGGTTGAGTCACCTTTTTAGATTTCCTTTTATGCCAGATTGGTATAAACAATTTTTGCAATTTTGTCATTCTATCTTTAAATGCTTGCCATTGTTTATCTACCTCCAGTCCTCCCAGGAACGTTGTCCAATCAGACCTACTCAGTTCCCGTCTAATGGCATCATAATTCCCCTTGTTTAAATTCAGAACCTTAGTATCTGAGTCAATTTCTTCGCTCTCCATTTCGAGTGAGAAATCGATCATGTTATGATCGCTCTGACCCAAGGGTCCCCGTACAACAAGATTACTAATTAGTCCCTTCTCATTGCACAGTACCCAGTCCAATATAGCCTGTTCCCGAGTTGGTTCCTCGACATATTGATCCAGATAACCATCCCTTAAACACTCAAAGAATTCCTCCTCCTCATTATTTTTACTGATTAGGCTATTCCAATCTATATGTAAGTTAAAGTCACCTATGATGACAGCTGTGCTCTTATTGCACGCTTCTCTAATTTCCCTCGTGATGCCCTCCCCAACCTCTATTTTACTATTTGGAGGCCTATATACCACTCCTATTAATGTTTTTCGCCCCTCGCTATTTCTTAGCTCCACCCATATAGATTCTGTATTAACTGAGTTAATATCCTTCCTTTCAATTGCATTTATCCCTTCTTTTACCAGCAATGCTACCCCTCCTCCCTTTCTTTTTTGTCGATCCTTCCTAAATACTGAATACCCCTGTATGTTAAGCTCCCAGCCCTGCTCACCCTGCAACCATGTTTCCGTAATCCCAATTAGATCATAATTATTAACCTCTATTTCCACAGCTAATTCATCTACCTTGTTCCTGATGCTTCTCGCATTAAGGTATAAAACCCTCAGGCTTTTTTTATGCTCACATTTTTTATGAATTAGTTTGGCCCTTTGTTTTTTGTTCCTCACCCTTTTGCCATTTATTTCTGTCTGCCTTTCACTTTCCTCTATTTCACTACATAGGTTTCTAGCCCCCTGCCATACTAGTTTAAATGCTCCCGAACTGCTTTATCAAAAATTACCCCGAGAACATCAGTTCCATCTTTGCACAGGTGTAGACCGTCCCTTTTGTATAGGTCACACCTACCACAAAACTGGTTCCAATGCCTCAAAAATTTAAAACCCTCCCTCTTACACCACTGCTCAAGCCACGTATTTAGCCTAACTATCCTGTTCTCTGTACTCTTACTAGCACGTGGCACTGGTAGTAATCCAGAGATTACTACCTTCGAGGTCCTACTTTTTAGCTTGGCTCCTAACTCCCTAAATTCTACTTGTAGGACCTCTTCCCTTTTTTTAGCTACGTCGTTGGTACCAACATGTATCACGACAACTGGCTGTTCCCCCTCCCCCTCCAGAATGTTCTGCACCCGCGCCGAGACATCCTTGACCCTTGCACCAGGGAGGCAACATACCATCCTGGAGTCTCGGTAGCGACCACAGAAACCCCTATCTATTCCCCTTACAATCGAATCCCCTATTACTATAGCCCTGCCACTCTTTTTCCCTCCCTTCTTTGCAACAGATGTTGAGGAGCCAACTAGGGAACAGGCTATCCTAGATTGGGTATTGTGCAATGAGAAGGGGTTAATTAATAATCTTGTTGTGCGGGTTCCTTTAGGGAAGAGTGACCATAACATGATAGAAATCTTCATTAAGATGGAAAGTGAAGTAGTCCAATCCAAAACTAGGGTCCTAAATCTAAACAAAGGAAACTACGAAGGTATAAGGAGTGAGTTGGCTATGATAGATTGGGGAGCTTCATTAAAAGGCATGACGGTGGATAGGCAATGGCTAACATTTAAGGAATGAATGCATGAATTGCAACAGTTATACATTCCTTTCTGGCGCAAAAACACAAAAGGAAAAGCAGACTAACCATGGCTAACAAAAGAAATTAAGGACAGTATTAGATCCAAAGAGGAGTCATATAAAGTTGCCAGAAAAAGTAGCAAGTCTGACGATTGGGAGCAGTTTAGTATTCAGCAAAAAAGGACCAAGAGATTGATTAAGAGGGGAAAAATAGAGTATGAGTGTAAACTTGCAAGGAACATAAAAGCAGACTGTAAAAGCTTCTACAAGTATGTAAAAAGAAAAAGATTAGTGAAGACAAATGTAGGTCCCTTACAGTCAGAAATGGGAGAATTTATAATGGGGAACAAGGAAATGGCCGAGCAATTAAACAAATACTTTGGTTCTGTCTTCACGGAAGAGGACACAAGTAACTTCCCAGAAATGCGAGGGAACCAAGGGTCCAGTTAGAAGGAGGAATTAAAGGAAATTAGTATTAGTAAAAAAAAAGTGCTGGAGAAATTAATGGGTCTGAAAGCCAATAAATCCCCAGGGCCTAATAATCTGCATCCCAGAGTACTAAAAGAGGTAGCCATGGAAATAATGGATGCATTGGTTGTCATCTTCTAAAATTCTATAGATTATGGAACAGTTCCTGCAGATTGGAGGGTGGCAAATGTAACCCCACTATTTAAAAAAGGAGGGAGAGAGAAAACAGGGAACTACAGACCGGTTAGCCTAACATCAGTCATAGGGAAAATGCTACAATCTATTATAAAGGATGTGATAATAGGACACTTAGAAAATATCAATGGGATTAGACAAAGTCAACATGGATTTATGAAAGGGAAATCGTGTTTGACAAACCTACTGGAGTTTTTTGAGGATGTAACTGGTAGAATAGATAAGGGAGAACCAGTGGATGTGGTGTATTTGGATTTTCAGAAGGCCTTTGATAAAGTCCCGCATAAGAGGTTAGTGTGCAAAATTAAAGCACATGGGATTGGGAGTAATATACTGGCATGGATTGAAAATTGGTTAACAGACAGGAAACAGAGAGTAGGAATAAATGGATCTTTTTCGGGGTGGCAGGCGGTGACTGGTGGGGTACCGCAGGGATCAGTGCTTGGGCCCCAGCTATTCACAATATACATCAATGATTTGGATGAGGGAACCAAATGTAATATTTCCAAGATTGCTGACGACACGAAACTAGGTGGGATTGTGAGTTGTGAGGAGGATGCAAAGAGGCTTCAAGGCGATTTAGACAAGTTGAGTGAGTGGGCAAATACATGGCAGATGTAGTATAACGTGGATAAATGTGAAATTATCCACTTTGGTAGGAAAAACAAAGGCAGAGTATTATTTAAATGGTGATAGATTGGGAAATGTTGATGTACAAAGGAACCTGGGTGTCCTTGTATACCAGTCACTGAAAGCAAACATGCAGGTGCAGCAAGCAGTTAGGAAGGCAAATAGTATGTTGGCCTTCATTGCAAGAGGATTTGAGTACAGGAGCAAAGATGTCTTCCTACAGTTATACAGGGCCTTGGTGAGACCACAACTGGAGTACTGTGTGCAGTTTTGGTCTCCTTACCTAATAAAGGATGTACTTGCCATAGAGGGAGTGCAGCGAAGGTTCACCAGACTGATTCCTGGGATGGCAGGACTGTCGTATGAGGAGAGATTGGGTCGACTAGGCCTTTATTCACTAGAGTTTAGAAAAATGAGAGCGGATCTCATTGAAACGTATATAATTCTGACAGGGCTAGACAGACTGGATGCAGGGAGGATGTTTCCCCTGGCTGGGGGTCTAGAACGAGGGGTCACAGTCTCAGGATACGGGGTAGGACATTTAGGATTGAGATGAGGAGAAGTTTCTTCACTCAGAGGGTGGTGAACCTGTGGAATTCTCTACCACAGAAGACTGTGGATGCCAAGTCACTGAATATATTTAAGAGGAGATAGATAGATTTCTAGACACAAAAGGCATCAAGGGGTATGGGGAGAGAGCGGGAATATGGTATTGAGATAGAGGATCAGCCATGATCATATTGAATGGCGGAGCAGGCTCGAAGGGCCGAATGGCCTACTCTTGCTCCTATTTTTCTATGTTTCTATGTTTTACTGATGTTGGTTGAGGGATATACGTTGGCTTGGACACCGGGGAGAACTCCTCCACTCTTCTTCGAAATAGTGGCCACAGGATCTTTTACGTCCACTTGAGAGGGCAAACGGGGCCACGGTTTAAAGTCTCATCTGCAAGACGACACCTCCAACCGTGCAGCACTCCCTCAGTACTGCACTGGAGTATCAGCCCCGGATTATGTGCTCAGGTCAGTGCAGTGGGAAGGAAACCTGTCATCCTTACCCGGTCTGGCCTGCATGTAACTCCAGTCCCACACCAACATGGCTGACTCTTAACTACCACTCTGAAGTGGTCTAGCAAGCCACTCCATTGTATCAAACCACCACCTTCTGAGGGCAACTAGAGATAGACAATTAATGCCGGCCTTGGCAATGACACCTACATCCCAAGAATGAATTAAAAAAAACTATTTGCAGACATTGTGCGCCCACCTGATAATGACTGTGAGGAAGTGTCTTCACAGGGTCAGGTGAGCAAAACCAAATGCAGAGCCATTGCATCTACTCTAAGGACACCTCTTGCTAATATGTTCCATGGGCTGGCGCAACTGGTGACCGATGGTCAGCGGCAGCATCAAACTTGCACAGAGTCTTTCGTTTTTCATCATTTTTGACGGTCAAGTCTTAATTCCCCACCCCTTCAGCCTTGGCAAAGGCAGCTAATGGGATTCAGCTGCTCTTTGAGCTCTTTGACCCCCCAGTTTAATACTCACCTTTAATCGTGTTGACTTTCTTGCAATTTGTTGCCTCCCCCCACCCCACCCATCACCACCAGTATGCTCCTTACACTCGACCTGGTCCGGCCCAGGATCGGTGACTACTGATGTAAATGAGTTCTTTTTATTCGTTTATGGGATGTGGGCGTCACTGGCAAGGCCGGCATTTATTGCCCATTCCTAGTTGCCCTTGAGAAGGTGATGGTGAGCCACCTTCTTGAACCGCTGCAGGCCGTGTGGTGAAGGTACTCGCACAGTGCTATTAGGGAGGGAGTTCCAGGAATTTGACCCAGCGACGATGAAGGAACGGCTGATATATTTCCAAGTCAGGATGGTGTGTGACTTGGAGGGGAACTTGGAGGTGGTGGTGTTCCCATGCGCCTGCTGCCCTTGTCCTTCTAGGTGGAAGAGGTCGCGGGTTTGGGAGGTGCTGCCGAAGAAGCCTGTGCGAGTTGCTGCAGTGCATCTTGTAGATGGGACACACTGCAGACATGGTATGCCGGTGGTGGAGGGAGTGAATGTTTAAGGCGGTCGATGGGGTGCCAATCAAGCGGCTGCTTTGTCCTGGATGGTGTTGAGATTCTTGAGTGTTGTTGGAGCTGCACTCATCCAGGCAAGTGGAGAGTATTCCATCACACTCTTTACTTGTGCCTTGTAGATGGTGGAAAGGCTTTGGGGAGTCAGGAGGTGAGACACTCGCCGCAGAATACCCAGACTCTGACCTGCCCTTGTTGTCACAATATTTTTGTGGCTGGTCCAGTTAAGTTTCTGGTCAATGGTGACCCCCAGGATGTTGATGGTGGGGGATTCGACGATGGTAATGCCGTTGAATGTCAAGGGGAGGTAGTTAGACTCTCACTTGTTGGAGATAGTCATTACCTGGCACTTCTGTGACGCGAATGTTACCTGCCACTTATCAGCCCAAGTCCAGGTCTTGTTGCA
The DNA here is from genome assembly GCA_030390025.1 of Squalus acanthias. Classification (NCBI taxonomy): domain Eukaryota; kingdom Metazoa; phylum Chordata; class Chondrichthyes; order Squaliformes; family Squalidae; genus Squalus; species Squalus acanthias. Next base: position 196,123,498 of record CM059427.1, on the reverse strand, counting down.
TGCCGGCATGGACTGCTTCATAATCTGAGGAGTTGCGAATGGCACTGAACACTGTGCAGTCATCAGCGAACATCTCCATTTTTGACCTTATGATGGAGGGAAGGTCAATGATGAAGCAGGTGAAGATGGTTGGGCCTAGGACACTGCCCTGAGGAACTCCTGCAATCTTTTAATCGTGTGTTACATACTTGCAATTTGTTGCCCCCACCACCAGTATGCTCCTTTACACTAGACCTGGTCCGGTCCTGGATCGGGGACCACTGATGAAAATGAGTTGAGTCGGGAGATTTGAGTTCTCTTAACACATTTCCACCCAGGTGAATTTGACACCATTTCTTAACTATTTGGACGAAACTTGCACCAGATTACGTAAATCAGGCCCAGTCTCTCAGAAAGTTTCAGGACCTGAAAATCGGTCTCTTGTATACTGAAGTTCAAATGCAGAGATAACCGTAATTTGTAAACCCAGTGTGTGTGCGTACGTGCTTCCGGTACACACTCTCCAAGGGACAGGTTTTTCCTGCTTCTGTGGTTGTGGCTGTTGGATAACCCGGGCACAGTGGATACAGGAAAGTTGGGCAGGGCGGAGCCCACGCCCGTAAGGGAGACCACCAAACTTTCCTGTATCCGCTGCGGCTGGGTGAGCCAACAGCCCCAGTTACAAGAACAAGAGGATCGGTCCCCAAAAGACAGGGGGCGGAAATGCGGTGAATTTGTTTTCACGCAGCGAGTTGTTGTGATCTGGAATACGCTGCCTGAAAGGGCGGTGGAAGCAGATTCAACAGCAACTTACAAAGAGGAATTGGATGTATACGTGAAAAGGAAAAATTTGCAGGGCTATGGGGAAAGAGCAGGGGAGAGTGGGACTAATTGGACAGCTCTTTGAAAGAGCCAGCACAGGCACGATGGGCTGAATGGCCTCGTTCTGTGTTGTATGATTCTATAAGGCCCTGATTTTAACTGCCCCCCCAGGTGGGGGCAGGGTGCAGTTAAAATAACGGGTGTCAGTTACCACCCACCGATCCCACTTCCTTCCCGGTGTGTCCACATATTAAGCTACTCTTTTGAGCAGGTGAGCAGGACACCCACAAAAAGGAAGTGGGGTCCCTGTTTTTAATATGCAGATCGTGTCATCAGGACCCGACCTGCAAAATCAACCAGAGGACTGAGCATGGTGGGGGTCGGGGGGGTGGTGGTGGGGCAGTGTCGACTCCCTGGCAGGTAAAACTCCCGAGAGCCGGATCCTGAGCTTGAAGAGGCCCAGCAGGTAAGCTTTAAAATTGATTTTTTTTTCCGGTGTTCTTCTGGGCGCTCCTCCGGGCCTCACTAGGAAGCTGTGGGCCCCCTTGAAGCGAGCTATTCCCCCTCCCCTGATTGCAGCCCCGACCTCTCAGCTCCCACCGCCAACCCCCCCCCCTTCCCGATCGCAGCCACCTGCTTTGAAACTCCACTAACTGCTGGAGACCGCAGCCTTTTATTCCAATGAGGCCCTGCTGTCGATATCGGCAGGTCCTCCGTGTTCCCAGGCCTTGCCGGGTTCTTTGGATGAGCATGGCCTCCCCCGCACCCTCCCCGCCTCCCCGTTAATCTCGGGGCCTATGATTGTATGAAGTCTTTCCGTACTCACAGCAACCACCAGGGTCAAAGTTGTGAGGCATCTCCTCCGACTAGAGGCATCTTCAGCTGCATGGCCCAGCACCTAATGGACAAACAATTCAAACTTCATCTTGAGCATGTGTTGCAATCCCCAAACCTTCAAAAAGTGGCAACTTGGCCGAATAATATCGCTTTTGTTTCATTATGAAAGTATTGATGGAAAAGAATGAAGTAAAACAAAGGCAGCAGTGTATTGTGATTTTTGAACACTACTGTCTGTCGCAAACGCTATCTTGTCCTTTTACCAATCTTTGATTACAATTAATAAGTTTATCTGAAATCGTGTTATGTTTTCATTGAATTTCATTAAACTGGAGAAACCATGTTGCTGAGGAACCGCAGGATGATGCACGGGTGGTGACTGCTTGAATTGGATAAAGATAACCAGCAATGTTAATCAAAGAAAGTGCACACGATGTGTGGGCATTGAATGAAAACCAGATTGGGCTGGACTGTAACATGCTCTGCGTCAAATAGCCTGTCAGCCTTGAGCATCCACGCTTGCACATGAAGACCGAATACTTGGCGGGGATTTTTTTTTAATTCATTCACGGGAGGTAAGCGTCACTAGCAAAGCCAACATTTATTGCCCATCCTTAATTGCCCTTGAGAAGGTGGTGGTGAGCCGCCTTCTTGAACCGCTGCAGTCCGTGTGGTGAATGGGAGTTCCAGGATTTTGACCCAGCGACGATTAAGGAACGGCGATATGCTTCCAAGTCAGGATGGTGTGTGACTTGGAGGGGAACTTGGAGGTGGTGGTGTTCCCATGCGCCTGCTGCCCTTGTCCTTCTAGGTGGTAGAGGTCATGGATTTGAGAGGTGCTGTCAAAGAAGCCTAGTGTTGGTTCTCTCACCACCTGCCACAAGCCCAGTCTGGCAGCTATATCCTTCAGGACTTGGCCAGCTCAGTCAGTAGCGGTGCTACCGAGCCACTCTTGGTGATGGACATTGAAGTCCCCACCCAGAGTACATTTGGTGCCCTTACTACCCTTAGTGCTTCTTCCAAGTGGTGTTCAACATGGAGGAGTACAGGGCAAGTGGTGGTAATCAGCCCATGGTTCCCTTGTCCATATTTGGCCTGATGCCATGAGACTTCATGGGGTCTTGAGTCAATGTTGAGGACTCCCAGGCCACTCCCTCCCAACTGTATACCACTATCTCTAGTGGGTCTGTCCTGCCGGTGGAACAGGACACACCCAAGGGATGGTGATGGAGGAGTCTGGGACATTGGCTGAAAGGTATGATTCTGTGAGTATGACTATATCAGGCTGTTGCTTGACTAGTCTGTGGGACAGCTCTCCCAATTTTGGCACAAGTCCCTAAAGTGAGGAGGAGTTTGAAGGATTGACTGGGCCGGGTGGTCTGTCAGATTTTATTCCTATTTCTCGTAGCGGTTTTGGTACAACTGAGTGGCTTGCTCGCCATTATCAGAGGACAGTGAAGAGTCAACCACATTGCTGTGGGTCTGGAGTTACGCAGACCGGCTAAGGACGGCAGATTTCCTTCCCCCAAGGACGCTAGTGAACCAGATGTGATTTTAAGACAATCTGGTTGTTTCATGGTCACCATTACTGATACTAGCTTTTAATTCCAGATTTATTTAATCAACCCACAGTTACTGTGGTGGGATTTGAACTCATGACTCCGGACCATTAATCGAGGCCTCTGGATTACTCGTCCAGCTACGCAACCGCAATGCTACTGTGCCCCTGGGATAGCCGGGGAGTGGGGGGGGGGGGGGGGGGGGGGCTGGTGGAAGGTGTCGAAAGGCTGCAGCACCCGTCGAATGGCACCCCAGCGAGAATCAGCGCATTCAGGAGAGGAGAGGAGAGGAGATATCTGGAGAAACTGGAAAGTTACAAGTAAAGCTAATCTGACATGATGTTCAAGTGAGTGATCTTTGCTTTCCAGTTATCTGACGAACTGAATTAGTTCAACGATCGTACATTCTATGATTTATTAAAAAAAAAAGTTCATGGGGATATTTGATCTTAATCATGAAACTTTCTACCTTTGACACAGTCGATTCAAATTCCTAGCAGTGAGTCCTTTTCTCATCGTTGATTCCAATGTAGGGAAGGCAGGGTAACAGGGACAGAAAATCGTTTATTTTCTCTTTATAATGGCAACCATTCACATACAAACACTTGAATTACATGTTTGATGCAAATGGCTATTAGAATAATATACAGCCACCAGATTGAGATTTATCTGTGTGTGCTGAGTGGCCAGGGGGAGAGGAAAGGCCACACGGAAACCATTCCCAGCAAGTCACCACTTCTCCCATTGCTATTTTTGTTCTAATGCTGTATTTAGTACAGAAGGTTCAAGCCCTTACTTGACCCCCTGAACACTGGCGACAGAAGTCTGCAGTCAGATTTTAACATTCTTACGCAGTTAAAGAAAGAAAGACTTGCATTTATATAGCGCCTTTCACCACCTCAGGATGCCCCAAAGCATTTAACAGCCAATTAAGTACTTTGTTGTAATGTAGGAAACGCAGCAGCTAATTGGACACAGCAAGCTCCCACAATGACCAGATAATCTGTTTTAGTGTTGTTGACTGAGTTGATAGATATTGGCCAGGACACCGGGGATAGCGCCCCTGCTCTTCTTCAAAATAGTGGCATGGGATCTTTTACATCCACCTGAGAGGGCAGACTCTGAAGGATGGCACCTCTGACAGTGCAGCACTCCCTCAGCACTGCACTGGGAGTGTCAGCCTAGATTTTTGGGCTCAAGTCTCTGTGAGTAGGGCTCGGACCCACAAACCTTCTGACTCAGAGGCGAGGGTGCTGCCCACTGAGCCACAGCCGACACTTATGGAGATGGAATGTGAAAATTCTAAAGCGAAGCAGTGTATGAATGCGAGGTTATCCACTTTGGTGGCAAAAACAGGAAGGCAGATTATTATCTGAACGGCCATAGATTGGGAAAAGGGGAAGTGCAACGAGACCTGGGTGTCCTTGTGCACCAGTCGCTGAAGGTAAGCATGCAGGCGCAGCAGGCGGTTAAGAAGGCAAATGGTATGTTGGCCTTCATAGCGAGAGGATTCGAGTACAGGAGCAAGGATGTCTTGCTGCAGTTGTACAGGGCCTTGGTGAGACCACACCTTGAGTATTGTGTGCAGTTTTGGTCGCCTTATCTGAGGAAGGATGTTCTTGCCATGGAGGGAGTGCAGCGAAGATTCACCAGGCTGATATCTGGGATGGCAGGAATGACGTATGAAGAGAGATTGGGTCGATTGGGCTTATATTCGCTTTAGAGTTTAGAAGAATGAGAGGGGATCTCATTGAAACTTCTAAAATTCTAACAGGACTAGACAGACTAGATGCAGGAAGGATGTTCCCGATGGCGGGGGAGTCCAGAACCAGGGGGTCACAGTCTAAGGATAAGAGGTAAGCCATTTAGGACTGAGATGAGGAGGAATTTCTTCACCCAGAGAGTGGTGAACCTGTGGAATTCTCTACCACAGAAGGCAGTTGAGGCCAATTCATTAAATATATTCAAGAAGGAGTTAGATATATTTCTTAAGGCTAAGGGGATCAAGGGATAGGGGGAGAAAGCAGGGACAGGATACTGAATTTGGATGATCAGCCATGATCTCATTAAATGGCGGAGCAGGCTCGAGGGGCTGAATGGCCTACTCCTGCTCCTATCTTCTATGTTTCTATGAGCACAGATCAACCTTTAAGCATTTGTTTCTTTGGAACAAGAAAATAGAATAATCGGTCAGACAACATTTTTATTTTTTTTGCACAGCAAGAATGAGAGTAGGAGTTTCCTGACTCAGGAAGGGTGAAGGAAAACAGTTTAGAAGTGGGCTGATCAGGGCCAGAGATTGATGCATGGAAATTATACCATCAATATGGACTGCAGTCTTCAGCTGACAGTATAATTCATCAATGGAATGAAGGATATTCAGGGTCAGATAATTCTTACTCATCTTTGTTTCCAGCAAAATGCTGCCAACAATAACACAGGGTGGATAAAGAACAAATAATTGAAATTTATCATTTGAAATTGCCTTTCATTTAGCAGAGAAGACCATTTACTCTGATAATGCCATTTGCTAAGAGGTCATCGTGACCCTTTATAACAAGATTTGTGAAATAACATGTCGTTTATATCCTTTGTCCGCCCAGGAATACCGTTATTATGAGTAACTGACATTTATTGAGAAAGGAGAAAAATAATTCACGATAAGCAGAGCGGGAGAGAGGAAGAGAGAGAGAGAGAGAGAGAAGGAAAGAAAGAATTGCATTCAATGTTCCACATTCATGCGCGAAACTTAACATTGGTAAAGCCAGTCTCGGGCTGCGCGCGACCGGCAAACAGTTGCGTGGCCGCGCAGCTGAGAGGGAATGTTGCTTGCATTTATATCGCACCTGTCAAGCCCTCAGGACATCCCAAAGCACGTTACAGCCGACGAAGTACTTTTGAAGTGTAGTCACTGTTGTGACGTAGGGAAACGCGGCAGCCAATTTGCGCGCAGCAAGCTCCCACAAACAGCAATGTGATAATGACCAGATAATCTGTTTTTAGTGATGTTGATTGAGGGATATATGTTGGCAAGTAGACCAGGGATAGTCAAGGACAGTCAGCATGGATTTGAAGTCTCCTGGCAGCAAGTAAGGAAATAGGCAAGGAAACCTCCTGCTGATTACAACCTACCACCCTCCCTCAGCTGATGAATCAGTACTCCTCCATGTTGAACATCGCTTGGAAGAAGCAATGAGGCACAGAATGTACTCTGGGCGGGGTTATTCAATGTCCATCACCAAGAGTGGCTCGGTAACACTCACTACTGACCGAGCTGGCCGAGTCCTGAAGGACATAACTGCCAGACTGGGCCTGCAGCAGGTGGTGAGAGAAGCAACACAAAGATAAAACCTACTTGACCTCGTCTTCACCAATCTACTTGTCGCAGATGCATCTGTCCATGACAGGACTGACCACCTCACAGTCCTTGTGGAAACGAAGTCCTGCCTTCGCATTGAGGACATCCTTCATCGTGTTGTGTGGCACTACCACCGTGCTAAATGGGATAGATTAAGAACAGATCTGGCAGCTCAAAACTGGGCATCCATGAGGCACTGTGGGCCATCAGCAGCAGCTGAATTCCACCACAAATATAACCTCATGGCCCGGGATATCCCTCACTCTACCATTAACATCAAGCTAGACGACCAACCCTGGCTTCAATGATGAGTGTAGAAGAGCCTGCCGGGGCAGCACTAGACGTACCTATAAATGAGGTGCCAACCTGGTGAAGCTACAACACAGGACTACATGCATGCTAAACAGTGGAAGTAGCATGCCACAGAGAGAGCTAAGGGATCCCACAATCAACAGATTAGATCAAAGCTCTGCAGTCCTGCCACATCCTGTCATGAATGGTGGTGGATAATTAAACGACTAATGCGAGGAGGAGGCTCCATGAATATCCCCATCCTCAATGATGGCAGAGCCCAGCAAGTGAGCGCAAAACACAAGGCTGAAGTGTTTGCAATCATCTTCAGCCAGAAGTGCCGAGTGGGAGATCTATCTCGGCCTTATCGTGAGGTACCCACCATCACAGATGCCAGTCTTCAGCCAATTCACTTTAACCTACAAGAAATGGCTGAGCGCACAGGATACAGCAAAGGCTATGGGCCCTGATAATATCCCGGCTGTCATGCTGAAGACTTGTGCTCCAGAACTAGCCACGCCTCTAGCCAAGCAGTTCCAGTACAGCTATAACACTGGCATCTAACTGACAAAGAAGTAAATTGCCCAGGTATGTCCTGTCCCCAAAAAGCAGGACAAATCCAATCCACCCAATTACTGCCATTCAGCCTACTCTCATTCATCAGCAAAGTGATGGAAGGTGTCGTCGACAGCGCTACTCACCAATAACCTGCTCACCGATGCTCAGTTTGGGTTCCGCCAGGGCCACTCAGCTCCAGACCTCATTACAGCTTTGGTCCAAACATGGACAAAAGAGCTGAATTCCAGAGGTGAGGTGAGAGTGACTGCCCTTGACATCAAAGGAGCATTTGACCGAGTGTGGCATCAAGGGGCCCTCGACATTTTTGTCTAAATATGCTTCTGTGATGCACATTTAGCACATTTCCCTACGTTAGCGGATCTATGTAAGAGCAAGTTTTTGTTGTTATGTCGTGTTGTCAAGTTTCCTCAGAATCCAGAATTGAACCGTGGGGTAAATAGAGAGTAACTACTTCCTCTGGTGGAGAGAATCCAGAACAAGGGGGCACAACCTTAAAATTACAGACAGGCCATTCAAGAGGTGATGTCAAGAAGCACTTCTTCCCTCAGAGGGTAGTGGAAATCTGGAACTCTCTCCCCCAAAAAGCCATTGAGTTTAGTTCAATTGAAAATTTAAAAACTGAGATTGATAGATTTTTGTTAGGCAAGGGTATCAAAGGTTAAGGAACCAAGGCGGGTAAATGAAGTTAAGCTATAGATCAGACATGATCTAATTCAATGGTGGAACAGGCTTGAGGGACTGAATAGCCTACTCCTTTCCGATGTTCATATGTTCCTATGAATGATAAATGACAAACTTGATCGATTATGATTTGAAACATGTTTACATATTCAGAAGCTCTTGCATCTTACAAATTCCAACTTGGAGACTCACTGGATTTAATCTGGATCTAGCTGGCATGTTTCCTTGCAACGTTGATACAGTACTTACTAGCATCAAGGGAATGTCTCCAAATTCTCATTAATCATACTCTTAGCTCATTACAAGAGTCACGTGCAGAGATGATGGTGCTGATGGGGTTGGGGGGACACCACGGAGGAGGCCATGGTGAAATAGCCTGTTCTATTCAGTCCATAACATTTCAAAAGTGTGAAAAATTGCAGGCAACTGCCGAAGAAGAGACGATGGGGTAGGATTTCGTCCACAGTCTGGGCAGAGCCTGGTGGTAGGGATAGCCCACTCTTTATAGAACCCGCCTGATATTCATTCCATTGATTTCAATGGTTTTGATAAAAGGTGAACGATTTGCCCGGCTAGAGTCCCACTCCAGAGATTTCAGCACATGAGGTTAGGCTGACACTCCCAGTGCAGTGCTGATGGAGTGCTGCACTGTCGGAGGTGCTGCCTTTTGGATGAGACGTTAAACCGAGGCCCGTCTTCTCTCTCAGGTGGACGTAAAAGATCCCACAGCAATCTTTGAAGAAGAGCAGGGGAGTTATCCCTGGTGTCCTGGCCAATATTTATCCCTCAACCAACATCACTGGAAACAGATTCTCTGGTCATGATCGCATTGCTTGCTTGTGGGAGATGCTCAATTCCACCCGAGCCAATATATTCTTATGAACATTCAATTTTTATCTTCAGTGTTTTTCAATATTTCTGAATGCATTCTCCCTCATTGCTGTAAGGTCAGATTTTCTGAAGTCTGGTACATTAATTTTATTATCCAATGCTCCAGCCAGTATCAAATATAACGATGATAGCATGCATTCAAGTGTTCCCAAACCTCCCATTTTAAATAAGAACATAAGAACATAAGAAATAGGAGCAGGAGTAGGCCATTCGGCCCTTCGAGCCTGCTCCGTCATTCAATGAGATCATGGCTGATCTCCTGCCTCAACTCCATTCACCGGCCCTATCGCCATATCCCTTGATGCCCTTACTAGTCAGAAATCTATCGACTTCTGTTTTGAATATACCCAATGACTGAGCCTCCACAGCCCTCTGGGGTAGAGAATTCCAAAGATTCACCACCCTCTGTGTGAAGAAATGTCTTCTCATCTCAGTCCTGAATGGCCAACCCTTTATCCTGAGGCTGTGGCCCCTGGTTCTAAACTCCCCAGCCAAGGGAAGCATTCTCCCAGCATCCACCCTATCAAGCCTTGTAATAATTTTGTATGCTTCAATGAGATCCCCTCTCATTCTTCTGAATTCAAGAGAATACAGGCCTAGTTTACTCAATCTCTTCTCTTACAACAGTCCCGCCATCCCAGGAATCAATCTCGTGAACCTTCGTTGCACTCCCTCTATTGTGTCTAACTTCAAGCAATAGGAAAGCACAACAGTAAAAAAAAATCATAGTAATAGATACAGTACATGGTCTTTAAAAAAAAATAATCCGCCTATTTTACTTGCTGACAATCCTCAAGGAGACTGATTCTTGTTGGGGTAAAGTTCCACAGGCAATGGTTGATCCCCAGTACCTAGCCAAAGCATCTATTTTTCTGAATCAAGATTTGAGCCTGAGATCAGTGAAGCCTAGATTTTCCAATCAGCATTCTTTTACCCCCTGGCTACAACTCATTGGCTTATTTTAAGTGGATTAACCCTGGTGTTAAATGAACATTGATCGCATATTGCAGGCATGAATGCTGCTGGACTGTGCCCAGCTCAATATAGTCAACCTAGGGGACACGAAGACCGATTATAATGACCCCACTTGCTACCTCAGTCAGGATCAGCTAAGTCATTACAGAAAAAAGAAATGAACCTGGGATCTTCGGCTCTGCATGGCTCAGGGCCACATTGGGTTACTGATCAGAGTTATCACACAGGAAATTTTTGTGCAGTCAGAAGATCGTGCGTTCAAGTTCCACTTCGGAGACTTGAGCACAAAAATCTAGGCTGACACTAGATTTGTGCTGAGGGAGTGCTGCACTGTCGGAGGTGCCGAAACCAAGGCCCGTCTGCTCTCTCGGGTGGACGTAAAATATCCCATGGCACTATTTCTAAGAGCAGCGGAGTTATGCTCGGAATCCTGGAAAATATTTATTCTCAATTAACACAACAAAAACAGATTTGCTGGTCATTATCACATTGCTGTTTGTGGGACCTTGATATGCGTAAATTGGCTGCCGCGTTTGCTACATTACAACAGTGACTACACTAAAAAAAAGTACATAATTGGCTGCAAAGCGCTTTTGGACGTCCTGAGGTTGTGAAAGGCGCTATAAATGCAAATCTTTCTTTCTTTACAATAAACGGCAGCATAGTGGTTATGTTACTGGACTAATAATCCAGAGGCCTGGACTAATGATCTAGAAACGTGAGTACAAATCCCACCACGGCAGCTCGGGAATTTATATTCAGTTATTTAAATAAATCTGTATAAAAAGCTAGTATCATTAAAGGTGACCATGAAACTATAGCATTGTCGTAAAAACCCATCTGGTTCACTAATGTCCTTTAGGGAAGGAAACCTGCCGTCCTTACCTGGTCTGGCCTATATGTGACACCAAACCCACAGCAATGTGGTTGACTCTTAACTGCCCTCTGAAATGGCCTAGCAAGCCACTCAGTTGGAACAAACCGCTATGAAAAACATTAAGAATAAAACCGGACGGACCATCCGGCATTGACCTCAGCACCAGCTATGGACACGACAATGACATACCCAGCCCGGTTGACCCTGCAAAGTCCTCCTGACCAGCATCATGGGTGACTTTAATCTACATATAGAAACATAGAAACATAAAAACATAGAAGATAGGAGCAGGAGTAGGCCATTCGGCCCCTCGAGCCTGCTCCGCCATTCGATGAGATCATGGCTGATCATCCAAACTCAGTACCCTGTCCCTGCCTTCTCCCATATCCCTTGATACCTTTCGACTTAAGAAATATATCTAACTCCTTCTTGAATATATTTACTGACTTGGCCTCAACTGCCTTCTGTGGTAGAGAATTCCACAGGTTAACCACTCTCTGGGTGAAGAAATTCCTCCTCATCTCTGTCCTAAATGGCTTACCCCTTATCTTTAGACTGTGACCTCTTGCTCTGGACGCACCCGCCATCGGGAACATCCTTCCTGCATCCAGTCTGTCTAGCCCTGTTAGAATTTTATAAGTTTCAATGAGATCTCCTCTCATTCTTCTAAACTCCAGCGAGTATAAGCCCACTTGACCCAATCTCTCCTCGTACGTCATTCCTGCCATCCCAGGTATCAGTCTGGTGAATCTTCGCTGCACACCCTCCATGGCAAGAACATCCTTCCTCAGATAAGGCGACCAAAACTGCACACAATACTCAAGGTGTGGTCTCACCAAGGCCCTGTACAGCTGCAGCAAGACATCCTTGTTCCTGTACTCAAACCCTCTTGCTACGAAGGCCAACATACCATTTGCCTCCTTAACCGCCTGCTGTACCTGCATGCTTACCTTCAGCGACTGGTGCACAAGGACACCCAGGTCTCGTTGCACTTCCCCTTCTCCCAATCCATTGCCGTTCAGATTAATCTGCCTTTCTGTTTTTGCCACCAAAGTGGATAACCTCGCATTTATCCACATTATACTGCATCTGCCATGCTTCTGCCCAATCACCCAACCTGTCCAAATCATACTGGAGTTTCTCTGCATCCTCCTCGCAGCACACATGCCCACCCAGCTTTGTGTCATCTGCAAACTTGGAGATATTACATCTAGTTCCCTCGTCTAGATCATTAATATATATAGTGAATAGCTGGGGTCCTAGGACCGATCCCTGCGGAACCCCACTAGTCACTGCCTGCCACTTGGAAAAAGACCCGTTTATTCCAACTCTTTGCTTCCTGTCTGCCAACCAGTTCTCTATCCAAGTCAGTACCTTGCCCCCAATCCCATGTGCCTTAACTTTACACGCTAATCTCTTATGCAGGACCTTATCGAAAGCCTTCTGAAAGTCCAAATACACCACATCCACTGGTTCTCCCTTATCTATTCTATCAGTTACATCCTCAAAAAATTCCAGTAGATTAGTCAAGCACGATTTACCTTTTGTAAATCCGTGTTGACTTTGTCCAATCCTGTCACTGTTTTCCAAGTGCTCTGCTATTACATCTTTTATAATGGACTCTAGCATTTTCCCCACAACCGATGTCAGGCTTACCGGTCTGTAATTCCCCGTTTTTTCTTTACCACCTTTTTTGAACAGTTGGGTAACATTAGCTACCCTCCAATCCATGGGAACTTTTCCAGAGTCTATAGAATATAGAGTATATAGACTGGCCAAACCAAATTCGCAATAATACTGTGGAGGATGAATTCCTGGAGTGTGTACGAGATGGTTTTTTAGACCAGTACGCTGAGGAGCCAACGAGGGAACAGGCTATCCTAGATTGGTTATTGTGCAATGAGAAGGGGTTAATTAATAATCTTGTTGTGTGGGGTCCCTTAGGGAAGAGTGACCGTAACATGATAGAATTCTTCATTAAGATGGAAAGTGAAGTAGTCCAATCCGAAACTAGGGTCCTAAATCTAAACAAAGGAATCTACGAAGGTATGAGAAGTGAGTTGGCTATGATAGATTGGGGAGCTGCATTAAAAGGCATGATGGTGGATAGGCAATGGCTAACATTTAAGGAACGAATGCATGAATTGCACCAGTTATACATTCCTTTCTGGCGCAAAAACACAAAAGGAAAACCTTAACCATGGCTAACAAAAGAAATTAAGATAGTATTAGATCCAAAGAGGAGTCATATAAAGTTGCCAAAAAAAGTAGCAAGCCTGAGGTTTGGGAACAGCTTAGAATTCAGCAAAAAAGGACCAAGAGATTGATTAAGAGGGGAAAAATAGAATATGAGGGTAAACTTGCAAGGAACATAAAAGCGGACTGTAAAAGCTTCTACAAGTATGTAAAAAGAAAAAGATTAGTGAAGACAAATATAGGTCCCTTACAGTCAGAAACGGGAGAATTTATAATGGGGAACAAGGATATGGTAGAGCAATTAAACAAATACTTTGGTTCTGTCTTCACGGAAGTGGACACAAATAACTTCCCAGAAATGCTAAGGAACCAAGGGGGAAAAATTAGGTCGTGCCCCATTTGGGGCGCAAATATCGTCTGGACGCAAATATTAGCGCCTGGCGCTAATTATCGGCACTGACTGGAAACTTCACTTTTACCGCCCCGGGAGGTGAGTGGAGCGCTAAAGCAGGCGCTGCACACCTGTCTTAAGGCGCAAAGGCCACGGAGTGAGGCGCTAACTCAGAGCGCTGGCGAAGCTCATGTAATGTCAGTCAGCAATGGAACACACACACAATGGCACGGGCCAGTTCTTAAAGGGGATGGTTAATCTTGCTTTCCATCCACATCCTGTTCATTGCAGCCTTGAATCTCGGCCTGGAGAGACTTGCACATCCAATGTGCTGGAAAGAACAATGGAGAGTACCAGGCAAAGAGCTCAGAGTGCAGCTCCCACAGTCTCTGCTAAATCGATACAAGGAATGGCAAATCAAAATGAACCTGCAAAGTGCTGCTCAGTACCCAAAACTCCTTCACACAACGTTGAATCTCTCCAGAAGTCTCTCCCTCTCTCTCTCAGAATGCGTAGTTCAAAAATGCCACCAACAATAAAAGACAGGAAGAGGCCCCCTTTAAATAGCGCCCCCCCCAGCCCCACAGCGATTGATAGCGTTCCAGTCTTCTGGTCGTTGGATGCGCCAGGCGGTAAGGCAGGGGGCGCCACTCAATTTCCACTCCGGGGCGCCACAAGGGCGTTGCACCATGGAATGACGTCACAATCTGCGCGCGCAGGTGGTCGCAGCGGTAAAGTTTAGCGCCGCCGCACAATCTCTAGTTAAGTTCCCGAGCGGCGCAAACATCGCTGCGCCCGGGCGTTAGCGGCTTTGCGCCCCAATAGCGCCCTCTTAAGGCGCTAACGGGAGGCGCAACCAACTGAATTTTTACCCCCAAGGGTCTAGTGAGAAGGAGGAATTAAAGAAAATTAGTATTCGTAAAAAAATATTGCTGGAGTAATTTATGGGATTGAAAGCTGATAAATCCTCAGGGCCTGATAATCTGCATCTCAGAGTACTAAAAGAGGTAGCCATGGAAATAGTGGATGCATTGGTTGTCATCTTCTAAAATTCTATAGATTATGGAACAGTTCCTGCAGATTGGAGGGTGGCAAATGTAACCCCACTATTTAAAAAAGGAGGGAGAGAGAAAACAGGGAACGACAGACTGGTTAGCCTAACATCAGTAGTAGGGAAAATGCTAGAGTCTATTATAAAGGATGTGATATTAGGACACTGAGAAAATATCAATGGGATTAGACAAAGTCAACATGGATTATGAAAGGGAAATCGTGTTTGACAAAACTACTGGAGTTTTTTGAGGATGTAACTGTAGAATAGATAACGGAGAACAAGTGGATGTGGTGTAATTGGATTTTCAGAAGGCCTTTGATAAAGTCCCACATAAGAGGCTAGTGTGCAAAATTATAGCACATGGGATTGGGGGTAATATACTGGCATGGATTGAAAATTGGCTAACAGCAGGAAACAGAGAGTAGGAATAAATGAGTCTTTTTCGGGGTGGCAGGCACTGACTAGTGGGGTACCGCAGGGATCAGTGCTTGGGCCCCAGCTATTCACAATATATATCAATGATTTGGATGAGGGAACCAAATGTAATATTTCCAAGTTTGCTGAGGACATGAAACTAGGTGGGATTGTGAGTTGTGAGGAGGATGCAAAGAGGCTTCAAGGCGATTTAGACAAGTTGAGTGAGTGGGCAAATACATGGCAGATGCAGTATAACATGGATAAATGTGAAGTTATCCACTTCAGGAGGAAAAACAGAAAGGCAGAGTATTATTTAAATGGTAATAGATTGGGAAATGTTGATGTACAAAGGGACCTGCTTGTACACCAGTCACTGAAAGCAAACATGCAGGTGCAGCAAGCAGTTAGGAAGGCAAATGGTATGTTGGCCTTCATTGTAAGAGGATTTGAGGACAGGAGCAAGGATGTCTTACTACAGTTATACAGGGCCTTGGTGAGACCACACCTGGAGTACAGTGTGCAATTTTGGTCTCCTTACCTAAGAAAGGATATACTTGCCATGGAGGGAGTGCAGCAAAGTTTCACCAGACTGATTCCTGGGATGGCAGGACTGTCGTATGAGGAGAGATTGGGTCGACTAGGCCTGTATTCACTAAAGTTTAGAAGAATGAGAGAGGATCTCATTGAAACGTATAAAATTCTGACAGGGCGAGACAGACTGGATGCAGGGAGGATGTTTCCCCTGGCTGGGGGGTCTAGAACGAGGGGTCACTGTCTCAGGATACGGGGTAGGACATTTAGGACTGAGATGAGGAGAAATTTCTTCACTCAGAGGGTGGTGAACCTGTGGAATTCTCTACCACAGTAGGCTGTGGAGGACAAATCACTGAAGATATTTAAGAAGGAGACAGATAGATTTCTAGACGCAAAAGGCGTCAAATGGTATGGGGAGAGAGCGGGAATATGGTATTGAGATAGAGGATCAGCCATGTTCATATTAAATGGCGGAGCAGGCTCGAAGGGCCGAATGGCCTACTCCTGCCCCTATTTTTCTATGTTTCCATGTTTCTAACTGATGCCAAAATTGGGAGAGCTGTCCCACAGAGTAGTCAAGCAACAGCCTGACATACTTATACTCACAGAATCATATCTTTCAGCCAATGTCCCAAACTCCTCCATCACCATCCCTGGGTACGTCCTGTCCCACCGGCAGGACAGACCCACCAGGGGTGGCGGCACAGTGGTATACAGTCGGGAAGGAGTGACCCTGGGCGTCCTCAACATTGACTCCGGACCCCATGAAGCCTCATGTCTTCAGGTCAAGCATGGGCAAGGAAACATCCTGCTGATTACCACCTACTGCCCTCCCTCAGCTGATGAATCAGTACTCCGCCATGTTGAACACCACTTGAAAGAAGCAGTGAGAGTAGCAAGGGCACAGAATGTACTCTGGGTGGGGGACTTCAATGTCCATCACCAAGAGTGGCTGTGTCGCACCACTACGGACTGAGCTGGCCGAGACCTGAAGGACATAATTGCCATTTCAATGAATTTCGAGCTCGGCACGATGCTGAGCTCTTTTTCCACCGCCTTCATCTCCGTACCCACTTCATTGGCCAGGAGTCTTCCCCCCGCACAGCTGACCCTTTCTCCCGTTTTCAGAATTCTCATTCTACCTGGACCCCTCCCTCTGGCCTCTTAACCTCTCTAGATCTTTTCATTGCTAACTGCCAGCGTGACGTCGGCCGTCTCAATTTCTCTGCTTCCCTCTCTCACTCCAACCTACCTCCCTCTGAACTTACAGCACTCCATTCTCTCAGATCCAACCCCAACATTGTCATTAAACCTGCTGACAAGGGTGGTGCTGTAAGGTTTCCAAAATTTACAGATCCCCATAACCTTAGGTAAAATGACTTTGGAACTACCTCAGAGTGATAATATTGTATTTGGGCCCAACCTAAGAGACTGTAAGACCAAAAACCAAGTTTTGGCATTTTAAAAACATGTCTGGGCCTGTAAAGGAACAAAAAGGTGGGATCGACCTCTGTAAAAGCAGTTTGGTTATTGCAGTTAATTGCACTGTCTGGGGAAACCGGGATATCCCTACTCAAGCCCAGCAGACATTAACATTTGAACAATAGACCCTGGGAGAAGACAGTCCCACCCAAAATAACAGGCCCCATCAAATCGATTACAGGGCCCATCAGAAAACATGCATAATACAAATCACTCAGAGAAAACCAAGTCCAGCCTCGAAACCCAAAACACAAAACCAATCACCAGTGATCAGCGAAGGAGATCGACAGGATGCAAGCCATCCCAAAAACCAGTTAACACGCTAGTAAAGTCGTTACTGTTAACAAGGTCTTACAATGACCGGGATTTGATTTGAGGTAGATAAGGCCACTTCAATTTAGTATAATTGAAGGCCCATCAAGCCAGTTCTCCAGTAACAACAGTTCAAGTTCAACAGAAGGCAGTTCTGCAGTTTCGAGTTCAATTGAAAGCCTGTTTTCAGCAGAAGTCAGTGCTGAAGTTACAGAGTTCAGGAGAAGCAAGTTGGGCAGTTAAAGAAGACAGTTCAGTAAGAAGGGAGTTCTCCAGTTCTCCAGCACAACAGTTACAGTTCTGCAAGAAGGCAGTTCCACAGCTCGGAAGAAGACAGTTTAAACAGAGGCAGAGTTCAACAGAAAGAAGTTCAACAAAGAAGGCCAACAGCTCCAGAAGCAGGCCGACACACAAGAAGAAACCAGAGCGACCGCCTCAGTGACCATCGGACACCTCGCGGCAACAAGGGCCTTACGAAACTTTTTACTCAAAAGACTCTAAACACTAACTCTCAGCTGTCAAGGATTCGTTTGGTGAGCATTATCCCTGGTTCTCCAGAGTCCAACCTAGCTAGTGAAGTGGGATTGGGAGGGGTGAAGTAATCTCCTAATGTTATTTCCCTCGCTTGTACCAAAGTGTTCCCCACTTTTTGTGTTGTGTTTCACTTTCTTGAATAAAGATCAAAGTTCTTTCATCAAACTCAGTTGTCTGCTGCACCTTTGTATCACAACCCCCAAATAAGTCCAAGGTTTAGAACCAAGGGAGTGGGAGCGATTCGAACCGCTCAGAAGTCAGAGGTAAAGCTGACACAAAACACCACCCCCTACAACCACCAAACACATCTTCCCCTCACCTCCCCTTTCAGTATTCCGAAGGGACCTGCTCCCTCCGTGACACCCTGGTCCACTCCTCTATCACCAACAACATCCCTTCCCCTTCGCCTGGCACCTTCCCGTGCAAGCGCAGGAGATGCAATACCTGCCGTTTTACCTCCACCCTTCCCACTGTCCAGGGGCCCAAACAATCCTTCCAGGAGAAACAGCGATTTGCTTGTACTTCTTGCAATTTAGTGTACTGTATTCGCTCCTCTACATTGGGGAGACCAAACGCAGATTGGGTGACCGCTTTGTGGAACACCTCCGTTCAGTCCGTAAGGGTGACCTCGAACTTCCGGTCGCCTGTCACTTTAATTCTCCGCTCCACTCCCACTCAGACCTCACCGTCCTCAGGCCTCTTACACTGTTCCAATGAAGCTCAACGTAAGCTCGAGGAACAGCACCTCATCTTTCGATTAGGCACTTTACAGCCTTCTGGACTCAACATGGAGTTCAACAATTTCAGACCATAACCTCTGGCCCTATTTTTTTTCAATTTTTTTTTTCTCTCTCCCACATGGCAGCTGTCTTTCATTCTGCCATTTACACTTCATCTAGAGCCATCTTTTGTTTCTGATCTTGTTCCATTACCATCTTCTTTTGCCTTGCACCATCTCTATGGGCTGGATTTTGATACTGGGGCGGGTTGGGGTCGTGTTACCCGCTTTTCGTGTTGCCCACCCGAATCTAGATCGATGTGGATGAATGATGCGATTTTAACTTAATTGGCCAATTGAGTTCCAACATGTGGGAACCCATGGCCAATGAGTTATTCCAGTCTGAAAGTCGCCTCCGATGACGTCATCATTGCTGCTGCATTTAAGGTCGGCAACAAGCCTTGCTTCTTCTGCAGGCTGCCAAGCTTTTGACCTGTATCCTAGAGGCAACTGCAGGAGGAATGGCCAGCCAACGACCCAGGTCTGCTCCCAGGTTCGATAACGTTGCCCTGCAAGCTTTGGTGGAGGGAGCAAGAGCCAACAGAGAGGTGCTCTTCCCCTCCTCAGGGAGGAAGAGGCCTCCCCAGCAGACCAAGGCTGTGTGGGTCCAGGTCGCCCAGGAGGTCAACTCCTTATCCATCACCTGCAGAACCTGGCTCCAGTGCAGGAAGAGGTTTCATGACCTTCTACGCACTGCAAAAGTGAGTATGATTTTCCCTTCACCCTCAATCTGATCCCCATTGCCTTTCCTCACCAGCACTCAGCTTTAGCAACCTCTTCCTCCATATCCCACTTGACACTGACATCCATGCACCCTTACCCATTCCCTCTCCCTCTATGGTCACATTCACCTTACTATTCGACTATGCAGCCCTCACACTCCCTATCACTGTTATGCTATGAGAACAACTTACAACACACAGGGAGGGCCCTTGGTCTCGCCACCTCACTCCATCTTTGTCTCCTTCTAAGCATCTATGCTATGGACTCTCTACACTCACTCCTTCAATCTCACTCAAACGCCACTTGTCTCCCTCATTGCAAGAAAAGAGAGCTCACAATAAAGGGAAAGAGCCAGGACAGGAGGAGGGCCACCTTCATTAGCCCAGCTCACCCCCTGGGAGGATGCGGTCCTGGAGATTGTGGGAGTAGAGGAGGATACGCAAGTGGGGGATGGACAGACGGGTGCATCACAGCAAGCTGGTGACAGAATAGGGTTCCATCTCTCTCATTGACATTGCATGAGTCGCTGATAATGAATCTGAAGCTCTAACAGATGGATTTATAATCATCTGCAATATGCAATGTGCATGTAACCTTGGCATCACATCTCTGACTCTTTCCTTTACTCCCCCACAGGACCATCGCAGGCACCCATCCCCACTAGCCAGGAGGAAGAGCCCGGCCATCCAGACTCCTCAGAGGAAGCTGCAACCTCTGAGGGCGCAGCGTCAGCAGAATTCAGCGCACCCAGCACCAGCGCAGAGACTCACACCTCAGTGGGACCCTCGGGACATAGAGTAGTGTTGTCACCTGGTGTATCACAGCTCACAAGTGAGCATCAGCAGATGGTGGAGACAGGGACAGCAGTGGAGAGTCCTAGTCGGAGGGCGCAGGACTCTCCTAGCACGGCTCAGCTGCATGTCGACCCTCTGCCTCTGGGGCCATCCATAAGATCAGCGGTGCTGGAACTCCACAAACAGATGCAGGAGTCTCTGACAGGTTTTGTCTCCAGGGTCGCTGCGAGTGTGGAGTGAATGGAGGAGTCCATAGCGAACATGAGCAGAGCCTTTGTGGAGTCATTGGCGCATGAACGCATCACCATGGAAAGGATGGCAACCTCCATGGAGGTGATAAGTCGCCAGAGTGCAGAAAACATGGTGAGTGTTCTGAATAGAATGACATCTCTGGAGGAGCGATGGTCATCTATTGAACAGAGAAACCAGACCTTCATGGAAGTCCTTCTGAGTAGGACTGCCAGTGCAGATACGGGTCCCCATGGCCCCCCTGATGTTCAGCAAGGTGCTCTCAATCCATTGCAAGCGCTGAGGTGGACCTGACCCATGAGAGGGATGTTGGTGGCATCAACAAGGAGGTGGGGGCTCCTCTCCAAGCGCTCACACTTCCATGCCACTGACAAGTCCTCAGTCAGAGCCCCACCAGAGTCCGCACCCAACTGAGATCGGCGTCTCAACCCCTGCCCAGCCGCAGGAGCAGCAGACTGTTGCCGAGCGCTCGCAGGTTCGCAACCCCAGAGGACGCCGCCAAAGGTGTCGAGACAGGAGCAGCAACAAACTGAGCAGGGGGCCTCCACCTCTGCTGAAGCCACAGGGGAAGCATCACGTAGGAGCACGCGTAAGAGAAAGATACTGCACAAATAGTCACAAGGGTGCTCACTTGGGTGAAATTTGATGTTTAATGTTAAAAAGCCAGCAGGTGTTAAGTGTAAATAAAAACTCTGATGGCTACAGCTGCAGTTGTGGCGTCTGTCATTTCGCTAATGGGACTTCCACAATGAGGCCTCAGGACAACTTGCAATTGTCAGTATGGTGGTCAAATTGTTAGGGATCCGCTGGGTCTGGGCCATTGTCGTAGCTCTGGTAAGAAGCTGCGAGGCAAAAGTGCTTGATTGTCTAGGCTAAGCAAATCTGGCCAAGATGAGTGCATTCCTTGCATTCCGGGTAGCTATGGTCTCGCGTAATGCTGCCGCTGATTGATGGACCTCTGCAAGTTGTTCGTTCTCTCTCTCCTCCTCCACCTCCTCCTCCTCCTCATCTGAGGAGGCTATGTGAGGAGCCATTTGGTCCTCCGGCATCTGCAAGCCACGACGCTGTGTCATGTTGTGAAGTGCACAGCAAACCACGACGATTCTGGAGACCCTGGCTGCTGAGTATTGCAGGGCTCCACCTGATCTATCCAGGTATCCAGGCATCTGAAGCGCATCTTCAGCATACCGATGGTTTGCTCGATTATGGCTCTGGTGGAAATGTGGCTGGAGTTGTAGCTCTCCTCAGCTGCGTTGGATGGGCTCCTCAACGGCGTCATCAGTCACGTCTTCAGGGGATAGCCCTTGTCTCCAAGTAGCCATCCGTGAAGTTGGCCTGGCGGACTGAATAGCGGAGGCACACTAGACTGGCACAGTATGAAGGAGTCATGGCAACTGCCAGGGTAATTGGCACAAACATGCAGAACTTCCTTCTTGTGGTCACACACCAGCTGAACGTTGAGGGAGTGGAAGCCCTTGCGGTTGACAAAAATACCTGGATTGCGATGGGGTGCCTTAAGGGCCACGTGGGCAGTCAACGACGCCCTGCACCCTTGGAAAGCCTGCCAGATTAGCTAATCCAACTGCACGCGCCGTGACACTTGCTCGATCCTTGGTGAAATGGATGTGATTGTGCGCGATGGCAAAGAGGGCATCGGTTACCTGCGTGATGCAGGTGTGTGCGGCCGCCTTGGAGATGCTGCTGATGTCTGCTGCTGATCCCTGGAATGAGCCTGAGGCAAAAATGTTGAGTGCGGTGGTGTCTTTGACGGCCACTGGTAAGGGGTGTCCACCTGGTCCTCTGGGCTCCAGGTCTTGTTGCAGCATTGCGCGGATGTCACCCACTACCTCTCGCGAAAGTCGGAGCCGCCTTTGGCACTGCTGCTCAGACATGTTGAGGTAGCTGACCCTGTGTCTGTAGACCCTGTTTGGGGGGTATCTCCTGTGCCGACGGCCTTCCATGCACTGGCACCTTCTGGCCTGTGCAGCTTCAGGCGGGTGAGCAGCAGCTTGGCGCTCCTGTTGTTGCTGCTGCTGTTGGTGCTGCTGTTGTTTATGGTTCTGCTGGTGCCGCGGCTGGAGTTCGTCCTCATCGGATGCCCAGGAGGGAAGGAAATAAATGGCTCCCATGCCTCTGGTATATGCCTCAGTTGAGGAAGCGCTCAATGAGGGTGGCGAGAGGGGTTTCCCAGGAGGTCACACTGGAGATGGGTGTCAGGCTCCAAACTTCCAGAGCTGTGGTTATGCCTTCTAAAAGTTCCCCCAGACCTGTGACAACAAAGTCCTGCCACCTGCAAATGATGGCTGATCAAATCTCCTATTTAATGGTTGAGCTGCATCTGAGAGTCAGCAATCCACTTGTGCTCCCGCCAGGTTTCACTGGCGTGTTTCAGATCAGGCGTGCTTCACGTGGGAAAGGGTTAAACTAGCAAAAAACTATCAAAATGGCATTACAGAGCCAATTTAGGGCTTGTTAAGGGCATTAATGGCCTCCCCGCCTCTTGGAGGCGGGACGGAGACAGGACCAGCAGACACAATTTCATCAAAATTGCGTGGAGGCGGGATGGAGGCGGGATCGGGCCCGCCCACCAGTTTCTGCAATTTTAACCCCCCACACGCCTCCAATCCCGCCTCAACGGCCCTATGAAAATCCAGCCCTTAATGTCTCTTAATGTCTGTTAATCTCTCCTGCGTTCCATCTAGAGCCATCTTTTGTTTCTTAACTTGTCCCATTACCATCTCCTTTTGCCTTGAATATCTCTTAATGTCTCTTAATCTCTCCTGCCTTCCACCCTATCACAGACCTTCCCTTTTGTTCTTTCCTCCCCTCCCCCCTTTCCCTGCCCCTGCACTTGCTTAAAAACCTGTTCGATCTCCAGCTTTTTCCAGTTCTGACGAAGGGTCATTGACCTGAAACGTTAACTCTGTTTCTCTCTCCACAGATGCTGCCTGACCTGCTGAGTATTTCCAGCATTTTGTGTTTTT
The DNA here is from genome assembly GCA_030390025.1 of Squalus acanthias. Taxonomy (NCBI): domain Eukaryota; kingdom Metazoa; phylum Chordata; class Chondrichthyes; order Squaliformes; family Squalidae; genus Squalus; species Squalus acanthias. The sequence goes on along the minus strand of CM059427.1, from coordinate 196,100,201 downwards.
ATTTCAGATTTCCAGCATCCGCAGTATTTTGCTTTTGACATAATTGCCAGTCTGGGCCTGCGACAAGCGGTGAGAGAACTGTAGGGGGTGGTGGTTTGTGTCAGCTTTAACTCTGACTTCTGAGCGGTTCGAATCGCTCCCACTCCCTTGGTTCTAGACCTTGGACTTATTTGGGGGTTGTGACAAAAGGTGCAGCAGACAACTGAGTTTGATGAAAAGAACTTCAATCTTTATTCAAAAGGTAAAAGACAAATGACAACACTCTTAACACTCTAAAGGTGGGGAACACTTCGATACAAGCAAGGGAAATGATAGTAGAACAATACTTCACCCCTCCCAACCCCACTTTACCAGCTAAGTTAGGTTTTGAAGGACCCTGTCTTCTCCCTGGGTCTATTGTTCAAATGTTAATGTCTGCTGGGGCTTGAGTGGGGTCATCCCGGTTCCCCAGACAGTGCAATTAACTGCAATAACCAAAACTGCTTTTACAGAGGTCGAGCCCACCTCCTTGTCCCTTTACAGGCCCAGACATAGTTTTAAAATGCCAAAACTTGGTTTTTGGTCTTAAATTCCTTAGGTTAGGCCCAAATGCATTTTTATCACTCTGAGGTAGTTCCAAAGTCCTTTTTCCTTAGGTTTTTGGGGATCTGCAAAATTTTGGAAACCTTACAAAACCAACACGAAGGAAAAATCTACTTGACCTCGTCCTCACCAATTTACCTGTCGCAGATGCATCTGTCCATGACAGTATTAGTAGCAGTGACCACCGCACAGTCATTGTGGAGACGAAATCCTGTCTTCACACTGAGGACACCCTCCATCGTGTTGTGTGACACGACCACCGTGCTAAATGGGATAGATTCAGAACAGATCTAGCAGCTCAAAACTGGGCACCCATGAGGTGCTGTGGGCTATCAGCAGCAGCAGAATTGTATTCCACCACAATCTGTAACCTCATGGCCTGGCATATCCCACACTCTACTATTACCATCAAGCTAGGGGACCAACCCTGGTTCAATAAGGAGTGTAGAAGAGCATGCCAGGAGCAGCACCAGGTGTATCTAATAATGCGGTGCCAATCTGGGGAAGCTGCAACACAGGACTACATGCATGCAAAAAAGTGGAAGCAGCATGCTATGGACACCTATAGCACTTACTCACCAATAACCTGCTCACTGATGCCCAGTTTGGGTTCCGCCAGGACCACTTGGCTCCAGACCTCATTAAAGCCTTGGTCCAAACATGGACAAAAGAGCTGAATTCCAGAGGTGAGGTGAGAGTGACTGCCCTTGACATCAAGGCAGCATTTGACCAAGTGTGGCATCAAGGAGCCCTAGTAAAACTGAAGTGAATGGGAATCGGAGGGAAAACTCTCCACTAGCTGGAGTCATACCTAGCACAAAGGAAGATGGTTGTGGTGGTTGGAGGTCAATCATCACAGCCCCAGGACATCGCTGCAGGAGTTACTCAGGGCAGCGTCCTCGGCCCAACTATCTTCAGCTGCTTCATCAATGACCTTCCCTCCATCATAACGTCAGAAGTGGGGATGTTCGCTGATGACTGTACAGTGTTCAGTGCCATTCGCAACTCCTCAGATAATGAAGCAGTCCATGCCTGCATGCAGCAAGACCTGGACAACATTCAGGCTTGGGCTGACAAGTGGCAGGTAACATTCGCGCCACACAAGTGCCAGGCAATGACCATCTCCAACAAGCGAGCATCTAACCGCCGCCCCTTGACATACAACGGCATTACCATTGCTGAATCCCCCACCATCAATATCCTGGGGATCACCATTGACCAGAAGCTTAACTGGGCCAGCCACATAAATACTGTGGCAACAAGAACAGGTCAGAGGCTAGGTATTCTGTGGCGAGTGTCTCACCTTCTGACTCCCCAAAGCCTTTCCACCATCTACAAGGCACAAGTCAGGAGTGTGATGGAATAGTCTCCAGTTGCCTGGATGAGTGCAGCTCCAACAACACTCAAGAAGCTCGACACCATCCAGGACAAAGCAGCCTGCTTGATTGGCACCCCATCCACCACCTTAAACATTCTCTCCCTCCACCACCGGTGTACCGTGGCTGCAGTGTGTACCGTCTACAAGATGCACTGCAGCAACTCGCCAAGACTTCTTCGCAGCACCTCCCAAACCCGCAACCTCTACCACCTAGAAGGACAAGGGCAGCAGGCGCATGGGAACACCACCACCTCCAAGTTCCCCTCCAAGTCACACACCATCCTGGCTTGGAAATATATCGGCCATTCCTTCATCGTCGCTGGGTCAAAATCCTGGAACTCCCTCCTTAACAGCACTGTGGGAGTACCTTAACCACATGGACTGCAGCGGTTCAAGAAGGCGGCTCACCACCACCTTCTCAAGGGCAACGAGGGATGGGCAATAAATGCTGGCCTTGCCAGCGACGCCCACATCCCATGAACGAATAAAAAAAATGAACAAATGTGCATGCACTCTCATTTTACCTGGTGGTTGAACAAGTCAGTGCATTGGGGTGCCAACATGATGGGCCAGAAATTCGGCTGTTGTCGGGTGAGTACGCGCTGTGTCCTCACCCGTAAGGCCACCTGAAGTGCTGGTTTCCTGCATGCACTGCGCATGCGCGGGAAACCGGAACTTCCGTTCCCCTGAAGGGAGGGGTTCAGAAGTCGAACGTGTGCGCGGGAGAGGCTGCACGCACGCTGCGAACTTCAGTTTTTTTTCAGGTTTCTCCGGGAGGGTAAGTATGAAGAAGCTGCACTTTTAAAAAGGAGGCGCAAGGCCTGTTTTTAACAAGGTAAGTGGTTAATTAATTACAATTTAAACATTTTTTCAACAGGTTTATCTTTTTTAGATACTTTAAAGAAAGGTAAGTTTATTTTTAGCACCGTTAAAAAGTATAATTAATTTTTTCAGAAATTTAACTTTTTGTTTAAAGTAGTTAATTTATGTAACTTATAGTTATTTAAAAAATGTGATGTTTTAAAAAAAATTTATTTGAAGTTTAAGTGTGGTTTTGGGGCCGATCTCTATTCATAGATTTGACAGGTCTTCCTGTCAAATCTTTGAATGAAAATGCCCTGCTAGGATTGGCTCTCCATGGCTCACGTGATCCCAGGGGACGCTTCGAACTAACTGCACCCCTGGGATACACAAGCACTGCGCGCCGGCAGCTGGAGGAGGCCCAGGACCCGAAGTCCTCGTGGGCCCAAAGCACAACTGCAGGCGCGGTAGGCAAGTACGCGCGTGATGCTTGCACCCGCAGGAAGCCGGAAAGCCGAATTTCTGGCCCGATGTGCCATGGATAGGTGTAATGCAGAATCCTGCACGTGTGATACTGGGCACCTGGGGATTGGAAGAATACTACTGTCAGCTGTGGCGCACTTGGTGGTGCTCTTGCTTCTCAATCAGAAGGTGGAGAGTTCATAGTCCCACTTCAGAAACATAATCCAGTCTGACATAGTACTGAGGGAGTGTTGCACTTTCGGATGAGATGTTAAACAGAGGCCCCATCTGCCTTCTCAGATGGATGTAAAAGATTCCCTGACAATATTTGAAGAAGAGCAGGGGAGCTTTCCCTGGTGTCCTGGCCAATATTTATACCCTCAACCAACATCGCTAAAAAAGTTTTTTTTTTACTCATGTATCTCACTTCTCTTTGTGTGAACTTGCTGTGCGCAAATTTTCTACCGCTTTCCCTACATTAAAACAGTGCGTACACTTCAAAAATGCTTCTTTGGTTGTAAAGCGCTTTGCGATGTACTAAGGTTGTGAAAGGCGCTATCTAAATGTAGGTGGTTTCCTTCCTGTACTGGAAAGGATATGGAGCCAAACAACTAAGGTGGTTTTCATGTTACTCAATGTCGAAGAAAGCCACTGTTGGGGAATGGAACACTTTTCCACTTTTTGCATCAAGTACTCACAGATCAGTAAAGCATAATTCTGCCAAACACTGCTCTGGTCACTAATTGCACCAATATTATAAAGGCATTCAAAATGAACATGTTTAAAATGTTTTTATTCAAAGCAACTGGAGCAATTCTTTCTCCATTGTTCCTTAACCCAAGCTCAGAAGACTCCTCTAAGGATGATACCAGAACTGAGATGTTATACCTAACAGGAAAGATTGAACAGGCTAGCTCTCTTTCATCTGGAAAAGAGAAGGCTATGGGGTAGTCTGATGGAGGTCTTTAAGATTATGAAAGGGTTTGATAGGGTAGACATAGACAAGATGTTTCCACTTGTGGGGTCGACCAGAACTAGGGGCCATAAATATAAGATAGTCACCCATGAATCCAGTACGGAATTCAGTAGAAACCTCTTTGCCCAGAGAGAGGTGAGAATGTGGAACCTGCTACAGGGAGTAGTTGAGGCAAATAGCATAGAGGCATTTAAGAGGAAACTGGATTATATGTACATAAGTTATGCTGATAGCGTTAGATGAAGTAGGGTGGGAGGAGGCTCATGTGGAGCATAAACACCGGCACGGACCAGTAGGGCCGAATGGCCTGTGTCTGTGCTGTAAATTCTATATAATTCCCCACCATCACCTACTCCAGTTTGAAATTCTCTATTTCCTACATCAGCTATATTATGTACCTCTCTAAGTGAGAGTTCCAATTTAGTGCCAGTTTCCGCTTAACCATGTGCAGTTGACCCACGCCCACTAAGACCTGATTGAGAACTGCCCAACTTATCCATGCAGGACCTTTACAGCTGGCAGAATGGTAGCTATCCTCCAATAAAACGAGGCTTGCTTCACATGAATGTAAAACCAGCCACCGTGACATTCAGTGCCCTCTCCACGAATTTTAATAATCCAAGGAAGAACGGCTATTCCGATCAGTCATGTGTATAAATGCAGAAAGAAAGGCTGAAATGTTGCTGTAATGCGCAGATAAGAGCGACTGAAATATTTTCTTATCCGTGGCTTTTTTCTGCGGAGTGAGTCTATGACCGAAAATGAACTCTTGACATGACCGGGCACATTTTAATAGCTGGAGTAGGTATTCCAGGAATGTAATAGCAGCTAAGAGGATGCTTTAGAATTTGACTCCAGTAAAATTCGAATTACATTTTCTGATTCCTTTCACCAGAAGAGCCAATCTATCTCATAATTGAAACATTTAAATGACAGTCAAAAAGCTGGCAAATAATTTTGATACAGAATATTTAAGTGTGACATCCTGTCAAGTGAATATTACAGATAAGTGATTTAATGTTAACTTGCCATTTACTCACTTATCTCTTTCAGCCTGCTCACTGGATGCTGGGGTTCTTGGACAAATAAGCCTCTTCATCCATTTTCAAAGAAGGCTTTGTGCTGCTTTGCGTGTTGTCCCTGAATTGTCAAACGAAACAAAATCAAAAAGGAAATTACTTGCAAATTACACAGCATGCTATAGCATCGTCAAAATATTCCAAATTGCTTCACATAATTAATTCCTTCTTTGAGGTGCCGTGACTATTATATAAGCAAATGCAGTAACCACATTTATTAAGAATAGTCACATTTATTATGACAATTCCAACGCACTCCTGGCCGGCCTCCCACGTTCTACCCTCCGTAAACTTGAGGTCATCCAAAACTCTGCTGCCCGTGTCCTAACTCGCACCAAGTCCCGTTCACCCATCACCCCTGTGCTCGCTGACCTACATTGGCTCCCGGTTAAGCAACGGCTCAATTTAAAAATTCTCACCCTTGTTTTCGAATCCCTCCATGGCCTCGCCTCTCCCTATCTCTGCAACCTCCTCCAACCCCACCACCCTCCAAGGTATCTGTGCTCCTCCAATTCTGGCCTCTTGAGCATCCCTGATTTTAATCACTCTACCATTGGCGGCCTTGCCTTCAACTGCCGAGGCCCTAAGCTCTGGAATTCCCTCGCTAAACCTCTCCGCCTCTCTACCTCTCTTTTCTCCTTTAAGACGCTCCTTAAAACCTACCTCTTTGACCGAGCATTTGGTCAGCTGTCCTAACATCCCGTTATGTGGCTTGGTGTCAAATTTTGTTTTATAACGCTCCTTGTGAAGCCCCTTGGGACATTTTACTACGTTAAAGGCGCAAGTTGTTGTTACTGTTGAATCATTGACAATTTTGTGCCAATAGCAAACATAGGAAACCTTCCCTCATATAGATTATCAAGAGGCTACTGGAACATAAGAACTGGAGTAGGCCATTCAGCCTCTCGAGTCTGTTCCACCATTCAATTAGATCATGGCTGATCATAGAATCATAGAATGATACAGCAAAGAAGGAGGTCATTCAGCCCATTGTGCCTGTGCTGGCTCTTTGGTAGAGCTGTCCAATTAGTTCCACTCCCTGGCTAAGTACCCCAAAGCTCTGTTAATTATTTCCCTTCAAACAAGATAAGTCTGTACGTTAGCAAAATACTGCGGATGCTGGAAATCCGAAATAACAACAGAAAATGCTGGAAAAACTCAGCAGGCCAGGCAGCATCCGTGGAGAGAGAAACAGAGTTAACGTTTCAGGTCGAAGACCTTTGACTGCATCTTAACTCCATTTACGCATCTTGGTTCCACAACCCTTAATACCCTTACCCAAGAAATATCGCAAATGTGTGGTAGGATAACTGAATTGCTGGGAGGCCGGCACCAGGAGATGCACAGGGTAATAATATTGATTCATTTAAAAGATGTTTTGAAGTAGTAAGAACAATTAACACTGGTTGTTTAGGCAGAGTCTCAGAACTGAGTCACTAACATCTGAGAGGTTTTGATATATTAGGCTAGAGCTGGCGATTACTGTTGATCTGGTTTTATCAGAGGCACTCCCGCCCCCCAACCCCCCCCCCCCCCCCACACACTCCTGCCATTGGTTGACGGACACATCCATCCTCATGGTGCACTGCCTTCTTAACCAATTGGAAAGCAAACAGGATCTTTGTTACCCAATTGGGTGATTCTTGACTGCCAGTCAAACAGCCTTATTTTTCCCCATCTCAGATGTATTTTTTATGCCCTTATGATTCCTCTCCCGAGTTACTTGCAGCAGTGTCAGGGATATTAATCGTTAATTCCCTGAGACTCCAGCACAACCCGGGAGGGTTGGCAACCCGACTGACGATGAATAGCCACTGAATAGTCTTTCGGATGAGACATTAAACCGAGGCCCCGTCTGCCCTCTCAGGTGGCTGTAAAAGATCCCATGGCACTATTTCGAAGAAGAGCAGGGGAGTTCTCCCCGGTGTCCTGGCCAATATTAATCCCTCAACCAACATCACTAAAAAACAAATGATCTGGTCATTTATCTCTGCTAAGTCTGTGGGAGCTTGCTGTGTACAAACTGGCTGCCGTGTTTCCTACATTGCACAGTGACTACACTTCAAAAAGTACTTCATTGGCTGCAAAGCGGTTTGGGATGTCCCGAGGTTGTGAAAGGCGCTGTAGAAATGCAAGTCTAGCTTTTAATGAATGCTTAACGCATTCCCCTGTCTGCTGATTTAAAATAAATAGGTTACGGCCTTTTAAAATAGTGGACAGAGGAATGTCATCCCAATGTGATAAGCATTTCCCCATGATTATTGTGAGACAGTAATTTCTAGCTTAAAGCTTCTTTAAAGCACACAATTTCAATTGCAAATAATTAGGAGGAAAAGACTGAATAGATTAACCTTGACTGAATTATCAATAGAGAGTGCAGATTATTTTCACAACAAAATCTATACTGTTATTTTTAGATGAAGTTTTATTTTCAAACACCTATCGTTTTGTGGTAATTAACCTGAAGTCATATTTTCTCCGATTGAGTTAATTAGCAGTGTAAAGATCATTCACACATCATTGACCTGCAGCTTGTGATGTGACTAAAATAAGACCTGCACTGAAGATCAGAAGTCTGATTGGAACGGCCACAAAGTCTTTAATCAGACAGTATCGGCCTTTATATATTCAGACTGAACTGCATTTAACACTTCAGTTACGTGGAGAGACCACAGAAGCTGGGGTTGTTCTCCTTAGAGCAGAGAAGGTTAAGGGGAGATTTGATGGAGGCGTTCGAAATCATGAAGGGTTTTGATCGAGCAAATAACGAGAAACTGTTTCTACCGGAAGAACAGTCGGTAACCAGAGGACACAGATTTGCGGTGATTGGCAAAAGAACCAGAGGCGAGATGAAGAGAATTTTTTTTTACGCGGCCAGTTGTTATGATCTGGAATGCACTGCCTGAAAGGGTGGCGGTGGAAGCAGATTCAATTGTAACTTTCAAAAGGGAATTGGATAAATACTTGAAGGGGAAAAATTTCAGGGCTATGGGGAAAGGGCAGGGGAGTGGGACTAATTGGAGAGCTCTTTCAAAGAGCCGGCTCAGGGACAGACACTCCTTCTATACTGTAAGATTCTATGATTTTACATCATTCGGTTAGAATGCTGAATTTGCTCCAGGCAAATTTTTGATGCTTTCATTTTTGATTTTGTTCCCTCCTCTCCTGAAGCCTTTGGGGGACGAATCTGCGACCCAGCACGTCCAGTGGAAAAGGCACTGTCAGGGAACCTTTTCTCAGGAAATTGAGCTCACGTTAGCCATGATTCTCCCTCCATAAATGTCTAGAAGTGATGGGCTGGCTGCGTGCCTCCAATGCACTCCCAGGCGGGATTGTTGGATTATGGAATCACCCCAATTTACTCTTGTTTTGGTATAGTTCATGGTTAGCACGCACTCCCCGCTACCTCACTGCAACAATAACAACTTGCATTTATATAGCGCCTTTAACATAGTAAAACATCACAAGGCACTTCACAGGAGCGTTATCAAACAAAATTCGTCACCGAGCCACATAACGAGATATTAATCTTTCCTGCCTTCCACCCTATCACAGACCTTCCCTTTTGTTCTTTCCGCCCCTCCCCACTTTCCCTGCCTCTGCACTTGGTTGTTAACCCGTTATATCTCTAACATTTTCCAGTTCTGACAAAAGGTCATCGACCTGAAACGTTAACTCTGTTTCTCTCTCCACAGATGCTGCCTGACCTGCAGAGTATTTCCAGCATTTTCTGTTATTATTTAAGGAGTTATTAGGAAAGGTGACCAAGGGCTTGTTCAAAGAGGTAGGTTTTAAGAACATAAGAACATAAGAAATAAGAGCAGGAATAGGCCACTTGGCTCCTCGAGCCTGCTCCACCATTCAATAAGATCATGGCTGATCTTGGGCTTAAAGCCACTTCCCCACCCGCTCCCCATAACCCTTAACTCCCTTATCTTGCAAAAATCTGTCTATCTCCACCTTAAATGTATTTAATGACCCAGCCTCCACAGCTCTCTGGGGCAGAGAATTCCACAGATTTACGACCCTCTGAGAGAAGAAATTCCTCCTCATCTCAGTTCTAAAAGGGCGACCCTTTATTCTAAAACTGTGCCCCTGCGTTCTAGATTTCCCCACGAGGGGAAACATCCTCTCTGCATCTACCTTGTTGAGCCCCCTCAGTATCTTATATGTTTCAATAAGATCACCTCTCATTCTTCTAAATTCCAATGAGTATAGGCCCAGCCTGCTCAACCTTTCCTCATAAGCCAAGCCCCTCATCTCTGGAATTAACCTAGTGAATCGTCTCTGAACTGCCTCCAATGCAAGTATATCCTTCCTAAAATAAGGAGACTAAAACAGTACGCAGTACTCAAGGTGTGGTCTCACCAATACCCTGTACAATTGTAGCAGGACTTCCCTGCTTTTATACTCCAACCCCTTTGAAATAAAGGCCAACATTCCATTTGCCTTTTTGATTACTTGCTGTACCTGCATGCTAACTTTTTATGTTTCATGCACAAGGACCCCCCGGTCCCTCTGAACTGTAGCATTTTGTAATCTCTCTCCATTTAAATAATAATTTGCTTTTTTATTTTTCCTGCCAAAGTGGATAATCTCGCACTTTCCCACATTATACTCCATCTGCCAAATGTTTGCCCACTCACTTAGCCTGTTTATATCCCTTTGCAGGTTCTTTGACTCCTCTGCACAACTTGCTTTCCCACCCATCTTTGTATCATCCGCAAACTTGGCTACATTACACTCGATCCCTTCATCCAAGTCATTAATGTAGATTGTAAGTCGTTGAGGCCCCAGCACCGATCCCTGTGGCACCCCACTAGTTACCGTTTGCCAACCGGAAAATGACCCATTTATCCCGACTCTCTGCTTTCTGTTAGTTAGCCAATTCTCTATCCATGCTAATATATTACCCCTAATTCCGTGAGCTCTTATCTTATGCAGTAACCTTTTATGTGGCACCTTATTTAATGCCTTCTGGAAATCCAAATACATCACATCCACTGGCTCACCTTTGTCCACCCTGCTCGTTACATCCTCAAAGAACTCCAGCAAATTTGTTAAACATGATTTCCCTTTCATAAAACCATGCTGACTCTGCTTGACTGCATTATGATTTTCCAAATGCCCTGCTACTGCTTCCTTAATGAAGGACTCCAGCATTTTCCCAACGACAGATGTTAGGCTAACTGGTCTATAGTTTCCTGCTTTCTGTCTCCCTCCTTTCTTAAATAGGGGTGGTACATTTACAGTTTTCCAATCTGCTGGGACCTCTCCAGAGTCCAGGGAATTTTGGTATATTGCAATCAATGCATCCACTATCTCTGCAGCCACTTCTTTTAAGACTCTGGGATGCAGGCCATCTGGTCCAGGGGACTTGTCATCTTTTAGTCCCATTATTTTACCAAGTACTATTTCCTTAGTGATAGTGATTGTCTTTAGTTCCCCCCTCCCTGTGGCCCCTTGATTATCCATTATTGGGATGTTGTTAGTGTCTTCTACCGTGAAGACAGATACAAAATATTTGTTCAGAGTCTCTGCCATTTCCCCGTTCCCCATTATTAATTCCCCAGTCTCATCCTCTGAGGGACCAAAGTTTACTTTAGCTACCCTCTTCATTTTTATATACCTATAGAAGCTCTTACTATCTGTTTTAATGTTTCTTGACAGTTTACTCTCATAATTCATCTTCTCTCTCTTTATTATTTTTTTAGTCATCCTTTGCTGGTTTAAAATTTTTTCCTAATCCTCTGGTCTCCCAACAATCTTGGCAACATTGTATGCCTTCATTTTCAATTTGATACCATCCTTTACTTCCTTAGTTAGCCACGGATGGTGCTCCCTTCTCTTAAAATCTTTCTTTCTCACTGGAATATATTTTTGTTGAGAGTTATGAAATATCTCCTTAAATGTCCGCCACTGCATTTCAACTGTCTTACCCTTTAATTTATTTTTCCAGTCCACTTTAGCAAGTTCTGCCCTCATGCCATTGTAATTGCCTTTGTTTAAGATCAGGACACTGGTTTGAGATACAACTTTCTCACCCTCCAACTGAATTTGAAATTCAACCATGCTGTGATCACTCTTTCCGAGAGGATCCTTTACTATGAGATCATTTATTAATTCTGTCTCATTACACAGTACCAGATCCAAGATAGCCTGCTGCCTGGTTGGTTCCATTACATACTGTTCTAGGAAACCATCCCGGATGCACTCTATGAACTCCTCCTCAAGGCTACCATGGCCAATTTGATTTGTCCAATCAATATGGAGATTAAAATCACCCATGATTATTACCGTACCTTTTTTACAGGCCTCCATTATTTGTTGATTTATACTCTGTCCAACAGTATTGCTACTGTTCGGAGGCTTATAGACTACGCCCACCAGAGACTTTTTCCCTTTATTATTTTTTATCTGCACCCAAACCGATTCCACATCTTGATCTTCTGAGCCAATATCACTTCTCACCACTGCACTGATCCCATCCTTTACCAACAAAGCCATCCCACCTCCCTTTCCTTTCTCTCTATCCTTCCGAATTGTCAAATACCCTGGAATATTCAGTTCCCAGCCCTGATCACCTTGCAACCATGTCTCTGTAATGGCGATCAGATCATACCCATTTGTATCTATTTGTGCCGTCAACTCATCTATCTTGTTACAAATGCTGCGTGCATTCAGAATATAGAGCTTTTAACTTTGTCTTTTTACCATTTCTCCTTGTTTTGGCCCCATTTTCTGTTGCACTCTTATTTTTAAACATTCTGTCCCTTCCTGTCACACTCTGGTTATTATTTCCCCCATCTCTATCCTGCTCTGTTGCTTTTTCATTTCTCATTGACTTTTTAAATTCCCGCTCACCTGGATCCTAAGAAGCCTCTTAAAGGAGGAGGAGAGAGGCAGAGAAGTGGAGAGTTTATGGTGGGAATTCCAGAGCTTAGGGCCTTGGCAGCTGAAGACACGACCGCCAGTGGTGGAGCGAAGAAAATCGGGGAAGTGCAAGAGTCCAGAATTGGAGGAGCGCAGAGATCTCAGAGGGTTGTAGGGCTGGAGATTGATTACTGAGATAAGGAGGGGGGAGAGGCCATGGAGGGATTTGAAAACAAGGATGAGAATTTTGAAATCGAGGCGTTACCAGACTTGGAGCCAATTGTAGGTCAGTGGGCACAGGGCCAGGATCATGAAATGGGGCACTCTTCATGTGTGAGCACAGAGGGTGTTGGCCAGCGCATTATTCGACGGTTGAAGTGAATCAGAGTTGAGCCCAATCCTTGCCTGATATCTACTCAATGCACTTTGCAACAGCTCTGACTGCAGCTGTCATGAAGTGGAGCCTCAGGCAGGTGAAAAATATGAGCCTGCCAGTGGAAATTGAGTTGTCCTGTTTAATAGAATGTGTACATAGAGCAGCCTTCTTCAGCACTGATTCAAAGGCACTCGGTATTGACCAGTACTTCAGGAGAAAATGATTCATGATAGATCTTGATTAGTTACATTGAAACGGTGACTGCAATTCAACAGTACTTCATTGGCTGTAAAGCGCTTTGGGACATCCTGAGGTCATGAAAGATGCTATAGAAATGCAAGTTCTTCTTTTTCTTCTGCATCCCAATTAATTGATTTCTGGTAAAATAACGCCTCTCTACTTCTCTCTCCTCCTTTAAGACACACCTTAGCAGTGAGGTCAATAACCAGGGGGCATAGATTTAAAGTAATTGGTAGAAGGATTAGAGGGGAGTTGAGGAGAACTCTTTTCACCCAGAGGATGGTGGGGGTCTGGAACTGACTGCCTGAAAGGGTGGTAGAGGCAGAAACCCTCATTGCATTTAAAAAGTACTTGGATATGCACTTGAAGTGCCGTAACCTACAAGGCCAGGAGCTGGAAAGTGGATTAGGCTGGAGAGCTCTTTCTCAGCTGGCACAGACACGATGGGCCGAATTGCCTCCTTCTGTGCCGTAAAGTTCTATGATTCTATCTATCCAGATATATCCCACGCTACCACTAATTATTGATCCACCAATTTCCTCCTCTCTTCTCAAGGTGCCGGAGTACCTTTCCACTGTGGCACACTCCAAATGCATGTTCTGAATGTTTGCGCTCACAGTGAATGCCAGCGGACTATTCCTCATGGAGGGAGAGCAGGGGGTCATCATGGAAACATAGGAACAGTAGGTCAGTCAGCCCTCGAGCGTGCTCCACCATTCTATTAGATCATGGCTGATCCCTACCTCAACTCCATTTACCCGCTTTTGTTCCATATCCCTTGATAACCCTTACTCAACAAAAATCTATCGATCTCAGTCCTGAGAACTTCAATTGACCCCCCAGCATCCACAGCCTAATGGAGCAGAGACTTCCAGATTTCCGCTGCTCTTTGTGTGCAACAGTGCTTCCTGATTTCAGTCTTAAATGGCCGAGCTTTAATTCTAAGGTTATGCCCTCTTGTTATGGATTTTCCCCCACCAGAGGAAATAATTTCCCTGTATCTATCCTATCGAATACTGTTATCATTTTAAGACCTCGATTCGATCAGCCTTCTAATCTCAAGGGAATACAAAACATGTTTATGCAACCTGTTCTCATGGAAATATAGAAAAATAGGAGTAGGAGTAGGCCATTCGGCCCTTCGAGCCTGCTCCGCCATTCAATATGATCATGGCTGATCCTCTTTCTCAATACCATATTCCCGCTCTCTCCCCATACCCTTTGATGCCTTTTATGTCCAGTCTTATATGTGTCATAAATTAGCCATTTAAGTCATAAATTGTCATGTGTCATAAATTAGCCATTTAAGCTCTACTCGGAGCTCCGACACGGCAAGAGAGCCCCAGGTGGGCAGAGGAAACGCTTCAAGGACACCCTCAAAGCCTCCTTGAAAAAGTGCAACATCCCCACTGACACCTAGGAATCCCTGGCCCAAGACCGCACAAAGTGGAGGAGAAGCATTCGGGAAGGCGCCGAACACCTCGAGTCTCTTCGCCGGGAGCAAGCAGAAGCCAAGCGCAAGCAGCAGAAGGAGCGCACGCCAACCCTTGCACCCCACCCACCTGCTCCTTCAACCACCGTCTGCCCCACCTGTGACAGAGACTGTAGGTCCCGCATTGGACTCATCAGTCACCTGAGAACTCACTTTTAGTGTGGAAGCAAGTCATCCTCGGTTCCGAGGGACTGCCTAAGAGAGAGAGAGAAGAGAGATCATCCTGGGCGGCACTCTTTCCAAGACCAATATATTTTGGAGCCCATAACTGAACGCGATACTTCAGATGGGATCCGACCAAGGACCTGTACAAGTGAAACATCACCTCCTCACCTTTGAGTTCCAATCCCTTCAGATAAAGGCCAACATTCCATTCGTTTTTTTGACGACTCTTTCTACCTGTGCATTAGTCTACCTGGACACCCAAGTCCCTTTCGCTCCTTCACAGCCCTCAATCTCTCACCATCAAGTAAGTATTCCGATTCGACTTTCTCCGGCGCAAAGTGGATCACGACTGATTCTGACCCGACATCCACACACACACACACACGCAAGAAGGACGATAAGCAGTTCTAAAAAACATTTTTTGTCATTCGGCTAGCTTTTTACCAAGAGCGTAAATGAAATCAGCAGGGCTGAAAATGGTGCCTGAGCAACTCAGTACTGTCATGGAACTGTCCAAAGTGCCTTTAAGATTGTCTGTAGATTCTCAGGTAATCTCTCACTATTCACTCATTATATGCGGCCAGACCACATAAACCATTCCCGTTCGAGGACTCACTGATTGGAGGCTATTTTGTCATTTCACACTTCTTGTCACTGCTGCGTTTGAAATATTTTGTGCGAAGCCATCCTGCTCAATAACAATTCAGCTGCTTCCCCGGCCCATGTAATAGATAAAGTTTCTGCATCGTATATTCCATGAATACATTACCACGTCAATGGCCCTGATTCTTCAGTTAATCTTTTCATCTCTTCATACCATTCCTGTAACATTTCTGCGACTCTAGCTCACACTGACAGTCGCCTATTTTAAATAATCCAATAGGGATGTCGCTGGGCTTGGCCCGATTTTGCCCACAGAAACGCAACTGCAAAAGTGCCCCCCTCAACCTGAGGAGGCACCACGAATATAATTAAACATAAAAATCTAATAAAAGTAAAACAAATTCCCAATTTAAACCACGACATAGAATTACATAGAATTTTACAGCAAAGAAACTGTCCATTCGGCCCAACTGGGCTGTGCCAGTGTTTATGATCCACGTGGGCCTCCTCCCACCCTTCTTCATCTCACCTTATCAACATATCTCTCACCCTACCAACATATCTATCATCCTACCAATATATCTCTCACCCTACCAACATATCTCTCACCCTACCAACATATATCTCATTAAACCAACATATCTCTCACCCTACCAACATATCTCTCCCCCTAGCAACATAACTCTCACCCTAGCAACATATCTCTTACCCTACCAACATATCCCTCACCCTAGCAACATATCTCTCACCCTACCAACATATCTTTCATCTTACTAACATATCTTTCATCCTGCCAAGATATCTCACATCCTACCAACATATCTCTCACCCTACCAACATATCTCTCATCCTACCAACATATCTCTCATTAAACCAACATATCTCTCACCCTACCAACATATCTCTCATCCCTACCAACATATCTCTCACCCTACCAACATATCTCTCACCCTACCAACATATCTTTCATCCTACCAACATATCTTTCATCCTACCAACATATCTCTCACCCTACCAACATATCTCTCATCCTACCAACATATCTCTCATCCTACCAACATATTTCTCACCCTACCAACATATCTTTCATCCTACCAACATATCTCTCACCCTACCAACATATCTCTCATTAAACCAACATATCTCTCATCCTACCAACATATCTCTCATTAAACCAACATATCTCTCATCCTACCAACATATCATTCATCCTACCAACATATCTCTCACCCTAGCAACATATCTCTCACCCTAGCAACATATCTCTCACCCTACCAACATATCTCTCATCCTACTAATATATCTCTCATCCTACCAACATATCTCTCATCCTACCAACATATCTCTCTGAAGGGATATTTACTAGTCCTAGCCCTTTTATGGCTACCCCAGATCAGGCATATTTGTCAGACGTTCGCTTTCAACTAAAGTTTGAGGTAGCCGAATCCTAAAGACACTTAATTGGGTCTAAAGGTCTCGGCTATCTCTCCCTCAAGGAACGGAATAACCCGAGAATGTTACCGTCCTCCAGATAGCGCTTTTAATAAGTTTAGCTAGACTGTAATGTCCCGGATATTATGAGGGTCCGGAAAACTCCCTCAGAATTCTGCAACTCCTCACCAAAGAGTGTACAGAGATTGAGTTCGTGAGTTTTTGATACAGAAGTCTTATGTGAGACAATTCTAAAAATATATAGACTTATTAAAGAACCGATATGCAATTTACAGTTGCGAATCAGTCAATCACAACTTTAACAGTTCTAAAAAGAGAAAACATACTATCTTTTTAACAGAGAATCTTTCTTTAAAATCTTAACTTTGCTACAGTATTACAGTTCTTAAAGTTCTCTATACAGGATATCCATCAATATCAAATACCTTTGATCCTCAAGGTACAAAGAGTTGGAGACTACAGAGCCGCCTCTGCAACCGAGGATCGCTTTGCCCGATTAAAGCGAGTCTGAAATCCCATTTGAGAGTTCAATATTTATACCCTTTTCCAGTGGTATTTCCTTTAAGGATTTCTGCTGATGCAACTGAATTATCCCTAGTCATCTTTCTGCAGACCTCTGCAATTCTTACTGCCACATCAGTCAGAATCATGTCTCATCTCTAGGTGTTCTAAGTTTACCATATAAAAACGGTGTGATGGCAGGTGTTCCTTACTTTATGTCATCTTTACGAGGGCAGATGTTCCTTATCTTATGTGCTTCTTTATGAAGTGTAAATTAGAACACCTTATCCAGGGTGGACCATTGTTTCATTCCCAAAAGTTCAACTTGTCTGAGCCATGCACCTTCTGTTTCAATAAGGTTTTTTATTCAGGGTCTACAACTGTCTTATCTCAATAGCCAGAATTCTTTCATAGCTATTTCATAGTTAGGTTTCTAAATTTCCAAACCCAGTTTGTCATGTTTTAATAAGGCCAGAATTCTTTCATAAGATAGTCTATTTTTCTGAATAGATTATATGGCTTATTCCTTCACATCTCATCCTACCAACATATCTCTCATCCTACCAACATATCTCTCACCCTACCAACATATCTCTCACCCTAACAACATATCTCTCACCCTACCAACATATCTCTCACCCTACCAACATATCTCTCACCCTCCCAACATATCTCTCACCCTACCAACATATCTCTCATCTTACCAACATATCTCTCATCCTACCAACATATCTCTCACCCTACCAACATATCTCTCACCCTACCAACATATCTCTCATCCTACCAACATATCTCTCACTCTACCAACATATCTCTCATCCTACCAACATATCTCTCATCCTACCAACATATCTCTCATTAAACCAACATATCTCTCATCCTACCAACATATCTCTCACCCTACCAACATATCTCTCATCCTAGCAAGATATCTCTCATCCTACCAACATATCTCTCATCCTAGCAAGATATCTCTCACCCTACCAAAATATCTCTCATCCTACCAACATATCTCTCTGAAGGGATATTTACTAGTCCTAGCCCTTTTACAGCTACCCCAGATCAGGCGTATTTGTCAGACGTTCACTTTCAACTAAAGTTTGAGGTAGCCGAATCCTAAAGACACTTAATTAGGTCTAAAGGTCCGGGCTATCTCTCCCTAAAGGAAAGGAACCACCCGAGAATGTTACCATCCTCCAGATAGCGCTTTTAATAAGTTTAGCCAGACTGTAACATCCTGGATATTATGAGGGTCCGGAAAACTCCCTCAGAATTCTGCAACTCCTCACCAAAGAGTGTACAGAGATTGAGTTCGTGAGTTTTTGATACAGAAGTCTTATGTAACATGCAATTTACAGTTGGCGAATCAGTCAATCGCAACTTTAACAGATCTAAAAAGAGAAAACATACTATCTTTTTAACAGAGAATCATTCTTTTAAATCTTAACTTTGCTACAGTATTACAGTTCTTAAAGTTCTCTATACAGGATATCCATCAATATCAAATACCTTTGATCCCCGAGGTACAAAGAGTTGGAGACTACAGAGCCGCCTTTGCAACCAAGGATCGCTTTGCCCGATTAAAGCGAGTCTGAAATCGCATTTGAGAGTTCAATATTTATACCCTTTTCCAGTGGTATTTCCTTTAAGGTTTTCTGCTGATGCAACTCAATTATCCCTCGTCATCTTCTGCCGACTTCTGCAAATCTTACTGTCACATCAGCCAGAATCATGTCTCATCTCTAGGTGTTCAAGGTTTACTATATAAAAACGGTGTGACGGCAGGTGTTCCTTACTTTATGTCATCTTTACGAGGGCAGATGTTCCTTATCTTATGTGCTTCTTTACGAAGTGTAAATTAGAACACCTTATCCAGGGTGAACCATTGTTTCATTTCCAAAAGTTCAGCCTGTCGGAGCCCTTCACCTTCTGTTTCAATAAGGTTATTTATTCAGGGTCAACAACTGTCTTATCTCAATAGCCAGAATGCTTTCATAGCTATATCATAGTTAGGTTTCTAAATTTTCAAACCCAGTTTGTCATGTTTTAATAAGGCCAGAATTCTTTCATAAGATAAGATAGTCTATTTTTCTGAATAGGTTATATGGCTTATTCCTTCACATCTCATCCTACCAACATATCTCTCACCCTACCAACATATCTCTCACCCTACCAACATATCTCTCACCCTGCCAACATATCTCTCATCCTACCAACATATTTCTCATCCTACCAACATATCTCTCATCCTACCAACATATCTCTCACCCTACCAACATATCTCTCACCCTACCAACATATCTCTCATCCTACCAACATATCTCTCATCCTACCAATATATCTCTCATCCAACCAACATATCTCTCACCCTACCAACATATCACTCACGCTAGCAACATATCTCTCACTTTGGCAACATATCTCGCATCATACCACCATGTATCTCACTCTGCCAACATATCTCTCACGCTACCAACATAGCTCTTACCCTATCAACATATTTCTCAACCGACCAAAATATCAACATGATTATTATCGGTGTTGATAAGAAAATCTGACGTTTTTAAATTTTTGTTCATTTATGGGATGTGGGTGTCACTGGCAAAGCCAGCATTTATTGCCCATCCCTAATTGCCCTCGAGAAGGTGGTGGTGAGCCGCCTTCTTGAACCGCTGCAGTCCCTGAGGTGAAGGTACTCCCACAGTGCTGTTAGGTAGGGAGTTCCAGGATTTTGACCCAGTGACGATGAAGGAACAGCAATATATTTCCAAGTCAGGATGGTGTGTGACTTGGAGGGAAACTTGGAGGTGATGGTGTTCCCATACACCTGCTGCCCTTGTCCTTCTAGGTGGTAGAGGTCGCGGGTTTGGGAGGTGCTGCCAAAGAAGCCTTGGCATGTTGCTGCAGTGCATCTTGTAGATGGTACACACTGCAGCCACGGTACGCTGGTGGGGGAGGGAGTGAATGTTTAAGGTGGTGGAGGGAGTGAATGTTTGATATGATGGATGGGGTGCCAATCAAGTGGGCTGCTTTGTCTTGGATTATGTCGAGCTTTTTGAGCGTTGTTGGAGCTGTACTCATCTAGGAAAGTGAAGAGTATTCCATCACACTCCTGACTTGTGCCTTGTAGATGGTGGAAAGGCTTTGGGGAGTCAGGAGGTGAGACCCTCGCTACAGAATACCCAGCCTCTGACCTGCTCTTGTAGCCGCAGTATTTATGTGGCTGGTCCAGTTAAGTTTCTGGTCAATGGTGACCCCGCCCAGGATGGTGATGGTGGGGGATTCACTGATGGTAATGCTGTTGAATGTCAAGGGGAGGTGGTTAGACTCTCGCTTGTTGGAGATGGTCATTGCCTGGCACTTCTGTGGCGTGAATGTTACCTGCCACTTATCAGCCCAAGCCTGAATGTTGTCCAGTTCTTGCTGCATGCGGGCATGGACTGCTTCATTATCTGAGGAGTTGCGAATGGAACTGAACACTCTGCAGTCATCAGCGAACATCCCCATTTTTGACCCGATGATCATTGATGAAGCAGCTGAAGATGGTTGGGCCTAGGACACTGCCCTGAGGAACTCCTGCAATGATGTGCTGAGGCTGAGATGGTTGACGTCCAACAACTAAAACCTTCTTCCTTTGTGCTAGATATTGACTCCAGCGAGTGGAGAGTTTACCCCCTGATTCCCATTGACTTCAATTTTACTAGGGCTCCTTGATGCCACACTTGGTCAAATGCTGCCTTGATGTCAAGGACAGTCACTCTCACCTCACTTCTGGAATTCAGCTCCTTTGTCCATGTTTGCACTAAGGCTGTAATGAGGTCTGGAGCCACGTGGTCCTGGCAGAACCCAAACTGAGCATCGGTGAGCAGGTTATTGGTGAGTAAATGCCGCTTGATAGCACTGTTGACGAGACCTTCCATCACTTTGCTGATGATTGGGAGTAGACCGAGAGGGGCTGTAATTGGCCGGATGGAAATAAAAATCGGGAGAGATGTAAAACAGGCTCCCGACTCGCTATCACCCTTTTTACACCATTGCACAAAGTCAAGATATACCCCTCTGCACCTTGCGGCTTCCACCTGTTGCGGAAGGCACTAAGCATGCTCCCTCTCCAAGGCCACCCGATTCTTCTGTTCTCATTTTCTTTGATTTCTTCTCAGCTTCCTCTCCTCTCCTGAAGGTGTTTTAGGCATTGACCCATAGCAGCAGCAGTGTCCTGTGAGGAGGATGCAAAGAGGCTTCAGGGTGATTTAGACAAGTTGAGTGAGTGGGCAATTACATGGCAGATGCAGTATAACGTGGATAAATGTGAAGTTATCCGCTTCGGTAGGAAAAACAGAAAGGCAGAGTATTATTTAAATGGTGATAGATTGGGAAATGTTGATGTACAGAGGGACCTGGGTGTCCTTGTACACCAGTCACTGAAAGCAAACATGCAGGTGCAGCAAACAGTTGGGAAGGCAAATAGTATGTTGGCCTTCATTGCAAGAGGATTTGAGTACAGGAGCAAGGATGTCTTACTGCAGTTATACAGGGCCTTGGTGAGACCACACCTGGAGTACAGTGTGTAATTTTGGTCTCCTTACCTAAGAAAGGATATACTTGCCATAGAGGGAGTGCAGCGAAGGTTCACCAGATTGATTCCTGGGATGGCAGGACTGTCGTATGAGGAGAGATTGGGTCGACTAGGCCTGTATTCACTAGAGTTTAGAAGAATGAGAGGGGATCTCATTGAAACGTATAAAATTCTGACAGGGCTAGACAGACTGGATGCAGGGAGGATGTTTCCCTGGCTGAGGGTGTCTAGAACGAGGGGTCATAGTCTCAGGATATGGGGTAGGACATTTAGGACTGAGATGAGGAGAAATTTCTTCACTCAGAGGGTGGTGAACCTGTAGAATTCTCTACCACAGAAGGCTGTGGAGGCCAAGTCACTGAATATATTTAAGAAGGAGATAGATAGATTTCTAGACACAAAAGACATAAAGGGGTATGGGGAGAGAGCGGGAATATGGTATTGAGATAGAGGATCAGCCATGATCATATTGAATGGCGGAGCAGGTTCAAAGGGCTGAATGGCCGACTCCTGCTCCTATTTTTCTATGTTTCTATGTTTCTATAAGCCCACGTCACCGTTCTTTGTGTGACAGTGAGCATCGGCAGGTCATTGCCCATGCAGGGAGCTAAAGCCGAGTTTGATCCTGCTCTCCACACCCTTTTCAGCAGGTGGGGGTGTTACTGGATCGTGATCAGGAGTGGAGAAGTCTGGCTGAATTCTTCCCTTCCCTAGCCCAGGAAGCTGATGCTGATTGTAGGACCACTGCCATTGCTGCAGCTGAGATCAGTTCAATTAGCATTGACTGAGGATTGAGCGAGGCACCAGGGATGGACTGGCCATATGGGAAATTGGAGGTTTTCCAGAGTGCCCCCCTGAATGGTTCCATAGCAATGTCTTATCTTCAACGGCACCCCGCCCCCCACAATTTTTCATGAGAGTCCTAAAGAAACCCCTGCCCTTTCAGGGGTGTTGGTACGTCCCTACGTGGCACCTTCCTCTCCTGTTTAGTTTCTTCCATTTCAGTTGGTTTTATAGGTCTACTATTGCCTGACATTTTTCAGGGAAACTGGGTAAGAAGATATTCCAGATAGTTTGTGACAATCGAACATGTTTATGAACATTCATTACGAAAAGAAAGACGGGGAAAAAAAACAACCAGCCCGTCAAGTCCACCCCATCCAAATACGGTGCAACCAGGGACTCCATTCCATCACTCCACTGCACCCCATCCCCCTCCAACCAACCAACCCCCCAGTCATCCAAACCCCTGGGAGATTCAAATACTTCAAGCCAATTCCCTGGAACCTTCATCAAACTAACAGTCTAGTAAATCCTGGGGTCTGAACTCTTCCCCTACTGAAATATTGGTGCAACATGAGGCTCCTCCCATTGCACTCATACTGGCCCAGACCTCAAAGAGCTATTAAATATCTGAGCCTCTCCTGTTCCCTCAGCGCTCCAGGGTAAAAGGCAACAGATTCAGCAACCAAACAAGCCTTGAGCGCCCTATGCCTAGCTAATCATAGAATCATAGAATGGTTACAGCACAGTAGGAGGCCATTCGGCCCTTCGAGCCTCTCTGCAAGAGCACTTCAGCTAGTCCCACTCCCCCCGCCCTTTCCTCGTAGCCCTGCAAATGTTTTTCTTTCCGGTACTTATCCAACTCCCTTTTGGAAGCCGTGATTGAATCTGCCTCCACCACCCTTTCAGGCAGCGCATTCCAGATACTAACATGCGTAAAAAAGTTTTTCCTCAGGTCGCCTTTGGTTCTTTTGCCAATCACCTTAAATCTGTGCCCTCTGGATCTCGACCCTTCCGCCAATGGGAACAGTTTCTCCCTCATCTACTCTGTCTGGACCCCTCATGATTTTGAACACCTCTATCAAATCTCCTCTCAACCTTCTCTACTCTAAGATCACTTCTGCATTGAATTTTATACAATAAATTATAGCATCGCCCTAAACCAGCACCACTAGTACACTAGCATCATTTCAAATAGCAAAAAGAAGTATTCAGCACTTCAGCATATACGGCTGACAAATCTCTCAAAGAACCTATGCAGTCCATAATAATTTTCTGTCTTCTGACATAACCGATGAAGAAAACAAAGAAGAAAGAAAGATATAGCGCCTTTCATGACCGCAGGACCTCCCAAAGCGCTTCACAGCCAACAAAGCGCTTTTCAATTGTAGTCACTGTTGTAATGGAGGAAAAGCGGCAGCCAATTTGCGCACAGAAAGCTCCCACAAACAGCAACGTGATAATGACCAGATAATCCTGTTTTTAGTGATGTTGATTGAGGGATAAATATTGGCCCCAGGACACCGGGGAGAACTCCCCCTGCTCTTCTTCGAAATAATGAAAAAGCTGGGACTTCAAAGGAAAATCAGCAACTGTCTCAAAAAACTGACGGATATGGTGAAGTAATGTCTTTAAATCGATACCACTCGAATAGATTGGATAAAACAATGACGACAGAAGACTTCAATCTATCCCTTTCATAAATCAGAGCTTGTTTGATGTAGACATGAAAGCAGAGATGAGGCTTAAAGAAGGCATGACAGCTAAGCTCAGGTGGGCACCGAGAATCAGGAGATTCTGAAGAAGAGGAGACATAGAAACATAGAATCTAGGAGCAGGAGTAGGCCATTCGGCCCGTCGAGCCTGCTCCACCATTCAATACGATCATGGCTGATCATCCAAATCCAGTACACTGTCCCTGCTTTACTCCCCACAGTACACATATCCCACCCTACCCCCGTAACCCCACGTATTTAATTCCCCCTAACATATCCCATCCTATCCCCATAACCCCACATATTTAATGCCCCCCTAACACTAAGGGTCAATTTATCATAGCCAAATCAACCTAACCCGCACATTTTTGGACTGTGGGAGGAAACCGGAGCACCCGGAGGAAACCCACGCAGACACGGGGAGAATGTGCAAACTCCACACAGACAGTCACCCGAGGTCAGATTTGAACCCGGGTCCCTGGCGCTGTGAGGCACCAGTGCTAACCACTATGCCACCGTGTTGCCCGTCAGGGGGCGTCTCGGAAACACCGGCAAAGAAGGAACGGGAGACAACACATCGGCCCAGCTCCCAAGACTGAGGATGGAATCACCTCAAGGTCTTGAGTGCCGCTCTCTAAGTTCAGGTGCTATTACTGGCGTTCATTCCTTGCTCAACCAGCGTCAGCTCTGTTAGTAAAGTTAATCTTGAATTGACAACGTAACGTACGTTATCTCTCTCTCCGTAATCGGTGTTCCCTACGGGTTGAACTTATGATAAGAACATAAGAAATATGAGCAGGAGTAGGCCCAAGAACCTATCGATCTCAGTCTTGAATATACTCAACGACTGAGCATCCACAGCCATCTGGGGTAGAGAATTCTAAAGCTTCACAACCCTCTGAGTGAAGAAATTTCTCCTCATCTCAGTCCTAAATGGCTGACGCCTAGTTCTCCAGCCAGGGGAAACATCCTCTCAGCATCCACCCCGTCAAGCCCTCTAAGAATTTTATAAGTTTCAGTGAGATCACCTCTCATTCTTCTGAACTCCACAGCATATAGGCCCATTCTACTCAATCTCTTCTCATAGTTCAGCCCTCTGATCGCAGGAATCAATCTTGTGAACCTTCGTTGCACCCCCTCTAAGGCAAGTTTATCCTTCCTTAGGTACGGAGACCAAAACTGTGCACATTACCCCAGGTGTGGTCTCAGCAAAGCCTTGTATAATTGCAGCAAGATTTCTTTACTCTTATACTCCAACCCCCTTGCAATAAAGGATAACAGACCATTTGCCTTCCTAATTGCTTGCTGTATCTGCATGATAAGGAATGGATGTAATGATAAGTAACAGCTAGAAATAATTGGTTTATCCTGCACCTATCATGTGCCCCAAGTTGTCATCTCATATTTTATCAATGAACAGACACAGCTGCTGTGTAGATCACTGTGTCCCGTTTATTCTACGAGAGCAGATGTGCCAGGATAGCACAGTGGGAGTGAGGGGATTCCCTTGCAACGTGTCAGGTAAGAATTATTAGACTCCATTTTTTGTTTATGTTTTAATTTGACACCGATTACAAGCCATTTTTTTAAAAGAAAAGAAAATCTGTTGAGGTCTCTGTGGGATATTTGCTAAAACACAGCAAACACCTGGTGGAGAATTGAACGAAACAAAAACTAAGATGCACCTTAATCTGCGTGTTTTTCTCTAGCACGACAAATGCTTGGGGCTAACAGGTTGCTTTTTAGTAAACCCAGCAAAATAATGAAGAGGCCGTACAGCCCCCAGAGGGTCTGAAAGCTACTCAATGAGACAGGTTCCACAGGCGTCTCTGAAGTAATTGGCAGAAGCAACTTGCGTTCATGTTTAGCGTCTTTCACGACCTCAGGACATCCCAAAACGCTTTACAGCCAATGAAGCACTTCTGAAGCGTAGTCACCGTTCTAATGTAGGAAATGCGGCAGCCAATTTGCGCACAGCAAGCTCCCACAAGCAAGCAACGTGATAATGACCAGACCATCTGTTTTAGTGATGTTGGTTGAGGGATAAATATTAGTCAGGACACCGGGGAGGAACTCCCCAGCTCTTCTTTGAAATAGCGCTATGGGATCTTTTACGTCTACCCGAGAGGGCGGACTGGGCTTCGGTTTAGCGTCTCATCCGAAAGACGGTACCTCTGGCAGTGCAGCGCTCCCTCAGTACTGCACTGAAGTGTCAGCCTAGATTTTGTGCTCAGGCACCTACAATTTCTAACCCAGTGCCTTTGGTAGCTCAGTCACACATCTACAGACCAGAGATGTGGTTTTGCATTCCCTGGCCTGAACAAAGGTGTTGGTGGATAAAACCAAATTTGCACATTGTGATTTAAAAAAACTTCATGCACGATTCTGGGTGCAGCGGAATCCATCCCACAATATAGTCGGGACAATTTCTGCAGCTCCGGTGCCCTGGGGGCACTATTCAAGAAGCATATCTACAGTACGAACCAGGAGATGACAGACTGATTGTCAATGGAACTTCAGAGACATTCTCGTCGGTCTCACCAGCTGCTATTGGGCATCCACTTACAACTAAACACTCAGAGCCAGATTGCCTCCCTTGTACAAATTAGACCTTGGACTCCAGCCAGCAACGGGCCTTGACTAGGAGTAACAGCAAGATGTACAAATAAATAGGAGAGACCACTGCACAGAGTTCATGCGTCTTCATCTGAGGACTCCTCCCCCAGCTAAAGAGGTGCCTTAATTTGTTTTTAATTATTCGCTCACAGATGATACAATACTACAAAGGCCACAGATGTAGATCAGACCAGGTAGAGGTTCCCTTCATTAGTGAATCAGTTGGGTTTTTACAACAATCCTGCAGCTTTTATGGTCACTTTTTCCGATACCAGCCTTCAAGCTACCAAATTTATTGGGATTCAAGTTCCCAACTTGCCATGGTGAGAATTGACCTCGTGACCCCTGGGTGCTTAGTCTAGGATCATAACTACTGCTCCACTGTGCCAATGCAAAATAAGAAATAGGAGCAGAAGTAGGCTATACAGCCCCTCGAGCCTGCTCCACCATTCAATAAGATCATGGATGATCTTCAACCTCAACTCCACTTTCCTGCCCGATCCCCATATCACTTGATTCCCCTAGAGTCCAAACATCTATCTATCTCAGCCTTGAATATACTCAACGACTCAGTATCCACAGCCCTTTGAGGTAGAGAATTACAAAGATTCACAACCTTCTGAGTGAAGAAATTCCTCCTCATCTCAGTCTTAAATGGCTGACCCCTTATCCTGAAACTATGCCCCCTAGTTCTAGACTCTCCAGCCAGGGGAAACAAACCCTCAGCATCTACCCTGTCAATCCCCCTCAGAATCTTATATGTTTTAATGAGATCACCTCTCATTCTTCTAAACTCCAGAGAGTATAGGCCCAATGTACTCAATCTCTCCTCATAGGACAACCCTCTCATCCCAGGAATCAATCTACTGAACCTTTGTTGCACCGCCTCTAAGGCATGTATGTCCTTTCTCAGATAAGGAGACCAAAACTGTGCACAGTACTCCAGGTGTGGTCTCACCAAAGCCCTATACAATTGTAGTAAGACTTCCTTACTCTTGTACTCCAACCCTCTTGCAATAAAGGCCAACATGCCATTTGCCTTTCTAATTGCTTGCTGTACCAGAGTAGATAGAGAGAAACTGGTCCCATTGGCAGAGGAGTCGAGAACCAGAGGACACAGATTTAAGGTGTTTGGCAAAAGAACAAAGGCGACATAAGAAAAAACTTTTTTACTCAGCGAGTGGTTAGGATCTGGAATGCAATGCCTGAAAGGGTGGTGGAGGCAGATTCAATCACGGCTTTCAAAAGGGAGTTGGATAAGTACCTGAAAGAAAAACACTTGCAGGGCTACAGGGAAAGGGCGGGGGAGTGGGACTAGCTGAGGTGCTCTTGCAGAGAGCCGGCATGGGCTCGAAGGGCCGAATGGCCTTCTTCCGTGCTGTAACCATTCTATGATTCTATGATTCTACCTGCAAGCTAACTTTCTGTGTTTCCTGTACGAGGACACCTAAATCTCTTGAACACCAACATTTAATAGTTTCTCACCATTTAAAAATATTCTGTTTTTCTATTCTGCCTACCAAAGTGAATAACCTCACATTTTCTCACATTATACTGCATCTGCCACCTTACTGCCCACTCACTTAACCTGTTTATATCCCTTTGCAGACTCTTTGGGCTCGATTTTGTCAATGGGGACGTGATGGAGGCGGGACTCCCACTTTTTGGGTTGTAGTCCTGCCTCCATCGATTTGTGGCCAACCCACGCTACTTTCCCTTGATTGACCTTGTTAAGCCCGCCCAGCGAGCTCAGCAGGCCAATTAAGGGACACCTGGATACTGGTGACGTCAGCGATTGACATTTCATCTGTCAAGAGCTTTTGAAAGATGAAATATCAGCGTTTGACAGCTCTGTGAAGCTGTCAAACACTGACAATCTGTCTTCTAACTTGAGTCCTTCTACTCAGACTCAGTTAGAGAGCTCTCCAGACCAGAAAGCAGAGGCTGCAGCTTTTGACAGCTCAGCGGCCATTCTGCTTTCTGTGCCGGTGAGCTGAGGGACTCCCGAGAACTGAAGGGAGGAAGCCTGGAGGAGAAAGTAAAGGTAAGTAAAACTTAATAAAACACTTTACACACACCAAACACACTTACCTCTGCACTCATGCACCCATCACTCACCTGTACACCGGACATCTCGACACCTCCAAGCCCTGCAGACCGACGGTCCGCCTTGCTAACTTGGCGTGGTTCGGAGCCGTCGGGCAGCCCACACTTCAGGGCTAAAAATAGGGATTAGCCAAAAAACTGACTGTTAACTACCTGTTAACAGGCAGTTAATTGGCACTAATCCCCTTCCCGCCTCGGGGAGGCGGCTCCCAGCACAGGTCGGGTACCCGCCTCCTGGGACATTGGCATGGAGGCGGGTTGGGGGCGGGATGGGTACGTGCCCCCCGAATCTGCAATTTTCCCACCACTCCCACCTCCAAACCCGCCTCCACGTGGCTTGGAAATTCGAGCCCTTTGTGTCCTCCTCACAGCTTATTTTCCCACCTAGCTTTGTATCATCAGCAAACGTGGATGCATTACACTCAGTCCCTTCATCCAAGTCATTAATATAGATTGTAAATAGCTGAGGCCCCAGCACTGATCCGTGCAGCACCCCACTAGTTGCAGCCTGCCAACCTGAAAATGACCTGTTTATCCCTACTCTCTGTCTTCTGTCTGTTAACCAATCCTCTATCCATGTTAATATATTATCCCCAACCCCATGAGCCCTTATCTTGCATATCTTGCATAGCAACCTTTTATGGGGCACCTTATCGAATGCCTTTTGGAAATCCAAATATATGACATCCACTGGTTTTCCTTTATCTACCCTGCTAGTTACATCCTCAAAAAACTCTAAGAAATTTGTTAAACATGATTTCCCTTTCATAAAACCATCTTGACACTTCGTAATCATATTATGATTTTCTAAGTGCCTTGTTAGCACTTCCTTAATAATGGATTCCAGCATTTTCCTGACGACTGATGTCAGGCTAACTGGCCTGTAGATTCCTGTCTTCTTTCTCCCTCCATCCTGAATAGCGGGGTTATATTTGCTGCCTTCCAATCCGCTGGGACCATTCTAGAATCTAGGGAATTTTGGAAGATCACAACCAATGCATCCACTATCTCTTCAGCCACCTCTTTTAGAACCCTATGATGTAGACCATCAGGTGCAGGGGATTTGTTGGCTTTTAGTCCTATTAGCTTCTCATGAACTTTTTCTCTACTGATATTATTTATTTTAAGTTTCTCACTCTTATTAGCCCCTTGGTTCCCTCACTAATTTGGGTTTGCTTTTTGTGACTTCTACTGTGAAGACGGATACAAAATATTTGTTTAAATTCTCTGCCATTTCCTTATTCCCCATTATAATTTCACCTGTCTCAGCCTCTAAGGGACCAACACTTACTTTTGCTACTCTCTTCCTTTTTGCATACTTGTAGAAGCTCTTACAATCTCTTTTTATATTTCTTGCTAGTTTACTCTCATATTCTATTTTCTCTCTTTTTATCAATTTTTTGGTCATGCTTTGTTGGTTTCTGAAACTCTGTCAATGCTCAGGCTTACTATTATTCTTCGCAACATTATAAGCCTCTTCTTTCAATTTAATACTACCCTTAACTTCATTAGTTAGCCACGGATGGATCACTTTTCCCGTGGAGTTTTTATTTCTCAATGGAATGTATATTTGTTGAGAATTTTGGAATAGTTCTTTAAATGTTTGCCACTGCTTATCTACGTCATACCTTTTAATCTACTTTTCCAATCTACCTTAGCCAACTCGCCCCTCAAAAGTTTGTTGTTGGACTGCCGAGGAACGTTCACATTCAACACTGTCCGATCATTGTTTCTTAGCGGAGATAGATTTCCTCCGCTAGATTGCCAGTGTACTCAGATACATCTCCTTCAGACCTTCAAAACGTCTTTAAATATAAATGAAATAATTTTTTAAAAGTAAATAGCACTTGCCTTTCTTGAATCGTCCCAGTGACACCAGAATATTTCTGTCAAATGTAAAGCTGCAGATAGAATTTAGAAAACAGAGTTGCCCGCATGCACAGAAAAAAAATAAACCATTTAACTTAAATTGAAATTAAATCTTTGCACAAATAATGCCTTTGATTTGGCCAGTTTTAAAGGGACGTATGATTCTGAATCAACAGGGTTCAAAACTTAGCCAAAATTCAGATTTTTCGGACTGTCCAAACCTTTATGCGTGAATCAGAATAATCTCATCCTGGCTCTTTAGTTTACACTTTTTATACCAAAACTGGCATTCTAACTGTGACCTGACGAATGCATTACGGAGAATAAACATGCCTGGCTCCGTACCTTAACATTTAATCTACTTTCTTATTGGCCGGCCGTTCTGCGCTGACAGTTTTTTTGTCAGGTCAGCTCCCACTCCCAAATACTTTTTTCTGCTGCACTTCATGCCTTGTTTTAGCCCTCGCTGTATATACGTGGCCGTCAAAGGCCATACTTGATGTTGTTAGCTCCAATATGCATCCCTTTGAATTTATCAACGCTGAAGGCAATTTCTGAATCGTCTACCCACGTATTAAGTCCTCTGAACAGTACCTCAATCCTCAATCCATTTAGTCTGCTTCCCGATGCATTTTAGCATCGCATGCAAAATTTACAAAAATGTCGTGCAGTTCCGTCTCAAGGTCACTGATGAAAATGGGTAGGAGATGTGGACCTTAGACTCCGACACAACAGTGCTGGTCATTACTTGCAAAGCGAAAATGCCCCTATATATGTGCAGCTTAGGGTTTTGCTCGCTGACCTACATTGGCTCCTGGTTCACCAACGCCTCAAATTTTAAATACTCATCCTTGTGTTCAAATTACTCTGCGGCCTCACCTCCTCCCTATCTCTGTAATCTTATCTAGCCTTGCAATCGTAGAAGCATAGAAGATAGGAGCAGGAGTAGGCCATTCGGCCCCTCGAGCCTGCTCCGCCATTTAATGAGATCATGGCTGATCATCCAAATTCAGTACCCTGTCCCTGCTTTCTCCCCATATCCCTTGATCCCTTTAGGCTTAAGAAATATATCTATCTCCTTCTTGAATATATTTAATGAATTGGCCTCAACTGCCTTCTGTGGTAGAGAATTCCACAGGTTCACCACTCTCTGGGTGAAGAAATTCCTCCTCATCTCAGTCCTAAATGGCTTACCCCTTATCCTTAGACTGTGACCCCTGGTTCTGGACTCCCCGACCATCGGGAACATCCTTCCTGCATCTAGTCTGTCTAGTCCTGTTAGAATTTTATAAGTTTCAATGAGATCCCCTCTCATTCTTCTAAACTCCAACGAATATAAGCCTAATCGACCCAATCTCTCTTCATACATCATTCCTGCCATCCCAGGTATCAGTCTGGTAAATCTTCGCTGCACTCCCTCCATGGCAAGAACATCCTTCCTCAGATAAGGTGACCAAAACTGCACACAATACTCAAGGTGTTGTCTCACCAAGGCCTTGTACAACTGCAGCAGACATCCTTGCTCCTACTCGAATCCTCTCGCTATGAAGGCCAACATACCATTTGCCTTCTTAACCGCCTGCTGCACCTGCATGCTTACCTTCAGCGACTGGTGCACAAGGACTCCCAGATCTCATTGCACTTCCCCTTTTCCCAATCTATTGCCGTT
This sequence comes from Squalus acanthias, assembly GCA_030390025.1. NCBI lineage: Eukaryota > Metazoa > Chordata > Chondrichthyes > Squaliformes > Squalidae > Squalus > Squalus acanthias. The sequence goes on along the minus strand of CM059427.1, from coordinate 196,067,887 downwards.
CAGATAATAATCTGTCTTCCTGTTTTTGCCACCAAAGTGGATAACCTCGCATTTATCCACATTATACTGCATCTGCCATGCATCTGCCCAATCACCCAACCTGTCGAAATCATACTGGAGTTTCTCTGCATCCTCCTCACAGCACACACGCCCACCCAGCTTTGTGTCATCTGCAAACTTAGAGATATTGGCCCGAAAATTAGACCTAATGCGGGAGAGTACGCACTGTGTACTCTCGCGTATTAGGTCCCGAAGTGCCGGTTTCCTGCATGCACTGCGCATGCGCGGGAAACCGGCACTTCGGGTATTGCGAAGGGGGCGGTTCCTAAGTGAACCGCGTGCACGCTACAGGTTGTGCGCACGCAGCGCACTTAGTTTTTTTTTCAGGTTTGAATGCACAGGTAAGTGTTTAAGATTTTACACATAAAGAAAGCAGGCGTAAGACCCCCTTTTAACAAGGTAAGTAGTTAATTAAGTATTATTTTAAATTTTTTTCTACAGGTTTATCTTTTTTAGAGACTTTAAAGAAAGGTAAGTTTATTTTTATAACTTTTAAAAAGAATTTAAATTTTTTCAAAAATTAAAATTTTTGTTTAAAGTGGTTAATTTATTTAACTATAGTTATTTTATTAATGTGATGGCTTTTTTTTAAATTTAATTGAGGTTTGGCTGTTCTTTTGGGGGCTTGTTGTATTTATAGCTTTGACAGCTCTTGCTGTCAAAACTATGAATGAAAGATGGTGTGCTGCCATTGGCTCTAACTGGCCCACGTGATCCCAGAGGTCGCATCGAATTAACTGCGCCTCTGGGACACGCACACACTGCGCGCCGGCACCAGGGAGAGGCCCAGGAACTGAAGTTCGTGTGGGCCAAAACCATAAAGGTAGGCGCGGAGTGCGATATCGCGGGGGATCCTTACCCCCGCGGCAACCATCGAACTCCAATTTCTGGGCCATTACATCCAGTTCCCTCGTCTAGATCATTAATATATATTCTGAATAGCTGGGGTCCTAGCACCGATCCCTGTGGTACCCCACTAGTCACTGCCTGCCACTCAGAAAAAGACCCGTTTATTCCAACTCTTTGCTTCCTGTCTGCCAACCAGTTCTCTATCCAAATCTGTACCTCACCCCCAATCCCATGTGCTTTAACTTTGCACGCTAATCTCTTATGCGGGACCTTTTCGAAAGCCTTCTGAAAGTCCAAATACACCACATCCACTGTTTCTCCCTTATCTATTCTACCAGTTACATCCTCAAAAAATTCTAGTAGATTAGTCAGGCATGATTTCCCTTTTGTAAATCCATGTTGACTTTGTCCGATCCTGTCACTGTTTTCCAAGTGCTCTGCTATTACATCTTTTATAATGGACTCTAGCATTTTGCCCACTTCCGATGTCAGGCTTACCGGTCTATAATTCCCCGTTTTTTCTCTACCACCTTTTTTAAATAGTGGGGTTACATTAGCTACCCTCCAATCCATGGGAACTGTTCCAGAGTCTATAGAATTTTGAAAGATGACCAGCAATGCATCTACTATTTCTAGGGCCACTTCCTTAAGTACCCTAGGATGTAGATTATCAGGCCCTGGGGATTTATCGGCCTTCAATCCCGTCAATTTCCCTAACACCATTTCCCTACAAATAGTGATTTCATTCAATTCCTCCCTCTCAAATCCTCCAAAAAACGCTGTGATCCTCCAATTCTGGCCTCTCGTGCATCCCCGACTTCCTTCGCACCACCATTGGCCTTTATTACAAGAGGATTTGAGTATAAGAGTAAAGACGTCTTACTGCAATTATATAGGGCCCTGGTGAGACCATACCTGGAGTATTGTGTACAGTTTTGGTCTCCTTACCTAAGGAAGGATATACTTGCCATAGAGGGAGTGCAACGAAGGTTCACCAGACTGATTCCTGGGATGGGGGGGATTGACCTATGAGGAGAGATTGAGTAGACTAGGCCTATATTCTCTAGAGTTTAGAAGAATGAGAGGTGATCTCATTGAAACATACAAAATTCGTACAGGGCTTGACAGGGTAGATGCAGGGAGGATGTTTCACCTGGCTGGGGAGTCTAGAACCAGGGGTCACAGTCTCAGAATAAGGGGTCGGCCATTTAGGACTGAGATGAGGAGAAATTTCTTTACTCAGAGGCTGGTGAATCTTTGGAATTCTCTACCCCAGGCTGAGTCATTGAATATATTCAAGACGGAGATCGATAGATTTTTGAATATTAAGGGAATCAAGGGATATGGGGATAGTCAGGAAGGTGGAGATGAGGTAGAAGATCAGCCATGATCTTATTGAATTGCGAGCAGGCTCGAAGGGCCAAATGATCCATTCCTGCTCCTATTTCTTATGTTCTTATGTTCTAGGCCCTAAGCTCTGTAATTCCCTCCCTAAACCTCCCCGCCTCTCCACCTCTCTCGCCTCCTTTAAGACGCTCCTTAAAACCTATCTCTTTGGCCAAGCACTTGGCCACCTGTCCTTAATATCTCCTTCTTTGGCTTGGTGTCAATTTTTCAGTCTGATTAGGCTTGTGTGAAGCACCTTGGGACAATTTACTTCGCTAAAGGTGTGCATGTAATTGAAAGTTGTTGTTGTTATTTTCAAGCCACCTTTATCCCCAAATAGCAATACATGCTTGATTCCATCGGGTAGATGTTTAACTTGATACCGGGGTATAAAACTGGCGTTGTAGATTGGCCGCATGTTATCGAAAATTCCCGACTTTCATTTCCGTTGGTCTCTGTAATGGGTGACAGCTGGAGAGGATAATGAAAGTGTTCCTGATGAATTGAATGAACCACTTAGTTCACTGCTCCCCACTGTGTATTTTATTTACACAATTATGCAATTAATAACAGCAACAGCAACAACTTGCATTTATATAGCACCTTTAACGTAGTAAAAGGTCCCAAGGTGCTTCACAGAAGAATTATAAGACAAAATATTTGACACTGAGCCACAAAGGAGGTATTAGGTCTTGGTCAAAGAGGTAGGTTTTAATGAGCGTCTTAAAGGAGGAGAGAGAGGTAGAGAGGCGGAGAAGTTTAGGCAGGGAATTCCAGAGCTTAGGGCTTCGGCAACTGAATGCACGGCCGCCAGTGGTGGAGAGGTGAAAATTGGGGATGTGCAAGAGGGCAGAATTAGAGGAGCGCAGATATCTCGGGGGGTTGTGGGGCTGGAGGAGATTACAGAGATAGGGAGGGGCGAGGCCATGGAGGGATTTGAACACAAGGATGAGAATTTTGAAATCGAGGCGTTGCTTAACCAGGAGCCAATAAAGGTCAGCGAGGACAGGGGTGATGGGTGAATGGGACTTGGTGCAAGTTAGGACACAGGCAGCCGAGTTTTGGTTGACCTCAAGTTTACAAACGGTAGAATAGATATTAACTCCCACTTTATTCATTTAAGTGAACATTTTTTGCACAAAGGCAGGAGTTGCTTTAACCTTCAACTGGCTAAAAGACCGAAAATCATTTCAATTTAGTTGAAAATCAAGGAGTTATGGTCTTATTTTGCAGAATTAGCTATCTTTCATCCTAGCCTAGATATGACTACCACCGTTTAAATTCCCTAAGTGGGAAGTATTGGCCCGGATTTTGCGGCAGTAATGACGGCGAAACTGTCGGCGTTCGCCTCATGACTTCTCTGAAACTGACCACAACCTCTGGAGTCCGCACATGCACAGATAAACGCGGCAACACGGAAGCTGCTGTCAGTGATTCTACACTCCTCCGCAGGCTGCGCTGTTGAACTCCCTGGAGCCCACAATCAATTTAAATCACTGAACTGACGTAAACTTCGCCTTTTACGCTCGAATATCGCGACGAAAAACCCCCCGAAAAAGTTAAGCCTTGTTGAAGGAGGTGTAACTGACGTTTTAACGACGTACTGACTGTTGAACAACCTGTTCTGGCCCTGCAAAACTAATTTTATCTTTATGGAATGTCAATTTTTTCCATTACGATAACAATGCCATGGTTTTAATATCATTAAATTATCATTTTTTTTGAAGTTTGTTTATGATATTCCAGTTGCTACCTTAATCCCATGTGTATGACCCAATCTTTATTTCGCTAATTATCTTAATCGATCAGTTCCACAAAAACAACGCAATGATTTTCAAATCAAAATCGATTTATTTTTGCAAATTATTACTCAAAGAGTGCAGCATTTTTATTTTCTAACTTTGAATCCAAACACTGAATAACTTATGTTTGGTCTCGAACAACTTATCCCCTACTGGTGTGGTTGGCACTACATCGGCCAAAAGCACAATTTAATCTTGAGGTTTAAAGGCCACATAAAACATGCCGGGGGTCGAGTTTCTGCTTTGAGCACAAGCAGCAATCCAGACGCAAATTGCGCTTGAAATTGCGCTGGTTTTCCGAAGTGACTTTAAGGGGGTGATTTTGCCAATGGGGACGTATGGAGGCGGGACTGCTGCTTGTCGGGTTTTAGTCCCGCCTCCATCGACGTCCGGCCAACCCACGCTATTTTCCCTTGATTGACCTTGTTAAGCCCGCCCAGTGGGCTTAGCCGGCCAATTAAGGGAAAGCCGGTGACAGAGAACGTCAACGTATGACGTTTCATCTGTCAAGATTTTTTGACAGATGAATTGCCATCGTTTGACAGCTCTGTGAAGCTGTCAAACACTGACAATCTGTCTTCTAAGTTGAGTCCTTGTACTCAAGACTCACTTAGAAAGCTTTCCTAAGCAGAAAGCAGAAGGCTGCAGCATTTAAGAATGCAGCGGCCATTCTGCTTTCTCTGCCGGTGAGATGAGGCAGCTCCGCAGCCTAAAGGGATGAAGCCTGGAGGAAGAAGCAAAGGTAAGTAATCTTCTTAAAACACTTTAGAGTCACCTCACACACTTACCTCTCCATAATTGCACTCATCACTCACCTGCACACCGGACATTTCGGCCCCTCTGACCCCCGCAGACCCACGGCTCGCCTCGCTGACCCTGGCGAGGTTCGGAGCCGTCGGGAAGCCCACACTTTTATGTCGCAAAATAGGGTTTAGCCAAAAAAACTGCCTGTTAACAGGCAGTTAATTGGCACTAATCCCCTTCCCGCCTTGAGGAGACGGGAACCGGCGCGGGTCGGGTAGCCGCCTCCTGGGAAGATGGCACGGAGGCGGGTTGGGGGCAGGATGGGTACCCGCTCCTAGATTCTGCCATTTTCCCAGCAGTCCCGCCTCCATACCCGCCTCCCCAGGGCTGGCAAGACCGCCCCCTATGGTTCAAGTTTCTGCTCAAATTAATTTGCATAATCACAAACGTGAAATCTTCCACACCCTTCCAGGAGAGGGCAGCGTTTGAGAACCTCATTATTTATATCTTTTCCCCTTGCATTAAAAAATATTCATTCACGTATTTAAGAGCGTTAACCTGGTACAGCTTTATTAATACAGCCGAAAATGGGTTTATCACAGATAATAAGCTTTATTAATAAAAGTGTCTAGTCCACTACCTGTGAGTAACCTGATTTTAAATAACGGAAAATGACTTAAAAACAAACTATATAGAACCATTTACTAGTTTAATTGGTGTACACTAGTGTAAGATCTTAATGATCTCTCAGAGTTCTTGGACAAGACACCAATATGCAGCAGCCAGTATGTTTGAGCAATAGATCAAGATTTATTAAGCTTGCAGCGTAATATACTTAACAACAGGAGATAGTTTTAATGAGTAGCTCGTCGCCCTTGGTCTCTGGAACCTCTCGGACACAGATTGATCTCTCTCTCATTTTAATGTTCCTTATACTGATTATTTTTTAAATATCTTTGCCATTAGTTTTGTTAAGTGAACTCTAATTCCTACTTAGCATTATAATATGTTATTTAACAATTTGACCTTCAGTCTGTTCCTTTGTTCTCGCAGTAGGTCTGTGCGAAGTTGTTCTTTGAGTATCGAGGTTTTAACCCTTTTCTTATCAAAAGTTCGTTTGGCCAGTCTCCATATATGGTCTTTAACAAAATCACCTTCTTTAATTGGTTCTAATGGTCAAAATGCCATTGTCACTCAGACTAACGGTAGCATCCTGGCCCCCGCCTTTCCAGTATTTCTCTGACAACTTTACCATGCTCAGTGTTATCTTGTTTATACGTTTTTCACCTCATTGGAATTTACCTTATCTCTCTCATTTCTAGCTTCCCTGGTACAAGCAGTACAAGGCCTTTCTATACCAAGGGGCCCAGCCCATGTCAGCGCTGTTTCACTAGTCTTGACGGTATCTAGACTATCTCACTTTCATCTACCAGATGGATACCTTAACTCCCATGATCTCTCTCATTTTATGTTCCTTATACTGATTATTTTTTTAAAATATCTTTGCCATTAGTTTTGTTAAGCGAACTCTAATTCCTACTTAGCATCATAATATGTTATTTAACAATTTGACCTTCACTCGCAGCCTGTGGCTGTTTGTTATCCGAGCTTAGTCAAAACTGCTTTTGACTGTCCTCGCGGCTGCATTTGAACAGTCTTTAACATTTCCATACCCACAGGGAATCATGGGTAAGATTCTCATCTACTAAGGACCTCTAAATATCAGTCTTTCGTATGCTAGTCGGTTTCCTAACTTTTTAACTTTTAAAAACTTTTAAAATGTGCCGACTAGTATCCTTGCACCTAAAATAAACCCAGCTCAATTTGAAGAGCCTGCACGAAGGCTCGCAAACAGGCGCAATTAGCGGAAACTTGCTATGGTGCTTAATTCGATCGGGGGGGGGGGGGGGGGGGGGTGGTGGTGGTGGGGGGGTGCTTGGCCAGTTTTGTGGGCGGGGCCGGCTTCTACCACGATGTTTTTTTAAAGCAGCGCAAAAGATCGCGGAAACTCGCTGGACGTAACTTGCGCTTGAAATTCCTCGATCTTTTGCACTGGTTTGGCCGATTGCGGGCCAACTAGCGGAACCTCTACCCCACCCTCTAAAATAAGTATAATTAAAATGGTAACCAATTCCAACGCTGAATAAACTATGGAATATTATGTTGTTGAGAAATTATTGCAAAAATAATAATAAATCCAGTTATGTTAAACTTGTATAGTAACTTGGTTAGACGAGACCTGGAGTACTGTGAATAGTTCTGGTCTCCATATTAAAAGAAAAGGGTATATAGGCACTGGAGAAGGTGCAAAATAGATTTAAAGGAATGATACCAGAACTGAACGGTTATACCTATCAGGAAAGGATGAACAGGCTCTTTTTTTCTACTAAAGACTGACCTGATAGAGGTCTTTAAGATTATTAAAGGGTTTTATAGGGTAGATGTGAAGAAGATGTTTCCACTTGGGGGCCGAGACCAGAACAAGGGGCCATGAATGTAAGATAGTCACTAATAAATCCAATAGGGAATTCAGGAGAAACTTCTTTACCCAGAGAGTGGTGAGAATGTGGAACTCGCTACCACAGGGAGTAGTTGAGGTGAATAGGATAGATACATTTAAGGGGAAGCTGGATAAGCACATGAGGGAGAAAGGAATAGAAGGATACGTTGATGGAGTGAGATGTACAAGGGTGGGAGGAGGCTTGTTTGAAGCAGAAACACTGGCATGGACCTGTTGGGCCGAATGGCCTGTTTCTGTGCTGTAAATACTTTGTAATACTTTGTAAAAGGAGTTGTAAGATGCAGTTTAATAAAAAGAAAGACTTGCATTTACATGACCTCAGGACGTCCCAAAGTGCTTTACAGCCAATTGAAGTGTAGTCACTGTTGTAATGTAGGAAACGCGGCAGCCAATTTGTGCACAGCAAGCTCCCACAAACAGCAATGGGATAAATGATCAGATAATCTGTTTTTAGCGATGTTGGATGAGAGATAGATGTTGCCCAGGTCATGGGATCTTTTACGTCCACCTGAGAGGGCAGACTTTAACTCGGTTTAATGTCTTATCCAAAAGACGGCATCTTTGACAGTGCAGCACTCCCTCAGTACAGCACTGGAGTGTCAGCCTGGATTTTGTGGGAGGGATTCTCAGTATTAGCAACGCAGTTTGTTAACTGCTTATCAAAATGAGGCAGTTTATATCACATATTCACTAACCACTGAAGTCTGAACATGACAAATGTCCTCAAACCACTGCTTGCGAGTTTAATTGGATCGCTCTTTCAAAGAGCCGGCACAGGCAAGATAGGCTGAATGGCCTCCTCCTGCGCTGGATCATTCTATGATGAATTTAAATTGGTCCGTGGACTATTTTTAGTGCGCTGGTCAACGCATTCACATTAAACTCCCCCTTGCGCTACCGATTTGAAATGGGTTAGTGACTGTATTAAGATAGTGGAGGCAGGCATTTATCGGGATTAACCAACTTGCGTTAAAACCACTCCAGAGAGGGGAAATTAAAACCCCAATGTTTCTCCATCCTAAGTTAATCATTTTTGTTTTTTTGCAATTGAACGTGTACCTTTTTTTTTATCTTACAAAGCTTGGCTAATGTGCACTTGTATCTCAGGAGATTTGTCTATAAGACCGTTGGAAATCCAATGGGAGCACTTCTCGGAGGGCATTGGGTAATAAAGGGGTCAAAGCAATTGCCAGTTCCAGACTGGGCTATTTACTGAGCTGAAAGGTTCAAGAGGGATGATAGTTACTCCTCTTTCAAAGGTGTCATCACCGTTTGACAGCTCCGGAATGATTTTTTTTCAACCTCACCGACACGTGAAAATCAGAATTCGATTTATTGAGGGCTAAGTTTCATAAGCAGCACCAGAGTGCGGAGGCTTGAGGAAATTAATGTTTTCTGACACACGCACACACAAAAAAAAAGCACAGCCGCCAGAGCCACGGTATCTATGAATGTAGATTAATATTATTCAACACTTCAAAAACTATTACAATTCCTATCCCTAAGATAGCGCGCATTAAAATGCAATCATTCAGGGAGCCCTGCTCGCAGTCTCCTGAACCACAACTGACAGACTGAAGTGGAGAGGTTCAAAATGTCATTGCAAATATGAGTCGTTTGGCGCAAAAACTGTGGGTTTGGGGTTAAGGAGGGCACGTCACTTTTTTTTTCTAAGCTGAAATCATGCATTTTTCTAAAAAAAAAACCTTTTTTATCATCGTTTCACTATCCATTGAGTGCGCGAGAACCCGCTTAACGCCAGATGTCACCCTCGCCATCTTTCACAGCGCACTTTCCGACAGTGGAGAACTGTCGGAATAAAATTTGCCAGATTAAGTGCGGCGAAATGGAATCCAACAGACGTGACCGACTGCAGATAGTTTCTTAAAAAAAGAGAAAGACTTGGGCCTAAAAATTCGGTTGCTTTGCGCCTCCCATTAGCACCCTAAGAGGGCGCTAACGGGGGGGGGGGAGGCAAAGCAACGAGCGCCCTGGCGCGGCGCCGCCAACGCCTCCCGTGAAATTCAGCGGGAGGTTAGCAGCGGCGGTAACCGTTAGCGCCCCGTGGTGCTGCGCCGCCCGCGATGACGTCATCGCCGTGCGCAGTGCCCCGCTCGCGCCCCGGCTGCGATCTTCGGTAGCGCCCCCTGACTTACCGCCGGACGCTATGTCCGACAGGGTCGGAGGGGCCTACCTGCGGCTGGGGCAGCGCTAATTAAAGGGAAGGTGCCGGGCGGCCATTTTTGTTGCTGGCCGCCTGCCAGCACCTGACCCTGTTGCCGTCACCAGCCTCCTAACCAGCCCCACCCCCGCGGAAAATGGCAGCTTTTGCCGGCACTCCAATTCCTGGTGGCCCAGCTGGGCCCCGGGTCGCGCTGCGCAAAGCCCCTCCCCTTTAAGAAGGGGAGGAAGGCCTGCAGTACCACAGCGTGACGTGCAGCAGCGCGTGGCGCTGCGACACATAGCACCGCGATATTCCCTCGCAGCGCCCCAAGAGGGAGGCGGGGCTCTTCCAGTAGCGCCCCTCATCCCTCTTGGGGCGCGACCGATGAATTTCGGCCGCAGGGGCGCTAATTTTTTGGGGGCGCTAAAAGTAGCACCCTGGCGAAGCTGGCGCCCCAAAGGGGGTGCGGCTCAATTTTTCCCCCTTGCATTTCTATAGCGCCTTTCACGACCACCGGACGTCCCAAAGCTCTTTACAGCCAATGAAGTACTTTTTGAAGTGTGGTCACTGTCGTAATGTAGGAAACGCGACAGCCAATCTGCGCACAGCAAGCTCCCACAAACAGCAATGAGATGAATGACCAGATAATCTGGCTTTTTTTAGTGATGTTGGTTAAGGGATAAATACCGGCCAAGACATAGAAACATAGGAAAATAGGAGCAGGAGTAGGCCATTCGGCTCTTCGAGCCTGCTCTGCCATTCAATATGGGACGGACCAACTCCCCTGAAAGGGCAGGGGTTTCTTTGGGATTCTCATGAAAAATTGTGGGGGGGGTTGGTGCGGTTGGTGATAACACATTGTTATGGAACCATTCAGGGGGGCACTCTGGAAAACCCCCAATTTCCCATATGGCCAGTCCATCCCTGGTGCCTCGCTCAATCCTCAGTCAATGCTAATTGAGCTGATCTCAGCTGCAGCAATGGCAGTGGTCCTACAATCAGCATCAGCTTCCTGGGCTAGGGAAGGGAAGAATTCAGCCAGACTTCTCCACTCCTGATCATGATCCAGTAACACCCCCACCTGCTGAAAAGGGTGTGGAGAGCAGGATCAAACTCGGCTTTAGCTCCTGCGTGGGCAATGACCTGCCGATGCTCACTGTCACACAAAGAACGGTGACGTGGGCTTATAGAAACATAGAAACATAGAAAAATAGGAGCAGGAGTCGGCCATTCGGCCCTTCGAGCCTGCTCCGCCATTCAATATGATCATGGCTGATCCTCTATCTCAATACCATATTCCCGCTCTCTCCCCATACCCCTTGATGCCTTTTGTGTCTAGAAATCTATCTAGCTCCTTCTTAAATATATTCAGTGACTTGGCCTCCACAGCCTTCTGTGGTAGAGAATTCCACAGGTTCACCACCCTCTGAGTGAAGAAATTTCTCCTCATCTCAGTCCTAAATGTCCTACCCCGTATCCTGAGACTGTGACCCCTCGTTCCAGACCCCCCCCAGCCAGGGGAAACATCCTCCCTGCATCCAGTCTGTCTAGCCCTGTCAGAATTTTATACGTTTCAATGAGATCCCCTCTCATTCTTCTAAACTCTAGTGAATGCATGATGCGGAGATGCCGGTGTTGGACTGGGGTGGACAAAAATGAGAAGTCGCACAACACCAGGTTATAGTCCAACAGTTTTATTTGAAATCACAAGCTTTCGGAGCGCTGCTCTTTCGTCAGGTGAAGTAAAGGAATACAAATGGGCACAGCATATATAGATAGAGAACAATGCCTGTGCAGAGTACAATGCCAGACGACTACATTTAATCCTCCAGACGGCAGCTTTTGACACATTAGACCCCCTGTAACCCCACCTCATTGTCTCAGTTGTATCTTGCTATGTCTTTGATGTGGTGCCTTCCTGGCTGACCTGATTGTTTATCTGCCGAGGTGAGACAAAAGGCAATCAGGATTAAATGTAGTCGTCTGCCATTGTACGTTACACATGCATTGTTCTCTATCTATATATGCTTTGTCGATTTGTATTCCTTTACTTCACCTGACGAAGGAGCAGCGCTCCGAAAGCTTGTGATTTCAAATAAAACTGTTGGACTATAACCTGGTGTTGTGCGACTTCTCGCTAGTGAATACAGGCCTAGTCGACCCAATCTCTCCTCATACGACAGTCCTGCCATCCCAGGAATCAGTCTGGTGAACCTTCGCTGCACTCCCTCTATGGCAAGTATATCCTTTCTTAGGTAAGGAGACCAAAACTGCACACAGTACTCCAGGTGTGGTCTCACCAAGGCCCTGTACAACTGTAGTAAGACATCCTTGCTCCTGCACTCAAACCCTCTTGCAATGAAGGCCAACATACCATTTGCCTTCCTAACTGCTTGCTGCACCTGCATGTTTGCTTTCAATGACTGGTGTGCAAGGACACCCAGGTCCCTCTGTACATCAGCATTTCCCAATCTAGCACCATTTAAATAATACTCTGCCTCTACACCAGGATAAAAGCACAACAAACAAGGTCTCTGTAATTACAGAGAGATTCAACAAGGTAGATACAGAGAAACTATTTCCTTTGGTGGGGGAATCCAGAACAAGGGGGCACAATCTTAAAATAGGAGCTTGGCCATTTAGGAGTGAAATCAGGAAGCACTTTTTTCAAACAAAGCCTAGTGGAAATCTGGAACTCTCTCTCCCAAAAGGTTGTGGATGCTGGAAGTCAATTGGAGCGTTCAGATTTGAGATTGATAGATTTTTGTTGGGTAAGGGTATCAAGGGAAATGGAGCGAAGGCGGGTAAATGGGGTTGAGGTACCGATCAGCAATGATCTAACAGAAAGGCAGAACAGGCTCGAGGGGCTGAATGGCCTACTCCTGTCCCCATGTCTGCTCTCACACCACTTGAAATGCTTGTCATTTATATATTGATGAGGCAGATTGCATTTTAATTCTGTTGATTTGATTTTAGTTTGTGTTAATATACTCTTTAGCTCTGCCATAAATCCATAGATTGATTTTTTTTTTGTCTATGGTTCCTTTTATTAGTAATGCGCTTTTGTGTAATTTTCTGACACAATTTCTTTACCAATCAATGCAAAATAATTTTCTCTTTTCTATAAAGATTGATGCATGTATTTTTATATCTCCTTATCAGAGACTTGAGCACTAAAGCTAGGCTGACACTCCCAGTGCAGTGCTGAGGGAGTGTTGCACTGTCGGAGGTGCCGTCTTTCGGATGAGACGTTAAACCGAGGGCCCGTCTACTCTCTCAGGTGGATGTGAAAGATCCCATGGCACTATATTGAAGAGTAGTGGAGTTTTCCTCGGTGTCCTGGCCAATATTTATCACTCAACCAGCATCACTGAAGAAAAATAGATTATCTGGTCATTATCACATTGCTGTTTGTGGGAGCTTGCTGTGCGCAAATTGGCTGCAGCGTTTCCTACATTACAACAGTGACGACACTTCAAAAAGTACTCATTGGATGTAGAGCTCTTTGGGACGTCCTGAGGACGTGAAAGGCGCTATGTGTAATTTCTTTCTTTCTTTCCTTCTGTCTCACAAAGTCTGAACATCCTAGAGCATTTCACGCAGTGAGTTACTTTGTTATTTTGATGCGGAGATGCCGGTGTTGGACTGGGGTGGACAAAAATGAGAAGTCGCACAACACCAGGTTATAGTCCAACAGATTTATTTAAAATTACAAGCTTTCGGAGCTGTCGCCCCTTCCTCAGGTACATTGTAACTTTACCTGAGGAAGGGGCGACAGCTGCGAAAGCTTGTAATTTTAAATAAATCTGTTGGACTATAGCCTGGTGTTGTGCGACTTCTCATTTTTGTTATTTTGGACTGATTTTTATGTAGGTGGCCACCGCAGCCACTGAACAACAAGGTGAGCAGCCAGTTAATTTTTGTTTTTGTTGTATTGGTTGAGAGGAGGAATATTAAACAAAACAAAATACACGGCAACGGTGGTTCATTCTGTGATTATACAGCATTCTGCGCCATCCCAAAGCATAAAAAAAAACCTGTCAGGATAAAGAAGAAAGACTTGAAAGACTTGCATTTCTATAGCGCCTTTCACCAACCTCAGGACGTCCCAAAGCGCTTTACAGCCCATGAAGTACTTTTGAAGCGAAGTCACTTGTAATGTGGGAAACGCAGCAGCCAATTTGCACACAGCAAACTCAAATCTCTGGCCGTGCCTTCAGCTGCCGAGGCCCTAAGCTCTGGAATTCCATCCTCTCCGTCTCTCTACCTCTCTCTCCTCCAAGGGAATTGGATGAATACTTGAAGGAGATAAAATTGCAGGGCTATGGGGAAAGAGCAGGGGGCAGAGTGGGGACTAACTGGATTGCTCTTTCAAAGAGCCGGCAGAGGCAGGATGGGCCGAATGGCCACCTTTTGTGCTTGCACTATTCGACAATTCTAAGACGCTCCTTAAAACCTACCTCTTTGACCAAGCTTTTGGTCACCTGTCCTAATATCTCCTTGTGTGGTTCGGTGACACATTTTGTCTGATAATCACTCCTGAGAAGCGCCCGTGGGACGTTTTACTACGTTAAAAGGCGCTAGATAAATGCAAGTTGCTGCTGTTGTTGTTGGTTGGTTGGTTGGTTGGTTCCGTTTCAGTCAGGCGCAATGCCGCGAGCGGCCAGTAGATGGTGACACCAGCCTGCTGTCTGAGATTCCTTCCTCCGCCGAGGGCCGCACTCGCAGGCTCTTCATCTCGGCTGATCGGCAGCTGCTGACTAATCCAATAATAGCCGAACAAACAAGCCCTCACTCGGCATCTCTGGGGAGGCACCGAGTCTAATATTCATAAACACTGAGTGGAGAAGTGCTGCAAATCACTGTCATCCGTCCTAAAGACCTGCAATGCTGCTGCCATTATTCCTAGACAGATTAAAGACTGCTGTTTACAATGTGCAAACTGTAATTATCTGCCTTTCAGGCGCTGAAAATAAAACCTGATTTGACTAAAGAGGTAGGAAGCTGGCAACAATAAAAATCGTCATTATTGACAGCGCCAGTGATCATCGATTATTATTGCGCCGTTCGCAGATAATTCCGCTGCTAATTAATGTGTTGCGGCGATGGGATTGTCAAGTGTTAGACTGTTAGGACTCTGATTCTGGAACCTGACATCGCCGCCCGCACCGCCCCCCCCTCACAGTGAGGCCCCCCAATCAACGCTGCAGCTTTCTGGGGCGATGCCAAGTGCAGCGGCTTTTTGACAGAAGAAGAGATAATTAGAAGGGAGAGTCAAACCGCTTGTCAGAGACAGACTCTGTCGGTCACTCCTGTCGTGATCAGCAAGTAAAACCGCCCCGACACAGGGAACAGGATACCTGAGAGTACATTAAACCCAGCGCGCTCTGTACAACCAGGTAAAATATACAATAAGCTAGGCAAATGCTTTGCTGTAACATCTCGTGACCTACCTGCTCAGTGCAATTTGTTTAGAAAAGAAAGAGTTGCAATTTATATAGCGCCTTTCACGACCACCGGACGTCCCGAAGTGCTTTACAGCCAATGAAGTACTTTTTTGAAGTGTGGTCACTGTGGTAATGTGGGAAACACGGTGGCATAGTGGTTAGCACTGGTGCCTCACAGCGCCAGAGACCCGGGTTCGAATCTGACCTCGGGTGACTGTCTGTGTGGAGTTTGCACATTCTCCCCGTGTCTGCGTGGGTTTCCTCCGGGTGCTCCGGTTTCCTCCCACAGTCCAAAAATGTGTGGGTTAGGTTGATTTGGCTATGATAAATTGACCCTTAGTGTTAGGGGGGATTAAATATGTGGGGTTATGGGGATAGGATGGGATATGTTAGGGGGATTTAAATACGTGGGGTTACGGGGGTAGGGTGGGATATGTGTACTGTGGGGATTAAAGCAGGGACAGGGTACTGGATTTGGATGATCAGCCATGATCGTATTGAATGGCGGAGCAGGCTCGACGGGCCGAATGGCCTACTCCTGCTCCTAGATTCTATGTTTCTATGTTTCTATGTATGAAACGCGGCAGCCAATTTGCACACAGCAAGATCCCACAAACAGCAATGTGACAATGACCAGATAATCTGTTTTTGTTATGTTGGGTTGAGGGATAAATATTGGCCAGGACACCGGGGATAACTCCCCTGCTCATCTTTGAAATAGTGCCTTGGGATTTTTAACGTCCACCTGAGAGAGCAGACGGGGCCTCGGTTTAACGTCTCATCTGAAAGACGGCACCTCCGACAGTGCAGCACTCCCTCAGGACTGCACTGGAGTGTCAGCCTAGATTTTTGTGCTCAAGTCTTACAGAGTGGGACTTGAACCCACAACCTTCTGACTTCAGAGACGGGAGCGCTACCCACTGAGCCACGGTATCCCAGAGTCTGGTACTGGTCACTGAGTTCGATATCAGTGTGGGATTGAAACTGCAGATCTGGTCGCTGAGTTTGATATCAGGTGATACATTTTGGTAGGAAGAATGAGGAGAGACCATCCACACTAAATGGTACATTTTTAAACAGGGTGCAAGAAGAGAGAGACCTGGGGGTTCTTGTGCAGAAATCTTTGAAGGTGGCAGGACCGGTAAACAAAGCAGTTAATAAAGCATATGAGATCCTGGGCTTTATAAACAGAGGCATAGAGTGCAAAAGCCAGAAAGTTATGCTAAACCTGTATAAAACACTAGTTCTGCCCCAGCAGGAGTATTGTGTCCAATTCTGGGCACCGCACTTTCGGAAGGACATGAAGGCTTTGGAGAAGGTGCAGAAGAGATTTACTGGAATGATTCCAGGGATGAGGGACTTCAGTTACGTGGATAGACTGGAGAAGCTGGGGTTGTTCTCCTTGGAGCAGAGAAGGTTAAGAGGAGATTTGATGGAGATGTTCAAAATCATGAAGGGTTTAGACAGAGTAAATAAAGAGAAACTGTTTCCAGTGGCTGAAGGGTTGATAACGAGAGGGCCCAGATTTAAGGTGATTGGCAAAAGAACCAGAGGCGACATGAGGGAAAACTTTTTGATGCAATGAGTGGTTAGGATTTGGAATGCGCTGCCTGATAGGGTGGTTGATACAGATTCAATAGTAGCCTTCAAAAGAGAATTGGATAAATACTTGATGGAGAAAAAAACTGCAGGAATATGGGGAAAGAGCGGGGGAGTGGGACTAACTGGATTGCTCTCCGAAAGAGTTGGCACAGACTCGATGGGCCGAATGGCCTCCTTCTGTGCTGTACTATTCTATGATTCTATCAGTGCAGGGTCGACACACTGAGGGTCTGGTCACTGAGTTCGATATCAGGGTACAGTCGGCACCCAGAGGGTCTGGGTAGAGGGAGCAGGGATGGAGGAGAAGGGGCAGTTTCGACAGCATACATTTGGAAGTCAAGCAGTGAGAGAGGGGAGAGAGGGAGTGAGAGGGAGAGAGGGAGGGAGAGAGGGAGTGAGAGGGAGCGAGTGAGGGAGAGAGGGAGTGAGAGGGAGCGAGGGAGGGAGAGAGGGAGTGAGGGCCAGAGGGAGAGAGAGAGGGAGGAAGAGAGAGGGAGGGAGAGGATGAGAGAGAGAGAGGGAGAGAATGTGAGAAAGGTTGAGGGTGAATGAGGGAGAGAAGGAGAGAGATAGGGAGAGTTAGTGAGGGAGAGACAGGGAGACAGCAGGAAAGAGAGAGCGAGAGGGAGAGGGAGAAGCAGAGGGAGAGAGAGAGGGAGGGAGAGAGTGAAGCAGAGGGAGGGAGAGAGAGGGAGGGAGAGAGTGAGGCAGAGAGAGAGAGAGAGGGAGAGAGAGAGTGAAGCAGAGGGAGAGAGAGAGGGAGAGAGAGAGTGAAGCAGAGGGAGAGAGAGAGGGAGGGAGAGAATGAAGCAGAGGAGGGAGAGAGAGGGAGGGAGGGAGAGTGAAGCAGAGGAGAGAGAGAGAGGGAGGAGAGGAGTGAAGTAGAGGAGAGAGAGAGAGGGAGGGAGAGAGTGAAGCAGAGAGAGGAGAGAGAGGGAGGGAGAGAGTGAAGTAGAGGAGAGAGAGAGGGAGGGAGAGAGTAAAGCAGAGGGAGAGAGAGAGAGGGAGGGAGAGAGTGAAGTAGAGGGAGAGAGAGAGAGGGAGGGAGAGAGTGAAGCAGAGAGAGAGAGAGAGGGAGGGAGAGAGTGAAGCAGAGAGAGAGAGAGAGAGGGAGGGAGAGAGTGAAGTAGAGAGGGAGAGAGAGAGAGGGAGGGAGAGAGTGAAGCAGAGAGAGAGAGAGAGAGGGAGGGAGAGAGTGAAGCAGAGAGAGAGAGAGAGAGGGAGGGAGAGAGTGAAGTAGAGAGAGAGAGAGAGAGGGAGGGAGAGAGTGGAGGGAGAGAGAGAGAGGGAGGGAGAGAGTGAAGTAGAGGGAGAGAGAGAGGGAGGGAGAGAGTGAAGCAGAGAGAGAGAGAGAGAGGGAGGGAGAGAGTGGAGGGAGAGAGAGAGAGGGAGGGAGAGAGTGAAGTAGAGAGAGAGAGAGAGAGGGAGGGAGAGAGTGGAGGGAGAGAGAGAGAGGGAGGGAGAGAGTGAAGTAGAGGGAGAGAGAGAGGGAGGGAGAGAGTGAAGTAGAGGGAGAGAGAGAGAGGGAGGGAGAGAGTAAAGCAGAGGGAGAGAGAGAGAGGGAGGGAGAGAGTGAAGCAGAGGAGAGAGAGAGAGGGAGGGAGAGAGTGAAGCAGAGGGAGAGAGAGAGAGGGAGGGAGATAGAAACTGACCCAGTGAGACCCGGCCTGACGGACAGTGGAACTGCCCTGCAACATTTGGCATTTTTTATCCGCAACCATTGACTTGCTGCCGTAAAGAGCCACTGAAGAAGATGATTAAATAGAACCGGCGGACAGTTCGGGATCGAAGCTGCTTCACGTCGAAGAGAATTGGCAGTAGAAATGGGACGTTAGATTCACGAGATGATCAATTGCAGACTGGATTAGACAACAGATTTATTTATTTGTTGGGAGTTACGGGAGGATTTAGAGTGTCAATGTTTGAGTAGACGGGCTTCTCCAGTGATGGTGAAAGGTGGCAGGGCTCAGTACATGTGCCGCAAACTCACTTTACACCCTTACCCTCCACATCCCATGGCATTATCTTGTCAGGATTGCCTATTGCGACACCGCTGATGGCTCCGCGAGTTTGTCCAGTGAGTAATATAGTGAACAGAGGACTTTCACATGAATGTATTAACCAGTGTGTTAAAATATCACACAGCGAGATGTTAACCCCGCATTATCCTTGTGTTTATAGGGGAACCTCTCTTTATTTGTAACAACCCTAACTAATTTTGCGAGCAAACTACCCACAGACTATTTGTTCATCGACCTGAAACCTTGGCCCAGAATTCGCTTCCCGAAATAACGACGAGTTTAATGGCGCACATCGTTATTAATGCGCAAATCGCCCAGCAACTTGTGCGAGGGAGAGATTCCCCATGAGTTGGGAATCGCCACAAGTTGCTGGATGATTTGCGCCACTCCGCTCCGCTCCGCCGTTAGCCTCACGAAAACGGCAGCTCGCGCTCAACCTCCCCGTGAGTTTCATGAAATTGCGGCATTTGTGCATTAACTGCCCATTAAACTCACCGCAGAAAGTTAGGGCTGCAACTTAACAGCGCAAGTACCTCTTTAATGATGAGATTTATGTTCCTGCAATGCCGCTCAACCTCTCCAGCCCAGAAAGGGAACAATTGAAACTGTGGACTCTCATTCCTGCAGGTAGTAAATTGTTGTTAGAGATTTTAAAAAAAATAAAATTTTACATTTTAAACTTTTTTTCTTATTTTTCCTTTCTGTCACTTTTTTCTCTCTGTCTCTTAATCCAATCTTTCTTTCTCTCTCTTCATTTCTCTTTCTGTACCCGATTTGACTCTAATTCACCCTATATCCTTCTCTGTCATTCCTCTGTTTATTTCTCAAGCCTTTATTCCACGTGCACTACTGCTATTTTTCAGAAACTTGTAAAGCTTCAGAATACACATGAGCTATTAATACCATGATAAATCTGAAGCAACATCCAAAATTTCATCGCATTATATAGAATATACGGCACAGAAACAGGCCATTCGGCCCAACCAGTTCATGCCGGCGTTTATACTCCTCTCGAGCCTCCTCCCATCCTTCCTCATCTAATGTTATCAGCATAAACCTTTCTCCCTCATATGCTTGTCCAGCCTCCCCTTAAATGCATCGATACTATTTACCTCAACCACTCCCTGTGGTAGCGGGTTCCACATTCTCACCACTCTCTGGGTAAAGAAGTTTCTTCTGAATTCCCTATTGGATTTCTTGGTGACTATCTTATATTGTTGGCCTCTAGTTATGCTCTTCCCCACAAGTGGAAACATTCTCTCTGTATCCACTCTATCAAAACCTTTCATATTTTTAAAGACCTCTATTAGGTCACCCCTCAGCCTTCTCTTTTCAAGAGAAAAAGAGACCCAGCCTGTTCATCCTTTCCTGATAGGTATATCCTCTCAGATCTGGTATCATCCTTGTAAATCTTTCTTCACCCTCTCCAGTGCGACTATATCCTTTTTATAATAAGGCGACCACAACTGTACGCAGTACTCCAAGAGTGGTCTCACCAAGGTTCGATACAAGTTTAGCATAACTTCTCTACTTTTCAAATCTGTCCCAAAATCTTGGTAAATAATGTACACACTATTATAATTGACCTTTTCCCAGTACATATTAGCTAAAAACAAAATTTGCAGTTATAGATTCCCGATATAGTCTTTATAAATACCACGTACCGCATTATTTGTACAGCAGGACTTAGAAACTAAATACAAATCAATGATAAAAGAGAGAATATGTAAAAACCCCATTTACTCTTGTCTGAAAGAGGAGAGGGCTCTGTGAGTTTACTCCCTTGTGGTTTCGTGAGCCTGTCGCAATTTGCTATCAAATCCCTGTATCCCTGTACCACCAACTGTGTGTGTGCGTGTGTGCTCGTATGAGTGTGTGTGTGTGTGTGTGGTCAGGGCATGTGGAGTCAGGGGACAAGTAGCTGAACAAATTGCAAATTGACTTAAAAAATAGAAAACAGAGAGTATGGGTAAAGGGTCGTTATTCAGATTGGAGGAAGGTAGAAAGCGTTGTTCCACCAGGATCAGTGCCGGGACCACTGTTGTTCACAATTTACATTAACGATTTTAACTTGGAATAAGTAACTCAATATCAGAATATGCAGATGATGCCAAACTGGGGGTTGTAGCTATCACTGAGGAAGAATGCAACATAATACAAGAAGACATTAGAAAACTTGCAGACTGGGCAGTTCAGTGGCAAATGAACTTTAACACAGATAAATGTGAGGTGATGCACTTTGGTAGGAAAAACAGAAACATCACCTGCACCTGAGAAAATATAAACTGAATGGGGTAGAAGAACAAAGGGCTCCAGGGATACAGGTGAACAAATCATTAAAAGCAGCATCGCAGGTCAGCAAAGCAATTAAAAATGCTAACAAAGCACTGGGATTTATTTCCAGGGGTATAGAATGCAAAAGTAGTGAAGTTATGTTAAACTTGTCCAGGACCCTGGTCAGGCTGCACTTAGAGCACTGCGCACAGTTCTGGACTCCATACCATAAAAAGGACATAGAAACACTGGAGAAAGTGCAAAAAAAAGATTTACAGGGATGGTACCAGAACTGAGAGATTACAGCTATCGGGAAAGATTGAACAGGCTGGGGCTTTTTACTTTAGAAAAGAGAAGATCTAGAGGAGACCGGATAGAGGTTTTTAAAATTGTGAATGGTTTGGACAGGGTGGAGGTGGAGAGCATGTTTCCCCTTGTGGGAGAATCCAAAACTGGGTGCCATAAATACAAGATAGTTACTAATCAATCCAATAAGGAAATAAGGAGAAATGTCTTTACTCAGAGAGTGGTTAGAATGTGGAACCACAGGAAGTGGTTGAGGCGAATAGCTTAGATGCTTTCGAAAGTAAACTAGATGAGTACATGAGAGAAAAGGGAATAGAAAGATAGGCTGAAAGGCTGAGATGAGGCAGATGGAATGGGAGGAGACTGGCGTGGAGTATAAACACCAGCACAGACTAGTTGGGCCGAATGGCCTGTTTCTGTGCTGTATATTCTGTGTAATTCTATGTATGTGCGAGTGTTTGTCTGTATGTATGTGTGTCTCTGTTTGTCTGTATGTGTGTGTGTTTATATGTCTTTGTGTGGGTGTTTGCATGTCTTTCTGTGTGTGTGTATATGAGTGTGTCTGTGTGTATGTCTTTGTGTCTGTATGGTGTGTTTGTATGTGTGTGTGTGTCTGTACGTGTGTGAGTCTGTGTATCTGCGAGTGTGTCTGTGTCTGTATCTGTATGTCCGTGTGTGTGTATCTGTATGTCCGTGTGTGTGTATCTGTATGTCTGTGTGTGCGTGTGTCTGACTACACTTCAAAAAGTACTTCATTGGCTGTAAAGCGCCTTGGGACGTCATGAGGTTGTGAAAGGTGCCTGAGTCATGAAAGCTCTTTCTTTCTTGGTATAAATAAATCCTGCTGACTGTCATCATAACTTAACAGCATTAAAATTCACCCTATCATTCTACAACATATTCAGACTCTTCAACATCATATTGGATTGATTGTTTTTGCACTGTGAACCATACGCTATTTTATATCATAATCCAATTATTGTAGCATTTTATATTGTGATCTGCTTGCATCATTACTTTGTGTTATTATTGAATTCTTAAACCCCCCAAAACCATTTCTCAGACACTTTAATTTATTTCACACCGTTTCATGTCCCAGTAGAGCACATTTAACAGTACAAATGTTTGCAGGTTAACTTTAATCAGGTTCTACATTAGCCGATCTCTACTTCTACACGGCTATAACCTCTGGGCAACTGAGCCAAGTCTGGTAATTCCCATTTGGCCAAGTGGTCCCAACAGCCATTAGTTTTTCAAGTCAGAGCGCACATAAAATACACAAGAGCTTCTCTATCTCAGCTCGTATCACAACCCTGCTAATTATAAAAGATGAACGCACAACATCATCAGGTTGGTGCTGTTTCATGGAACGGAAGGCCTGGAGCCTGTAGTTCATGGGAGTAGAGCATTGTTAGCAAGTCCTTGTCTCTTAAGAATATAAGAATTAGGAGCAGGAGCAGGCCATACGGCCCCTCGAGCCTGCTCCGCCATTGAATAAGGTCATGGCTGCTCTTCGACCTCAACTCCACTTTGCCGTCCGATCTCTGTATCCCTTGATTCCCCTAGAGTCCAAAAATCTATCTATCTCAGCCTTGAATATACTCAACGACTCAGCATCCACAGCCCTTTGGGGTAGAGAATTCCAAAGAGTCACAGCCCTCTGAGTGAAGAAATTGCTCCTTATCTCAGTCTTAAATGCCCGATCCCTTATCCGGAGACTGTGCCCCCTGGTTCTAGACACTCCAGCCAGGGTAAACAACCTCTCAGCATCTACCCTGCCAATCCCCCCTCAGAATCTTATATGTTTCTTGTCCATCCATCCTGGATAGTCATTTTTTGATGACTGAGTGGTTGCTAGGCTACTTTGGAGACTATTAAAGGTTAACCACGCAGTGTGGCACGCAAGTCACACATGTGGACCAGACTGGGTAGAAGTGGCAGGCTCACCAGTTGTGTTTTTGTACCCAACATGGCAATTTTCATGGTCATGTTTTCCTCTGCTGCCAGCTCTCAAATGACCAGATTTATTAGTCACATCCGGTCAAGGTGGGAATTGAACTCATGACTGCTGGGTTGCTCATCTAGTACCATACAACACTACACTACCATTCCCCCAACTCACTACTCTCTGCTTGAGCAGTAATGTAGGATAGGGTGTATCTGTATGATTTAGTAAACAGTTTTGTATAACTATAATATGTGAAATTGTATGTTAAAAGCCTAAAAGCCTGTATAAAATGGCGAATGGCTGAGAGAAAAGCAGGATGGGAAATTATGCCAACCTGACTGAAACTCGCTCTGTTTTCAATGACTAAAGTAATGGAATGTAGTGCTAAGTTTATGGAGACTGTCAGGGACGTGGTATTCGGTAATGTGATGGAAAAGACATAAGAGTTAGAGAAGAGAGGTAGGAATTGAAGGCACCCCTCAGTGATACCACTATAAAATGGACAGACTGTTTCGACAACATCTTGGGAAATGGTCTTTGGAAAGAGAACATCTAAAGATAAAGGGCATTTTGATATGCACAAAGCGAGATCTAGTGGGATCAACAAGGTCACAAAATGTCATGAGGTGACTGACAAGGAAAGGTTACCAGGTGTCAGATAGCTGATTACAGTCGCGTAGGCAAAGGAAGAGAAAGGGTATAAAGATACAGATATTGAACACTGAAAGCAGCGCGCACCAAGTAATCAGATTTGAAGGAGCTTCAGTCAACAGAACACAGCAAGTGTAAGGGGTATCTTAATGGGGTCAGCCTTCGCTTTCTGACACAGTGAGCAGTTCGAATCGCTCCCACACCCCTCCGGTTCCTAGACTTTGGACTTATTTAGGGGTTGTGAACAAAATTGCAGCAAACGACAGGTTCTGATGAAAGAATTTTACTTTATTAAAAGAAAAAGGTAACAAACTTGAAACACACTTATTACTTAAACACAGATTGGGGAGCACACGGTACAAGCGAGGGAAATGACAATATATCAAACAAAACCTTATCCCTCCCAAAGATTCCACTATCTGGCTAGGTTTTTGGTTTCAGGCGATCAGGGATAATGCTCACCAACGAATCCTTGACAGGATTTTAGAGTCTTTTGTTTAAAAGACTCCGTAAGGCCCTTGTTGCTGCGAGGTGTCTGATGGTCACTGAGGCAGTCGCTCTCGTTTCTTCTTGCGTGCTGGTCTGTTTTCTGGCCTTCTTCCTCGTGGTTTGTGGTAGGTTTTGCTGGAGCAGGGAGAGAGCTGTGTCCGCGTGGTCAGCCAGTCCGAAAGAGAGAGAAATTATGGCACAGGCTTTCAAATTATACTGTTTCTTTTTCGCGCCCAAAAAACCCTTACTAAAACGGATTCCTTTAGGTTGCAAATGAACCTTGCTTAGTCCAATTGTCTAGTTTTGGCGGGCTTGCCAGTTCCGATGGCTTTTGCTCAGTGTTAAACATGTCTTGATCATTTTCCGATTTAAACACAGCCTTATCTACGCGCCAAATCTCCCCCTATTGTCCTAGGTCTTTTGGCGGGCTTTTAAATCTGTTCTGTGGATACCTGGTTGATTGGTTTTTGATGAAGTACTAAATGTTTTATTGATTTCAAAAGAGGTCTTGGGTTATTCATATTGTCTTTTGTGTTGTGAGGCTTTTGGTTTTGTCGACAGCTTACTACACTGCCTGGCCACGCCCCTCTGTAGCCTCTGTGTCTGTGAAAGGTGTCTTTCCCAACAGTAAGATTCGAAAAGTCAGTTTCCTCAGGTTTTTTCTTCCCTGATCTTTAGGTTTTTACATCAAATCAATTCACTTAGGCCCCATCATCCCAAGTTTGAATGAAAAGTCCAAAAATCACTCCCTTTAGGGCTCTGTTCGAGTTTCTGGGGGATTTTGCGAAGCCTACACAAGAACCCAGAGAAGCGAGCTTCAGTCAACAGAACACAGCAAGAGAGTAAAGAGACCGTGCCACAGTCACTCGGAAGGAACGCTGAGGCTCAAACGAACAAGACTGTGACTATCTCCTTGTTAAGTATTACTTCTTTGTACTGGATGTTTAATGCTTAATAAACCTGTTTTACTGATACACAATATACCTGTACCCAGAGTGGTTTGTGTAGTCATGGACAAATTATTATAAGAGCTTTTGGAAGCTACAGTAAGGCAGTTGCCAGCAAAACGCAGTTACTTCCAATGAAAACAGAAAGAGGAAAAGGTTATTGGGCTTCTTAAGCCAGCTGGTCCATCCCTTTTATTGTTCATCCCAACATAAAAAATATAGGAACATAGCAACAGGAGTCGGCCATTCAGCCCCTCGAGTCTGTTCCACCATTCAATTAGATCATGCCTCATTGGTACCTCAACTCTGTTCACCTGCCTTTGCTCCATATCCCTTGATAGCCTTATCCAACAAAAATCTATCGATCTCATGTCTTGAATACTACAATTGACCCAGCATCCAACTTTTTGAGGGAGAGAGAGTTCCAGGTTGTGGGGCAGTCCAAAACTAGGGGCCATCGGAGAAACTTCTTCACCCAGAGAGGGGGTGAGAATGAGGAACTCGCTACCACAAGGAGTAGTTGAGACGAATTGCATAGAGGCACTTAAGGAGAAGCTAGATAAACACATGAGGGAGAAAGGAATGGAAGGATATGCTGACAGGGTGAGATGAAGTAGGGGTGGGAGGAGGGTCGTGTGGAGCAGAAACACCGGCAGGGACCTGTTGGGCCGAATGGTGTGCTTCTGTGCTGTAAATGCTAAGTAATATTTCCACTACCCTTTGTGTGATAGAGTGCTTCTTGATTTCACTCCAAAATAGCCCTTGCTCTAAATCATGAGATTAGACCCTGCCTATCCCCTTTCGTGCTATACCCCTCAATCCTTCCTCTTGCCAGAGGCCCATCTAACGCATTTCGATTGTGGTTGAATGGTCTCAGCCAGTTATTTTCCCTCTATTTTCTCTGATTGCTTTCCTACTTCATGGGTTCTTAACATAATACCCGAACTGAACATGGGCCTTCATTTTCTTTAATTATGGGGAAATCCTCCAGCATTTACTGCTGCCTCATGATTCACGGGCACACACAGTGCAAAAACCTACACGGAGCAAAAATCCATCATCAGGGAATGAAAGATCGGGTTATAGTACAGAGCACATCAATCACAGGTTAATACAATGTTGTAGCTAAGTAGAGAATTATTACCATTCCATATATTTCACAGGGTAAATGTCGCTGTCAGCCTCATAAGACTTGAACAATCTGATTATGAAGTTTTTCTTCCCCCTCTGGATTGCTCATCGATGGCTTTATTGGATTGTCTTTAAACAGACCCTCCCTCGAGGGTTTACAGTGATCTCAGCTGTGTCAGGCAGGATGGGGAAAGAAAAGAAGGATTTGCATTTCTGGAGCGCCTTTGATGACCTCCGGACTTACCAAAGTGCTTTACAGCCAATGAAGTACTTTTGAAGTGCAGTCACTGTTGTAATGTAGGAAGCGCAGCAGCCAATTTGCGCACAGCAAGCTCCCACAAACAGCAATGTGATAATGACCAGATTATCTGTTATTTTAGTGATGCTGGTTGAGGGATAAATATTGGCCCAGGACACCAGGGAGAACTCCCCCTTGCTCTTCTTCCAAAAAGTGCAATGGTTTTAACATCTCATCCATAAATGATGGTACCTTGATGGTGCAGCGCTCCATCAGTACCGCGCTGGAGTGTCAACCCTAGATAGCATGCTCAAGTCTCTGGAGTGAGGCATGAATCCACCGCCTTCTGATTCGGAGGTGAGAGTGCTACCATCGGAGCCGCATCTGACTACGTGAATACGGTGAAAGGTCACCTCCACAATAGCTGACCCCTGATCATTGTGTCAAGTGGAGAACTCACCCGGACTTCTTCGAAATAGTGTCCAAACGGGCGAGAAACAGGCGGTAACCTCGTTTTACACCCTGCCTGATTTTCCTTTGAAGTCAGTGGAACGGAAAATCCGGGTGGACGTAAAATGGACAGCATACCTGTTAAGATCGACCCCGCCAGCTTAGTAAATCTACATTGCACCTTTTTCAAGCCCCCACATCCCTTTGAAAAACTTAAGCTACACACAGTACACCGGCTGTGGCTTAACCAGAGTCTCTTTGTTTTTGTCTCTGGTCTTAGAAACCATTGAACGATTTAATATTTGGGCGATAGGTTTCATTTGTTTCTTAGCGCAGGTTGTGCAGGTATAGTAAGTGTCAGTTGTGGCTCAGTGGGTCGCACGCTCTCCTCTGAGTCAGATGGTGCGGGATCATAGTCCCACTCCAGAGACTGAAACACATCATCTGAACTGGCCCGACCAGTGAAGTACTGTGGGAGTGCTACATTGCCAGAGGTGCCGTCTGTAGGATAGACATTAAACCGAGGCCCCATCTGCCCTCTCAGGTGGACGTAAAAGATCCCACGACAATATTTTGAAGAAGAGCAGGTGCGTTCTCCCCCGGTGACCTGGCCAGCATTTATCTCTCAAGCAACACCTAAAATTAATGATCTGATCATTTATTTCATTGCTGTTTGTGGGAGCTTGCTGTGCGCAATTTGGCTGCCACGTTTCCTACATTACAACAGTGACTACACTTCAAAAGTACTTCATTGGCTGTAAAGCGCTTTTGGAAGTTCTGAGGTTGTGAAAGGGGCTATATAAATGCAAGCACACAGGAAGCACTCTAGGCTACCTGCTTTATGCGGCGCCCAGAAACTGCTCCAATTGCCACGTTTTAATTTTTCCCAAATTATTTTAGCTGGGAATGTAAAACCTTTCCTGCCTAACAGGGTTTTTGACATGTGTCGGTAAAGTACAGATCCACTGGTTATGTTCTGAATAAATCTCATGCATTATTTCCAAGGTAGATCTCTCCTGGGATGCAGTTTCACATTAATAATGTTCTATTATTTATACGTCTGCACTCAATGACGTGGGCCTTTAAGGCTCAACACAGCTGCGAGCATTCTTTTGAAGGTAGAGTTTGGAAGACAGGTTGTGCTATCGGAGGTGAAGTGTTCTCCTCATTGGTGCAGTTGTGCTCAGTATGATGATGGATCAGGTAGCTGGGAAGTCGAACATTATGTGCATTGTGTCTTGCCAGGTTAGGTATGACACAGGTGTCATTCTGAGTGCAATAAAAAGATCTTAACATTAATAACAAGCCCTCTATTTTCTATCTGCGGGTATCCACTATTACCATCTCTTTGCTGCCAAGAACTCACACCAAACTGGACAATGGGATAGTCTAGGTGAGGGTTTGCCATCAAACAGGACAATGAGATACAATAGCAAAATACTGCGGATGCTGGAAATCTGAAATAACAACAGAAAATGCTGGAAGCACTCAGCAGGCCAGGCAGCATCCGTGGAGAGAGAAACAGAGTTAACGTTTCAGGTCTGGTGAGGCTTACCAATGATACAGGACAGTGGGATAGTTTAGATGAGGGTTAGTCACCAGGCAGGACAATGGGTTGGCTGAGGGCAGGGTGACCAACCAGACTGGAGCGTACGATAACCTAAGGCAGGGTTGCTCAGTACATAATTTTGCTTCGGCCCACAATTCCAGTCTCTGTCTGTCTCTCTGTTTTATCTGCTCCAACTATATCCCAGAGTTGGTTAGGTGTGGCTGGGAGCCCTGCACTTCTGCTGAGGTCGATAAGAGGAGGGCAGATCAGCTTCGAGTAGTCCTCAGGCTGCACGGAGCATTTTACAATTGACCAAGAGGAAGTCGGCTGCTGATGGCTGCCATTGGTCGAACCGCTTCTTCTCGTTTCTCAAGATAAAGCACTTTGATAAGCAGCCCGAGGAGCACTGGGGAAAATTCATCCAACAAGGGTTTCCAAGTGTGACTGTCAGGTACGCCTGGACCGAAACTCGCATCCTAAGGGTTCGTTTGTCAGTTTTTGCTAAGGCTGGTGGTTCTGCTAACTACTTTGCTGTTGCCACCAGCTGTGTGTGAGCTGTGCATCCAGAGTAAGCAGCACTAGCGCAATATGGGGGAAAGAGGAGGGAGGAGTGGGACTAATGGGATAGCTGTTTCAAAGAGCCGGCACGGGCACGATGGGCCGATTAGCCTCCTTCTGTGCTGTAAGATTCGATGATTCTATAAGCAGATTAATCCCCTGCTTCTGTTGGCTAGCAAGGATCCAAATAGCTTTGAGCAGTTTCAACTCACTGCCTAGTGGGCATGGTGCTCGCAAAAGATGCAAAAAAATTTGGCATTAATTAGCACGAGAATCGAGGCAGTGCAAAAAAGGTTCACTCAGTTAATCCCGGGGATGAGGGGGTGGTCATATGAGGAGAGGTTGTGTAGATTGGGACTCTACTCATTGGAGTTCAGAAGAATGAGAGGCGATCTTATTGAAACATATAAGATTGTGAAGGGGTTGGATCGGGTGGATGCGGGGAGGATGTTCCCGATGACGGGTGAGACTAGAACTAGGGGACATAGTCTTAGAATAAGGGGCTGCTCTTTCAAAACTGAGATGAGGAGGAACTACTTCACTCAGAGGGTGGTAGGTCCATGGAATATGCTGCCACAAAAAGCTGTAGAAGCTACATCATTAAATAAATTTAAAACAGAAATAGACAGTTTCCTAGAAGTAAAGGGCATTAAGGGTTACGGGGAGCGGGCAGGAATTTGGACATGAGTCTAGGTTCAGATCGGTCATGGCCCTGTGGGTATTGGGAGATTGGCAAACCATTCGGAGAAGCCACAGGACAGCTGATATGGGAAATGGATCAGGGCAAAGGGGAAGCAGAGGCAGCTGAATGGATAGCCCAGCTTGGTGACAAAAAGGCCACGAGCTCCTCGCATGTCCTGTTAAGAGCTGAGGGGTGGAGGGGGCAGGGGAGAGGGGTTTTAAGGAGGCAGCTGGCATTGGAGAAAATAAGATGGGTGATGTAAGAAAACTACTAGGCACTTGGTCTCAGTGTTAAACAAAGCTTTAATCAACTGTTTTACAACATGGAGGTCTAGTTGTGTCCTTCACTAGTTCCTGTTAAGAATGTCCTGCGAAAGCTGGGCCCATACCCGAGTATTTATACTCTCCCTGGACAGCGCCACCAGCAGGCCGCCCAGTATTATTTCATACGTCATTTTCCATGAATGACAAGATTCATGTCAATGGGCGTTACCTTTACTTTGCAGGATGCTCCTGCTTAGCTTTTGGCACTCCATTTCCCCACCAACAGGGCCTCATTCTCCTCACTGGTCCAGGGTCTAAGGAGGCCTCCTATACTTACCCTCATAGAATCATAGCAATTTACGGCACAGAAGGAGGCCATTTCGCCCAGTGTGTCCGTGCCGGCCGAAAAAGAGCTAACCAGCCTAATCTCACTTTCCAGCACTTGGACTGTAGCCTTGTAAATTACGGCACTTCAAGTGCATATCCAAGTACTTCTTAAATATGAGGGTCTCTGCCTCTACCACCCTTTCAGGGCAGTGAGTTCCAGACCCCCACCACCCTCTGGGTGAAAAAAGTTCTCCTCAAATCCCCTCTAATCATTCTACCAATTACTTTAAATCTATGCCCCCTGGTTATTGACCTCTCTGCTAAGAGAAATAGGTCCTTCCTCTCCACTCTATCTAGGCCCCTCATAAATTTATACACCTCAATTAAATCTCCCCTTAGCCTCCTCTGTTCCAAAGAAAACAGCCCCAGCCTCTCCAATCTTTCCTCATAGCTAAAATCCTCCAGTCCTGGCAACATCCTCGTAATTCTTCTCTGCACCCTCTCTCGGCGCAAATTGGCTGCCGCGTTTCCTACATTACAACAGCGACTACACTTTAAAAAGTACTTCATTGGCTGTAAAGCACTCTGAGACGTCTGGTGGTTGTGAAAGGCGCTATATAAATGCAAGTCTTTCTTTTCTTTCTTTTACTCTAGTGAAATCACTCCTTTCCTACTGTAAGCCCAATATTGGCACTCACTGCATTCGTGGACAGCTGCCATTTGTACCACTTGCTAACTAATCAGAGTGCTTTTTTGCAAAGTGAAACAGCAAGAACTGAGAAAGCTTCGAACTTTATATGTAACGGAGCACCACTATGCTTTTTGTGCTATTAAGGATGCTGAATGATTTAAATACCAAGGAACTCAGTTAATAACATTTCCATTAGGAACCTGTATAGCTCTTGTACAAATTATTTTTTAATAAGATTAACATTGCGTTCTCTTGCCTTATTGGTTCAAGTCCAACCTAATTGCAAAGCCATTAGCAGGCACACATTCCGATGTTAACACATCTGTGAGTAATAATACCTGACACAAATTGATGCATGTATGTTTTGCGTGGACATGTCACCAACTTCATTTAAGCTTTACTGATAGAAGTCAGGGAGGATGAAGACAGTGGTGAGTTCCAGGAATAGTATCAAATTTATGGGAATGAGTTCAGAAACATGCCATCCTCCAGCCCGAAAACTCTCCGAGAACTCCGCGTTCCTCCAATTCCGGCCTCTTGAGCATCCCTGATTTCCATCCCCCCACACCATCGGCGGCTGTGTCTTCAGCTGCCTCGGCCCTAAGCTCTGGAATTCCCTCCCTAACCCTCTCCGCCTCTCCCTCTGCTCCTTTAAGATGCTCCTTAAAACCTACCTCTTTGACCAACCTTTGGGTCATTTGTCCTAATATCTCCTTCTGTGGCGCAGTCAAATTTTATTTGATAATTGCTCCTGTAAAGCGCCTTGGGATGTTTTACTACTTTAAAAGCACTATATGAATGTAAGCTGTTATTGTTGTTGTCAGATTAAATCATGCCGTTAAAATATAGAGTGGAAAATCATGACATGTTGGAACTCTTTTATTGATCTCTGTTTAATAGTGTCCCGTGAGCCATTGCATGGGGGGGGTGGGGGGCGGCGGTGGGTAGTGGGGGGGGGGCGCGGGGGGTGCGGTTGGTGGGGAGGTGGGTGGAGTGTAGAGGGTCAAACGGAGTGGACTTGAACAGAGTGTTTTATTTGGGAATTCCGAGAAGGGAGGGAAGGAGTTGCTGCTTTTTGCCGACACTACTTGTAGTGCTTTGTGTTATAGGTAGATTTTTAATTTCAGTACCATTAACTTAATCTAGATCAAGTAAGTAGTCCAGAAACTACACTGTAAACTAAGTTACCTAATTACAAATTTAATTAGATTTAATTAAATAAAACAAGGTCATATAGGGATGGCAGTGCAGACGATGTGCCACAACTGCAGCATGTGGGAGTTTGTGGAGAGCATTGTGATCCCGGACAACCACGTTTGCAGTAAGTGTCTGCATCTTGAGGAACTTCAGCTCAGAGTTTTTGAGCTGGAGTCTGAGGTGCAGACATTGTGGGGCATCAGGGATGGGGAGAGTTACCTGGACACAGTGATTCAGGAGGCAGTCACACCCCTTAGGTTAGGTAGTGGTACAAGTCTGGTTAGTGGTCAGGGATGGGAGAGTGTGACTGCAACTCAGGCAGGTAAGGGGACCCCAGGTGAAGTGCTGGAGGAGCCTCAGCCTTTGCCCTTGTCCAACAGGTATGAGGTTCTTGCTGCCTGTGTGGATGAGGGCAAAGCCTGCATGATGGATGAGCAAGCTGACCACGGCACCATGGTGCAGGAGGCCATTCAAGTGGGGGAAGTGAAAGGGAATGTAGGTGTGGTAGGGACAGTATAGTCCGGGGGATAGATACTGTTACCTGCAGTCGCGACCAAGAGTTCCAAAGGTTGTGTTGCCGGCCCGGTGCCAGGTTAAAGACATCTCCTCACGGCTGGAGAAGAACTTGGAGTGGGAGTGGGAGGATCCAGTTGTCGTGGTCCATGTAGGAACCAACATAGGTAGAACTAGGAATGAGGTTCTACTGAGGGAGTTTGAGGAGCTAGGATCCAAATTAAAAAGCAGAACCTCAAAGGTAATAATCTCTGGATTGTTGCCTGAGCCACGTGCAAATTGGCATAGGGACAAACAGATTAGAGGTTTAAATGCGTGGCTCAAAGAGTGGTGTGGGAGGAAGGGGTTTCAGTTCATGGGGCACTGACACTAGTACTGGGGAAAGAGGGAGCTGTTCCGTTGGGACGGTCTCCACTTAAACCGGGCTGGGACCCGTGTCCTGGCGAACCGAATAACTAGGGCAGTAGACAGGGCTTTAAACTAATGAAGGGGGGGAGGGTGGGAGGATTCAGGAAAGAGTAAATTTAAAAGCAGCGAGAGACATGTCAAGGCTCTGGAGCAGAGTAGCGTTTTGGGTAAAAATAAGCAGAGTGGGTCAGGAAGGGACAGAGAGAGTAACAAAGGTAATAAGGCATCTGTGACTAAGTTGACATCAGGGAAAAATAGAAATAAGTCAAAGCTAAAGGCACTATATCTGAATGTGCAAAGCATTTGCAACAAAATAGATGAATTAATAGCGCAGATAGAAATGAACAGGTTTGATCTAATAGCCATAATGGAGACTACTTTTAGCGACCCGAAAAAATGAGTACCCCCGCGGCCGAAATTCACCGGTAGCGCCCCAAGAGGGAAGTGGGGTGCTACTGGAAGCATCCCGCCTCCCACTTGGGGCGCTGTGAGTGAATATCACGGCGCTACGTGCCGCGGTACTGCAGGCCCTCCTCCCCTTCTTAAAGGGAAGGGGCCCAGCGCAGCGCGTCCTGGGGCCCAGCTGGGCCACCAGGGATCGGAGTGCCGGCAAAAGAGCCCGGCACTCAAGAGAAGTGCCGGGCTCACGGAGCGCAGCCGGCACTCCGCAGTGGGGCTGCAGAGGAGGCCGGGGACGGCAGAGGGGGCAGGTGCTGGCAGGCAGCCAGCAACAAAAATTGCCGCCCGGAACCTCCCCTTTAATTTGCGCCGTCCCGGCCGCAGGTAGACCCCCATACCCCGTTGGACATAGCGTCCGGCGGTAAGTCGGGGGGCGCTACCGAAGATCGCGAGCAGGGCGCTGCGCACGGTGATGACATCATCACCGGCGGCGCAGCACGGCGGGACGCTAACGGTTACCGCCGCCGCTAACCTCCCGCTGAATTTCGCGGGAGGCGTTGGCAGCGCCGCGCCCAGCCGCTAGTTGCTTTGCGCCCCATTAGCGCCCTCTTAGGGGGCTAACGGGAGGCGCAAAGCAACCAAATTTTTAGGCCTTAATTTTTAGAAGAGATAGGCAAAATGGAAAAGGAGGAGGGGTAGCCCTGATAATAAAGGATGGGATAAAAACAGTAGAGAGAAAGGATCTTAGCTCCGAAAATCAAGAAGTAGAATCCGTTTGGGTGGAGCTAAGAAACAGCAAGGGGCAGAAAACATTGGTGGGAGTTGTTTATAGGCCCCCAAATAGTAGGTGTAATGTAGGGCAGAGTATAAATCAGGAAATTAGAGGCGCATGTAACAAGGGTAATACAGTAATCATGGGGGACTGTAATCTACATATAGACTGGGTAAACCAAATTTGCAGCAATAGTGCGGGGACGAATTGATGGAATGTATGCAAGATAGTTTTCTAGATCAGTATGGTGAGGAACCAACTAGGGAACAGGCTATTTTAGATCTAGTATTGTGCAATGAGAAAGGGTTAATTAATAACCTCTACTAGCATGGATTGAGGATTGGTTAACGGACAGAAAACAGAGAGTAGGAATAAATGGGTCATTTTTGGGTTGGCAGGCTGTAACTAGTGGGGTACCTCAAGTGCTTGGGCCTCAGCTATTCACAATCTACATCAATGATTTGGATGAGGGGACCAAATGTAATACATACAAGTTTGCTGATGATACAAAGCTGGGTGGGAATATAAGTTGTGAGGAGGATGCACGGATGCTTCAAGGGAATATAGACAGGCTAAGTGAGTGGGCAAGAACATGGCAAGTGGAATATAATGTGGAGATATGTGAAGTTATCCAGTTTGGTAGGAAAAATAGAAATTCAGAGTAATTTTTAAATGGAGAGAGATCGGGAAATGTTGGTGGTCGGAGGGACCTGGGTGTCCTTGTAGACGAATCACTGAAAGTTAACATGCAGGTACAGCAAGCAATTAGGAAAGCAAATGGTATGTTGGCCTTTATTACAAGAGAATTTGAGTATAAGAGTAAAGACGTCTTACTGCAATTATATAGGGCCCTGGTGAGACCACACCTGGAGTATTGTGTACAGTTTTGTTCTCCTTTCCTAAGGAAGGATATTCTTGCCAGAGGGAGTGCAACGAAGGTTCACCAGACTGGTTCCTGGGATGGGGGGATTGTCCTATGAGGAGAGATTGAGTAGACTAGACCTATGTTCTCTAGAGTTTAGAAGAATGAGAGGGGATCTCATTGAAACATACAAAATTCTTACAGGGCTGGACAGGGAGGGTGTTTCCTCTGGCTGGAGAGTCTAGAACCAGGGGTCACAGTCTCACAATAAGGGGTCAGCCATTTAGGACTGAGATGAGGAGAAATGTCTTCACTCAGAGGGTGGTGAATCTTTGGAATTCTCTACCCCAGTGGGCTGTGGAGGCTCAGTCGTTGAGTATATTCAAGGCAGAGATCGATAGATTTTTGAATATTAAGGGAATCAAGGGATATGGGGATAGTGCGGGAAGGTGGAGATGAGGTAGAAGGCCAGCCATGATCTTATTGAATGGCGGAGCAGGCTCGAAGGGCCAAATGGCTGACTCCTGCTCCTATTTCTTATGTTCTTAAACAGAGGGATCTCATTTGTAGAGGCGCCTCAAGCGAAAGGTCTTTAAGTTACTAATTAATCTTGACCACGACTGGTTATCAGAGCTCTGACGAAGGGTCATCGACCTGAAACGTTAACTCTCTTTCTCACTTCACAGATGCTGTCTGACCTGCTGAGTATTTCCAGCATTTTCTGTAATCATCGAGCAATATTAGTTTGGAACGTTCAGTCACAAAAGGCCTTCATGTGTAATGTTCTTTAAGCACAGTGGATGAGACTGAGTCTCAGGAGTTTCGAGCTTTCTTTTCCTGCCATTTGACTTTCTGTTTTTTCATTTCGTTTTATGGGCTAGGTTTTACAATATCCTGCTGTGCTTCTCACTGTATCAGGAACTAATGGGATTTTTTTTTTACACTGCCTTCTCTTCTTTAGTGTCTGAGTCAAATTTACATTGTAAACCGTGAAGGTAAGGCAAAAGTCCTTCAGTCACTAATTAATATGGGGATATGGGGATAGGGCGGGAATGTGGAGTTGTTGTAGAAGATCAGCCATGATTTAATTGAGTGATTTAATTGAATGGTGGATCAGGTTCGACGGGCGAATGGTCGCCTTCTGTGCAGTAAGATTTTATGATTCTCTGAAGAAAACACCCCGTTTTTTTTTTGCATCTCCTGATTTTTCTCCCAGGTTGCTGACGGCAGCGTCCAGGAAATTAACCTTTTTTAAAAATTCGTTCAAGGGATGTGGGCACCGCTGGCAAATGCCAGCTTTTACTGCCCATCCCTAATTGCCCCTTGAGAATGTGGTGGTGAGCCGCCTTCTTGAACCGCTGCAGTCCGTGTGGTGAAGGTGCTCCCACAGTGCTGGTAGGGAGGGAGTTCCAGGATTTTGAGCCAGCGACGATGAAGGATGGCGATATACTTCCAAGTCAGGATGGTGTGTGTGACTTGGAGGGGAACTTGGAGGTGGGGGTGCCCCCATTCGCCTGCTGCCCCTGTCCTTCTAGGTGGAAGAGGTCGCGGGCATTGGAGGTGCTGCGGAAGAAGCCTTGGCGAGTTGCTGCAGTGCATTTTGTAGATGGCACACACTGCAGCCACGGTACACCGGCGTTGGAGGGAGTGAATGTTTAAGGTGTTTAACCTTTAATTACAGGAGACTCCAGGAGAATCTGGAAGGGTTGGCAAATCACAAACCTGAGCAGGTAGACCTCTGCTATTGCCTAAACCAAAGAATGGCCCCTCCGACACTACAGCTCGCCCTCAGTCAGAAGAGTTTATCAGGACAATTTATCTGAGTAACCACTGAAGCGAGAAACAGTGGATGTCCAAGGAGACTTATGGGTCAATGTACACAGATCATTAAAATATCATGGCAGGTTCAGAAAATAATCAAAAAGGCTAATGGAATCCTGGCCTTTATATCTGGAGGACTGGAATACAAGGCGATAGAAGTTATGCTGCAGCTATACAAAACCCTGGTTAGACCACACCTGGAGTACGGTGTTCAGTTCTGGGCACCACACCTTAGGAAGGATATATTGGCCTTGGAGGGAGTGCAGCGTAGGTTTACCAGAATGATGCCCGACTCCAAGGGTTAAATTACGAGGCGAGATTACACAAACTGGGGCTGTATTCCCAGGAATTTAGAAGGTTAAGGGGTGATTGATTGAAGTTTTCAAGATATTAAGAGAAACTATTTCCACTGTTTGAGCAATCTAGGACTGGGGGCTTAGTCTAAAAATTAGAGCCAGGCCTTTCAGGAGTGAAATTAGGAAACACTTCTACACACAAAGGGTGGTAGAAGTTTGGAACTCTCTTCCGCAAATGGCAATTGATGCAAGATCAATTGTTAATTTTAAATCTGAGATTGATATATTTTTGTTAACCAAAGGTATTAAGGGATATGGGGCAAAGGCTGGTCTATGGAGTTCGGTCACAGATCAGCAATTATCTCATTTAATGACGCAACAGGCTCGAGGGACGAAATGGCCTACTCCTGTTCCTATGTTCTTACATTCTTATGGACAGGATTCCCTTCCGACTATCTGTACACCTGAAAATTACTCCCAACGAGACCAAATCCTGGCATGGGGCTCAAACACACAACCTTGACCTGCTTGATGAGCATGATCAGATATGGGAACAAGCTTGGACAGGCATACGGTTTATAAATTCTGGGTGATGCATCCAGTTCACAAATGATGTCGAAAAACAGGACCAAAAGAATCCATTGTTTGGAAAAAAGCTCCTGTAATTCATTGGAGGACCTCACAGCTCATCACTAGATTGGTTCCTGGGATGAGAGGGTTGTCCTATGCGGAGAGATTGAGTAGATTGGGCCTATACTCTCTGGAGTTTTGAAGAATGAGAGGTGATCTTATTGAAACGTATAAGATTCTGAGGGGGATTGACAGGGTGGATGCTGAGAGATTGTTTCCCCTGGCTGGAGAGTCTACACCTAGGGGTCACAGTCTCAGGATAATGGGTCAGACATTGAGATGAGGAGGAATTTCCTCACTCAGAGTATTGTGAATCTTTGTAATGCTCTGCCCCAAAGGGCTGTGTTAATGCTCAGTCGTTGAGTATATTCAAGGCTGAGATAGATAGATTTTTGGACTCTAGGGGAATCAAGGGGTATGGGGGATAGGGCAGGAAAGTGGAGTTGAGGTCGAAGATCAGCCATGATCTTATTGAATGTCGGAGCAGGCTCGAGGTGCCGCATGACCGACTCCTGCTCCTAATTTTTATGTTCTTATGTTATCAGAAATCAGACGCTTATGTAAAAGAGGGAACGATTTGTTAAAATTATAACCAAACTTTTAAAGCCATTTGAAAGAAAAAAAAAATCTCATAATTAATTAAGGAACTGTATCACTTTTTACATCGGCACCGATCTGCTCATATTAAAAGTTATTCTTAGAAATACTTAATGTTGCCAATCATGTAGAATTGTACTGACCTGGGATCTGAGAAAGACATTTGGAAAAATCACTGAGCAAGAGATGATGAAATATTCCAGTGACTACTTCTCATTTGAATACTACTTAGCATGCTGTAGTATAGGGATGTTTAAACTAAAGCTGGTGGGACACATGAGTGATAAAGTGGCCTACGAATTCCAAGCAACTCAGGCCAATTTGTGCTTCTATCTCTTCGTTGTCGGAGGTGCCGTCTTTCAGATGAGACGTTAAACCGAGGCCCCGTCCGCTCTCTCAGGTGGACGCAAAAGATCCCACGGGCACTATTTCGAAGAAGAGCAGGGGGGTGTTATCCCCAGTGTCCTGGGGCCAATATTTATCCCTCAACCAACATCACAAAAACAGATTATCTGGTCATTATCACATTGCTGTTTGTGGGAGCTTGCTGTGCGCAAATTGGCTGCCGCGTTTCCGACATTACAACAGCGTCTACACTTCAAAAAGTACTTCATTGGGTGTAAAGCGCTTTGCGACGTCCGGTGGTCGTGAAAGGCACGATAGAAATGCGAGTCTTTCTTTTTTCATTATTTGTCTGGAGGGTTGGAAAGGGCTGTTCAACAACAGCAACAACCTGCATTTATATAGCGCCTCAAACGTCGTAAAAACATCCTGGGACAAAAATTGGCACCAAGCCACAGAAGGAGGTGTAAGGACAGGTGACCAGTGCTTGGTCAAAAAGTTAGGCTTTTAAGGAGCGTCTTAAAGGAGGAGAGGGAGGTAGAGAGGCGGAGAGCTTTAGGGAGGGGATTCCAGAGCATTGGGACTAGGCAGCTCGAGGCACGGACGCCGACGACGGGGCGAAGGAAGTTTTGCCTCTTTGCGCTCCTGTGAAGTGAAGTATGACTGCGTTAAAGGTACTGTATAAATGCAAGTTATTTTTTGTTGAGGGGGAAAAAAAATCGGAAGCAGAAATATTCTTTTCTCTCAAAGGTTTTGTTGAGCGGCATTTTATTCACAGTCTGCTGCACAGTTGATAAATTTAAGTTGCCAAGAAGGGAGATGTTCGTGGAGCCCTCAGGCTGGCTGTGTTGAGTGCTTAATTCTCAATTAGGAAGCCTGCACTTTCAAGCCCCCTGGGCTGGGTAACCAACTCTTGGTTGAAAAGAAAAGAAGGACTTGCATTTCTGTAGCGCCTCTCACGACCACCGGACGTCTCAAAGCGCTTTAACAGCCAATGAAGTACTTTTTGAAGTGCAGTCACTGTTGTAATGTGGGAAACGCGGCAGCCAATTTGCACACAGCAAGCTCCCGCAAGCAGCAATGTGATAATGACCCAGATAATCTGTGTTTTTGTTATGTTGGGTTGAGGGATAAATATTGGCCCCAGGACACCGGTGATAACTCATCTGCTCTTCTTCGAAATAGTGGCCGTGGGATCTTTTACGTCCACCTGAAAGAGAGCAGACGGGGCCTCGGTTTAACGTCTCATCCGAAAGAAGGCACCTCCGACAGTGCAGCACCCCCTCAGCACTGCACTGGGAGTGTCAGCTTCGGTTTATGTGCTTAACTCCCTGGAGTGGGACTTGAACCCACAACCTTCTGACTCAGAGGCGAGAGTACTACCCACTGAGTGACAGTTGGACGTATTCATGGAGGTTTCACCACATGACCTCCCCTCGCAGTCAACAGCCTTTCTTCCCCCCATCTCCAATATTTCTGCAACTAATAAACAAAAGTGTTCAAAAGAGAATTAGTAAAGCCCAATTTTTTTTAACGCCGATATGAGTTTTCTCCCGTTTTTTTGTCCAGGAGATTAATCTTTTATTCCTGGAGACTCCAGGGCAATACGGGAGGGTTGGAAACCCTGCCCCTGGGCCGCTATTCCAGTGAAATTCTTGCCTCGGTTAGGTGCAGTTTCTCCGTTCAGGGGGGAGGCTTGATGAATGGCCAGAAACAAAGGCATGACATCTCAAAGGGGTAGAGGGATCGGCCAGTGCTGACCTGTGCGGTTGGCAGTGATGGGGCCTGTGGAGATACTGTCGAAGTTTCGACTTCCGAGTAAGACTCTTGAAACATAAAGTATCGTCAAAGACAGGCTTTATTATTTACTTGCTCACAAGGCGAATGCATGTAGTCAAAGGCTACTTGACACTCTGCAGTACAGAAGAAAAAGCAGCATTTTTATACACAGAAAGCAACAGGCTTTTCTATATCACATAACATGTTGTTTAAAGTAAGCTAAGTTAAAAGTTAAAAGAACAGAAATGCCTTAAGATAAGACTAGCTAATCTCTACAGTCATGGAGTCTGTCTGTTCTTCTTCTCCCACCAAGGCACCTGGAGTCAAAGGCTAAATGTCTACTTCACTAGTCCTTGGTTATCTCAAGTTGATTAGAAGAAGACTCTTTGTTCTGTACCAGTTGCTGCGAAAACAGCATAGTCTGCAAAGTTTAAATTCATCACCATGAGAAGTCATAAACAACTACTATCTTTTCCCAGGCAAGTCAGAGTCGGCCATTTTGTATCTCTTATTCTGTGTCTAGGAAGCCATTTTGTGTCCAAGTAAGAAAATACACTTCCACAAAGCCGACAAGAAGAATGGAGATGGTTGAGGCTGGATTTTCCTCACACTGCTGCTGTTGGTGGGAGCTGCAGCTGCATCAACGGCACTGTAAGGTCGGTGAGAGTTTGACGCTGCTTCCCAGTGCCAGCACCGAGGGAGTGCTGCACTGTCGGAGGTGCCGTCTTTCGGATGAGACGTTAAACCGAGGGCCCCCGTCTGCCCCCGCTCATGTCAAAAGTACTTCATTGGCTGTTAAGCATGTTGGGACGTACTGAGATGGTGAAAAGCGCGACGTAAATGTGAGTTCTTTCTTTCTCTAGGGTGCTCATTTTCAAATTCATAGCAGCAAGCTTTTAACTAAAGTGAAAGAACTTCACAGTGAAAAGATTTGGAAAGTTGGTGTTACTTGCATTTTTTTAATCGTTTATGGGATGTGGGTGTCGCTGGCAAGGCCAGCATTTATTGCCCATCCCTAACTGCCCTCGAGAAGGTGGTGGTGAGCCACCTTTT
This sequence comes from Squalus acanthias, assembly GCA_030390025.1. Taxonomy (NCBI): domain Eukaryota; kingdom Metazoa; phylum Chordata; class Chondrichthyes; order Squaliformes; family Squalidae; genus Squalus; species Squalus acanthias. The sequence continues at coordinate 196,026,118 of CM059427.1, read as the reverse complement.
TGAACTGCTGCAGTCCCTGTGGTGAAGGTACTCCCACAGTGCTGTTAGGGAGGGATTTCCAGGATTTTGACCCAGCGACGATGAAGGAACGGCCAATATACTTCTAAGTCAGGATGGTGTGTGACTTGGAGGGGAACTCAGAGGTGGTGGTGTTCCCATGCGCCTGCTGCCCTTGTCCTTCTAGGTGGAAGAGGTCGCGGGTTTGGGAGGTGCTGCCGAAGAAGCCTTGGTGAGTTGCTGCAGTGCATCTTGTAGATGGTACACACTGCAGCCACGGTGCACCGGTGGTGGAGGGAGTGAACGTTTAAGGTGGTGCCCTTAATTTGTGCCCTTCTTTGTTCTATTTATGAAGCTTTCTGGCTCCCGTTCATGTCCCTTCCTCTATTGAATGAGAATGGAGGTGTTTGACGTTGGCCAGACTGCACTGCGCTTGATATTTGTGAGCTCATCCTTTATTTTTCGTGTTTTCTGCCCCTTTGATCGGCGTCAACTTTAGCTCAGAGCTGACTTTGCAGCACTAACTTCATCAGGACGTCGAATCTGTCTCATCGCGGGCGCTGTCTGGCGTTTTGATTGTTATGTTGCTAATTGCGGCAGGTCTTTTCCAGAGAACTTGTCAGTTATAACGTTGATCAGATGGAGGTGAAAGATCCCACGACACTATTTCGAAGTAGAGCGGAGGAAGTTCTCCCTGGGCCAATATCTATCAATCAACCAACATCACTAAAAAAAAACAGATTATCTGGTCATTTATCTCACTGCTGCTTGTGGGATCTTGCTGTGCGCAAATTGGCTGCCAACGTTTCTTACATTACAACAGTGACTACACTTGAAAAGCACTTCATTGGCTGTAAAGGGCTTTGGGACGTCCTGCAGTTGTGAAAGGCGCTAAATAAGAGCAAGTCTTATTTATTTCTGCTGGTGAGGAGATCCACATCAAGAACTGGTATCTCTATAGACACACGCAGCACATAAGAAACCTAGACTTCTGCTGGGGTGCTCCTGATCTCCTGCTGTAACTTTGGAAGGGGATTGCCTGAACCCTCAGGGAAAAGGTGCCAATGGCTAAAAATGACCACTGATGCCATTTCTCCAGGGTTTCGCCAATATCCAGCTGAACTTGCAGTGGGACATCATGACAACTGCTGCAGAAATTTAGGAGCATGGTTTTCAAATATGCTACGCTACATACTCTACCTACTCTCTGAACACTTACTGTGTTGAAGTCAGGACTATCTCCTACTTTAACTCATTCTTTCCTCGGACTTTAAAACTGTAGAACTCTTGTTAGCGGATTTCCCCTGGTTATGGTCACAACAAAGGGTTGTTAGTCCTGTAACAATAACCTCTGCGTGATTCCAGCCTGAGTGATTTTAAACAACAAGCATGAATTGGGCAACACGGTGGCATAGTGGTTAGCACTGTTGCCTCATCAGCGCCAGGGACCCGGGTTCGAATCCGGCCGCGGGTGACTGTCTGTGTAGAGTTTGCACATTCTCCCCGTGTCTGTGTGGGGGTGCTCCGGTTTCCTCCCACAGTTCAAAGATGTGTGGGTTAGGTTGATTTGGCTATGATAAATTGACCCTTAGTGTTAGGGGATTTAAATACGTGGGGTTACGGGGATAGGGTGGGATATGTGTTGGTGCAGGCTCGATGGGCTGAAATGGCCTCTATCTGCACTGTGGGGATTCTGTGAATATACATTGACTAATAAGAGTATTGTTCTCGTACAACTGCTCTACAGTATTACATTAAGTGACAAGCAATTAATACAACCGGTTTCCTCCACGAAGTCCAAGACAATCAGATTTTCAACCTTCGAGGGCTACCGTTAAGGTGAAAGGACTTCCGACTGTCTGCGAGAGCGCTCTAAATTTTGGAAGGAGCAGGTTCTACCCTTATACTATTCCCTACCTTGGGCTGCATGTACTCACAAGAGTATCCCGTCACGCTGAGGTGTTCACACAATGTCCTAACCTCTTCGACCTCGAACTCTGTCTTAAGAACATAAGAAATAGGAGAAGGAGTCGGCCATACGGCCCCTCGAGCCTGCTCCGCCATTCAATAAGATCATGGCCGATCTTCTACATCAACTCCACTTTACCGCCTGATCCACATATCCCTCGATTCCCCTTGTGCCCTAGAATCTTCCGATCTCAGTCATGAATATACTCAACGGCTGAGCATCCTCAGCTCTCTGGGGTCGAGAATTCCAAAGATTCATAACCCTCTGAGTGAAGAAATTCCTCCTCAACTCAGTCCTAAATGGGCGACCCCTTATCTTGAAATTACAAGCTTTGTTTTTTTGCACTCGGGAATGCGTAGGGCAAGTCTTTATCTACTTATGGCCTTGCAGGGCCTCCATAGTTCTGACTGCCTTAGCAGTCTTTCAATGCCATCAGTTATTGTGGTATTGGGCAACACGGTGGCATAGTGGTTAGCACTGTTGCCTCACAGCGCCAGGGACCCGGGTTCGAATCCGGCCTCGGGTGACTGTGTGGAGTTTGCACATTCTCCCCGTGTCTGCGTGGGTTTCCTCCGCGTGCTCTGGTTTCCTCCCACAGTCCAAAGATGTGCGGGTTAGGTTGATTTGGCTATGATAAATTGACCCTTAGTGTTAGGGGGATTAAATACGTGGGGTTACAGGGATAGGGTGGGATATGTGTCGGTGCAGGCTCGATGGGCCGAAATGGCCTCTATCTGCACTGTGGGGATTCTGTGATTCTGTATGTAGTTGTCTTAGCAACAGCACCCTTAACTCGGTGCCTTATTCTCATGGCTCAGCTCATTTTATTCACACACAGAGGGAAAGCTTCCCTCCCGCACTGCCCCGTCCCCTCTTTTCTCCATCTTCGCTCTCTGGTTAAAATGCTAAAGCAAAGCATGCTGGGATAGTTGACCTTTTAAACCACTTTAAAATATTCCAACAACTCTTTTATTTCTGCCGTTCTCTCTTCCTTCTACAACCTCCTGACTTGTAAAGTGTAAGCTCAATGTCACATAACCTCTTGATTACATGGAACCATACAGCAGAGAAAGAGGCCTATTTAGCCTGTCATACAGTGAAAGAGCTAGCCAGTTAGTCCCACTCCCCTGCTCTTCCCCAAAGCCCTGCAATTTTTTTTTTCCTTTTTAAGTATATATCCAACTCCCTTTTGAAAGTTACTATTGAATCTGCTTCCACCAGCTGATTCGCCATAATGTATCTCACCTTGTCTCTCCCCAACTTATCTTTACCCTTGGTGATGCATGGCACTGTGGGGCTTGATCCATCAACACTGCTCTGTGTCAGCCGTGGCTCAGTGAGTAGCACTTTTGCTCTCTAGAATCAGAAGGTTGTGAGCTCAAGCCCCACTCCATGTAGACATAAGCACGGAAATCTAGGCTGACACTCCAGTGCTGCACTGTTGGAGGTGCCGTCTTTTGGGCAGGGCCTTGGTGAGACCACACCTTGAGTACTGTGTGCAGTTTTGGTCACCTTATCTGAGGAAGGATGTTCTTGCCATGGAAGGAGTTCAGCGAAGATTCACAAGGCTGATACCTGGGATGGCAGGAATGACATATGAGGAGAGATTGGGTCGATTGGGCTTATACTCGCTGGAGTATAGAAGAATGAGAGGGGATCTCATCAAAACATATAAAATTCTGACAGGTCTGGACAAACTAGATGCAGGAAGAATGTTCCCGATGGTCGGAGAGTCCAGAACCAGGGGTCATAATCTAAGGATAAGGGGTAAGCCATTTAGGACAGAAATGAGGAAGAATTTCTTCACCCAGAAAGTGGTGAACCTGTGGAATTCTCTACCACAGAAGGTAGTTGAGGCCAAGTCATTAAATATATTCAAGAATGAGTTAGATATATTTCTTAAAGCTAAAGGGATCAAGGAATATGGGGAGAAGGCAGGTACAGGGTACTGAGTTTGGATGATCAGCCATGATCTCATCGAATGGCGGAGCAGGCTCGAGGGGCCGAATGGCCTACTCCTGCTCCTATCTTCTATGTTTCTATGTTTCTATGTTTGGATGAGACATTAAACCGAGGCCCCATCTGTTCGCTCAGGTGGGTGTAAAAGATCCCACGGCACTATTTTGAAGACGAGCAGGGGAGTTCTACCCGGTATCTTGGGCGTTATTTATACCCTCAACCAACATCACCAAAAAAACAGATTATCCGGTCCTTAGCACATTGCTGTTTGTGGGAGCTTGCTGTGTGTAATTTGTCTGCCGCGTTTCCTACATTACAACAGTGACAACACATCAAAAGGTACTTCATTGGCTGTAAAGCGCTTTGGGACGTCCGGTGGTCGTGAAAGGCGCGATATTAGTGCAAGTCTTCCTTTTCTTTTTCTCAAATCGAGAAAAACGGCTGAATCTTATGGAAACATTCAAAGTCTGACAATAGAGGGAGCTGTTGGCTTTAGTTTAACGCCGAAGTGACCCGGCCCTTTGAGAAACACAGCAGCCTGCCCTGCTAATGGAATTACGCCAATTCAGCAACAGCAGCTGAAGCGGAAACATTACATCTTTTGTTAATGGACTCAGTAGTTTAAAAAACTCGGTACATGACTAATCTGTAGATTTTAAGCAGCCCTGCTTTCTAATTCTGGATGGCAAACTAAATGACCACTTGGGCATTGTGACAAGTTGCCAATTTGGGCAGATGGATTCTGTAAACTTTGAATGAACCGTTTAACCATTGATTTCTTTCACTTTTATTTAATACTTTAGAAATGTTATTTCTTTTATTAGAGGTGCATGCAAAACCACGATCGTTTATAAAATCTAACCTTCTTTGCTCTTTTGTTTCCTCATATTCTTCTCTTCCATTCTTCCTTTGTTATCCTCCTTGAAGAGTCTGTGGGTATTTCTACAGGAGTCATCAATGCGACTCCTTGGCCAGAGCATGGAGGAACAACCAGAGGGGAGATGAGGACAACTTTCTCTACACAGCGAGTTGTTGTGATCTGGAATGCGCTGTCTGAAAGGGCGGTGGAAGCAAATTCAACAGTAACTTTCAAAAGGGAATTGGATAAATACTTGGAAAAGAAAAATTTGCTCCTAATGTAGATAATCACCAGGTAATCTGTTTCAGTGATGTTGATTGAGGGATAAATATTGGCCCAGGACACCGGGGAGAACTCTCCTGCTCCTCTTCGAAATAGTGCCATGGGATCTTTTACGTCCACCTGAGAGGGCAGACGGGGGTCTCGGTTTTAACATCTCATTCAAAAGACGGCATCTCCGACAGTGCAGCGCTCCCTCAGTATTGCACTGCAGTGTCGCCTAGATTATGGCACTCAAGTCACTGGAGTGGAACTTGAACCCACAGCCTTCTAGACTTAGAGCTGAGAGTGCTACCCACTGAGCTAAACTGACACGTGAGGCAGGGCGGGGTTTGGGGGGGCGGGGGGCAGGGGGCACCACATTGGCAAAAATATTTTAGCTGTAGCATTGGGAACTTTTTAATGGCCGCTTTTCAAAATATCAGAATATCAGTGCCCTTTAATAGGTAACCCATTAAGTATCAGACTATCGGCAGTACGCTTCTCGGTTGCAGTGTGACTGTATGAATGAATGAACAGATCCATTACTACAGATGCCAGATAGAAGCCAATAGCTTTCAGATGGTTATGAAGAGCGTGGTGGTAAGACCATCTCATTAAAAATGTACGAGTGCAATTGTCAGATTATTACTGGAATAATTTGTGCCATTTGCAGTCCCTTCAATGCAGGAGCAGGATCAGAGTAATGATCGCACACGGCTGTCCTGGATGATGATCTCCTCTCTGCTCGGTAGAATATTACCGGAGACAGGGTAATAAGTCATGACAAAGATTGCTTGATACCAGTGACCTCGCCATGAACTTCTGCTTCTGTAACGAGATGGGGAGTGTGCGTTGCAGCAGCATTTTTCCTTCAAAGTGGCTGTGCGATGTGTGAGAGGTTCCTGGTATTGAGCAAGTTTCTCCATTTGTGCTCCAGTGTGGGGTTCAACTGCACCGGGAGAAACGCAGGAACGATAAGCTCACGCAGAGGGGAGTTACTCGAAGGTTGTGACGTTCCGTTCTGCCCACGATTAGCTGGGAAGGTCCATTGAGGGGCATTCAGCATGAAGCATCAGCAGAAAAAGTTGCTTGCATTTATACAGCACCTTAACATGTCAACACGTTGGCTCAGGTTCTGCAGTAGAAATAACGGCGAGGCTAACAGCGCGTTACCGACGTGTGAATCGGACAGCAACTTCCGGCGACTGCACATGCGTAGTTAAAGGTGGAAATCCAAAAGTGGCTGTCCGAGATGCTCTGCTCCCCCAGAATCATAGAAATTTACAGCACAGAAGGAGGCCATTCGGCCCACCTTGTCCGCGCCGGCCGACAAAGAACTATCCCGCCTAATCCCACTTTCCAGCACTTGGTCCGTAGCCCTGTAGGTTACAGCACTTCAAGTGCATATCCAAGTACTTTTTAAATGTGATGAGGGTTTCTGCCTCCACCACCCTTTCAGGCAGTGAGTTCCAGACCCCCACCACCCTCTGGGTGAAGAAATTTCCCCTCAAATCCCCTCTAAACCTCCTACTTTAAATCTATGCCCCCTGGTTATTGACCTCTCTATTAAGGGAAATAGGTCCTTCCGATCCACGCTATCCAGGCCCCTCATCATTTTATACACCTCAATAAGGTCTCCCCTCAGCCTCCTCTGTTCAAAAGAAGTTGCGCTGTAATGGTATTTCACTGAGAGACTCGGCACTGAAACACGCTGAACAGCATGAAGTTGCTGCACTTACGTGATATACCCACTGAAATCGCCAGAAAAAGTTAGGGCTTGTCCATTCCATAGAGTCATAGAGGCACAGAAGGAGGCCATTCGGCCCATCGAGTCCGTGCCGGTTCTCTGTAGAGCAATCCAATCAGTCCCATTCCCCTGTTCTATCTCCGTAGCCCTGCAAGTTTATTTCCCTCAAGTGCCTATCCAGTCTCCCCTTGAAAACATTGAGTGTCTCCGCTTCCACCACTTCCGTCGGCAGCGAATTCCAGGTCACCACCACTCACTGCGTAAAAAAGTTTTTCCTCACGTCCCCCCTGTATCTCTTGCCCAAAACCTTAAATCTGTGTCCCCTAGTCCTTGTACCATCAACTAGTGGGAACAGCCTTTCCCCGTCTAGCCTATCCAAACCCGTCATAATCTTGTACACCTCTAGCAAATCACCCACCTATTTCACAGCGATAATTACTGCCAAACAACCTCTCTGGCACTGAAAATTAACCTTTACAAGTATGCAGGCTCATTCTTTCAGCTTTTAATTTTTGCTGCAGATTAAAAAAATAAAACAATTTCAATAAAAAAAATGTTTTTTTACTTTTTCTTTCTGTCTATTTTGTCTCTCTCTCTTTTAATCCCATCTTTATTTCCCTCTCTTTATTTTTGCTTTCTGTATCTAATTTGATGTTGAATTCAATAATCTAACTCGCATTTGCTGGTTCAGCCTCTGCCCTCCCCATAAACAATCCTTAAATCTGACTGGTTAAGGAGATACACAAGTTGCTTGCCCCGTTCCCACAGGTCCCAGATGCCCTGTAGAGGGCGCTGCACTTTTTGGCTCTCTAATTTACAGTAAGTTCCAGTGCAAAATCTCATAGAAAGTCTGTGAGCAAGTGCAACTGTAACGAAAGGCTAGCGTCGTTTGTTTGCCGCTGATAGGAAAATCCAACCCAGTGTCTCAAAGCACTCACACCATCAATTAGGAACATAGGAACAGGAGTAGGCCATTCAGCCTCCTGAGCCTGTTCCGCCCTTCGACTAGATCATGGCTGATCTATACCTCAACTCCATTTACCTGCCTTTGCTCCATATCCTTTGATACACTTAACTAACAAAAAATCTACCAATCTCAGTCTTGAAACTTCAAATTGACCCCCAGCATCCACAGCATTTTGGGGGAGAGGGTTCCAGATTTCCACTGCCCTTTGTGTGAAGAAGTGCTTCCTGATTTCGCTCCTGAATGGCCTTGCTCTGATGAGAACCCCTTGTTCTGGACTTTACTTTTGGAGTGCAGTCACCGTTGTCATGTAGCCGAATGCAGCAGCCATCTTGTACACAGCAACATCCCACAGACAGTAATGTGCTGATTAACCACATAATGCCCTTATGGTGGTGTTGGCTAAGGGAGGAATTAGAAAGAACTTAAGAACATAAGAAATAGGAGCAGGAGTAGGCCATGTGGCCCTGCGAGCCTGCTCCGCCATTCAATAAGATCATGGCTGATCTTCTACCTCAACTCCACCTTCCTGCACTATCCCCATCTCCCTTGATTCCCCAAAATGTATCGACCTCTGCCTTGAATATACTCAACGACTGAGCCTCCGCAGTCCTCTGGGGTAGAGAATGCCAAAGATTCACCATCCTTTGAGTGAAGAAATTTCTCCTCATCTCAGTCCTAAATGGCCGACCCCTTATCCTGAGACTGTGACCAGCCAGGGGAAACATTTTCCCAGCATTAAGCCTGTCAAGCCCCTTCAGAATTTTATATGTTTCAATTAGATCACCTCTCACTCTTCTAAACTCTCAGGAATAAAGGCCTAGTCTACTCAATCGCTCCTCAGAGGGCAATCCCCTAAATGTTGGTCAGGACACCGGGAGAATTGACTGTTGCAGTTTGAATGGTACCTTGGCATCTTCAACGTATATTGGAATAGGCAGACAGGAGTTTGCTTAAAATGCCTCAGTCAAAGGACAGCACCTCTGATAACGCAGCACTCCCTCACTACTGTGCTGAAATGTTAGCCTAGATTGACTGTCCAAGTTCTGGAGTGGAACTCGAATGCATTGTGTTGTTCTGATGCAGAGTGCGACCCACTGAGCCAAACTGATATATTGCTGCCTGTAGGATAATGTATAATATAATAGGAAAAATAGCTTAACAGGACAGAAGTCAGTATTAATTTCTTTGTATTATGAGAATGTATCGTACTTGGTGTAGATTGGGTTGTTCGGATTCCGCAGGCAATACTATGTAAGCAGGAAGTGTCAGCTTAATGAGTTTGTGTAAGAATTATAGCTAGTTTGGAGCCAACATGACTATGTTTCATCCGTTATCAATCTGTTAAGGTGTGCTGTTTATAACCATGCAAAATTGTGTTACCTTCTACATAAATGACACTTACATTCCAGTGAGAATGGAGTGATTGTCGTGTGACATTGTCATCTACTGGTGTAACAGCATATGACACATAAAGATCTCATGACAATGGGCCAGAAATTCGGCTCCCGTTGGGTGAGTACGCACTGTGTACTCACCCGTAAGGCCACCTGAAGTGCCGGTTTCACGCCTGCACTGCGTTTGACCGGGAAACCGGAACTTCCGTTCCCCTGAAGGAAGGGGTTCAGAAGTCGAATGCGTGCGCGGTAGATGCAGCGCGCACGCAGCGAACTTCGTTTTTTTTTTCAGGTTTCTCCGTGAGGATAAGTATGGAGAAGCTGCACTTTTAAAAAGGATGCGCAAGGCCTGTTTTTAACAAGGTAAGTGGTTAATTAATTACAATTTAAACATTTTTTCAACAGGTTTATCTTTTTTACATACTTTAAAGAAAGGTAAGTTTATTTTTAGCACCGTTAAAAAATGTAATTAATTTTTTCAAAAATTTAAATTTTTGCTTAAAGTAGTTAATTTATGTAACTTATAGTTATTTTAAAAATGTGATTAAAAAAAAATGTATTTGAAGTTTAAGTGTGGTTTTGGGGCCGATCTCTATTCATAGATTTGACAGGTCTTCCTGTCAAATCTATGAATGAAAATGCCCTGCTCCGATTGGCTCTCCATGGCCCACGTGATCCCAGGGGATGCTTCGAACTAACTACGCCCCTGGGATACGCAAGCACTGCGCGCCGGCAGCTGCAGGAGGCCCAGGAGCCGAATTCCTCATGGGCCCGAAGCACAATGGCAGGCGCGATAGGTAAGTACGCGCGCGATGCTTGCACCCGCAGGAAGCCGGAGAGCCGAATTTCTGGCCCGTATCTCAGAATTGACAGGTTTTAGAGCAAGTTACCTGACATTGTCCATCGAGGTGTCTCTCGCCTGGATTGGCTAACAGTTCACAGAACCCAATGGATATCCTACTAGTAAGTGCAGACTTATAACTTGCTTGTACTTTCTGTCGATATTAATTAAACCAACAAGTTAATTTATCTCAGTGCAGTACTGAGGGAGTGCTGCACTGTCAGAGGTGCCATCTTTTGGATGAAACGTTAAACCGAGGCCCAAATATCCTTTCAGGTGGGTGTAGGCGCTATTTCACTATTCCACATGTACGCTGACGACACCCAGTTCTACCTCACCATCACTTTTCTCGACCCCCTCCACGGTCTCTAAATTGTCAGACTGCTTGTCCAACATCCAGTTCTGGATGAGAAGAAATTTTCTCCAATTAAATATTGGGAAGACCGAAACCATTGTTTTCGGCCCACACCACAAACTCTGTTCCCTAGCCACAGACTCCATCCCTCTCCCTAACATCAGTCTGAGGCTGAACCACACTGTTTGCAACCTTGGTGTCATATTTGACCCTGAAATGAGCTTCTGACCACATATCCACGGCATAACTAAAACCGCCTATTTCCACCTTTGTAACATCGCCCGTCTCCGCCCTTGCCTCAGCTCATCCGCTGCTGAAACCCTCATCCATGCCTTTGTTACCTCTAAACTTGACTATTCCAACGCACTCCTGGCTGGCCTCCCACATTCTACCCTACGTAAACTTGAGGTCATCCAATACTCGACTGCCTGTGTCCTAACTCGCACCAAGTCCCGTTCACCCATCACCCTTGTGCGCGCTGACCTACATTGGTTCCCGGTTAAGCAACACCTCGATTTCAAAATTTTCATCCTTGTTTTCAAATCCCTCCATGGCCTCGCCCCTCCCTATCTCTGTAATCTCCTTCAGCCCCACAAACCCCTGAGATATCTGCGCTCCTCTAACCCTGCCCTCTTGAGCATCCCTGATTATAATTGCTCAACCTTTGGTGGCCGTGCCTTCTGTTGCCTAGGCCCTAAGCTCTGGAATTCCCTGCCTAAACCTCTCCACCTCGCTACCTCTCTTTCCTCTTTTAAGACGCTCCTTAAAACCTACCTCTTTGACCAAGCTTTTGGTCACCTGCCCTAATTTCTCCTTATGTGACATGGTGTCACATTTTTTGTCATATAATACTCCTGTGAAGCGCCTTGGGATGTTTTACTATGTGTGTCATCTGTAGTTCAGTGGGTAGCACTCTTGCCTCTGAGTTAGAAGGTTGTGGGTTCATAGTCCCACTCCAGGGACTTGAGCACAAAAATCTAGGCTGACACTCCAGTGCAGTGCTGAGGGAGTGCTGCACTGTCGGAGGTGCCGTCTTTCAGATGAGACGTTAAACCGAGGCCCTGTCTGCTCTCTCAGGTGGACGTAAAAGATCCCATGGCACTATTTCGAAGAGGAGCAGAGGAGTTATCCCCGGTGTCCTGGCCAATATTTATTCCTCAATTAACTTCACTAAAAACAGATTATCTGGTCATTACCACATTGCTGTTTGTGGGAGCTGGCTGCGCGCAAATTGCCTGTCCCGTTTCCCACATTACAACAGTGACTCCACTTCAAAAATACTCCAATCGGCTGTAAAGTGCTTTGGGATGTCCTGAGGTCGTGAAAGACGCAAGTCTTTCTTTCTTTCTGGCGTCTGAACCAATATAATTTGGATTAATCATCGCCTGGGTTGATCTAACACTGCCCTATAGGGCAGGGTGAACGTGCTCAACTCACCTGTGGTAGCCAGTGATGCTAAAGGCATCACTACTCCTGTTACTGCAGTATCCAGAGACACTGGGAAAGTCCCCTATTAAGGTAAGATGTGCCTCCTCCCCAGGTAATATTGCTGCCACCTCATTTATCTTAAAGCCTTAGAACTATAAAGTTAATGGGTTGGAGTTTCCGCTTAAGGCACAATCGGCGATTCCGGGCGCAAATTGCGGCCAAAAATCACGCCCGTTTTGAGAATTTTTTTTTCTCTCTCTCTCTAGTTTCCGCTCAAACTCATTTGCATATCGCCGAACACAAAATCTGCCATGAACCAGCGCAATCGGACAGCCTTTTAAAACGTAATTTTTATTTTTAAACAATTTGCTTTAAAAAAAATTCCTTGATATATTTAAGAGCGGGAACCTGGTGCAGTTTGATTAATACAGTTGAACATGGGTTTATCACGAAAAAAATAAGCATTTTTGAAATCGCAGTGTCGATCCACCACCTGTGAGTAACCCGATTTTAAAATGACTGAAAATGACCTTTCGAAAAAATAAACAGCACCATTTGCTGATTATGTTGGGGCACCGTAGCCAATGTCTGAGTGAATTAAAAAAAATACATTCAGAAGCTTTTAAAATGTGCCTATTAGTGTCCTTGCGCCCAAAAGCCTACTTGAAGGCCCATAGACGGGCACAATTAGTGGAAACTGAGTAATTTGATCGGGGTAGGGGGGGTGGGGAGCGGGAGGCACGGCCAATTTTCTGGGTGGGGCCGGTTTCCAGCACATTGGCCCGTATTTTCCGATGCCTACGGGTGTGTACGGGCTGTGTACACGCCCGTAGGGACATCGGAAATGCCGGTTTCAGGCATGCGCAGAATGCTCTTGACAGATCGGACGCCTGCCCTGGAGAAGGGCCTCTGCGGGGGGAGAGTTCCGCTTTCTGCAGAACCTCCGCCCGCTGAAATCCCTTAAAAATCTTACGCCTGGTAAAAGCAGCATAAGGCCTGCTTTTACCAGCATAAGAGTTTAAAAAAAAAGTAAAAAAAATAAATAATTTTTTTTCACTCATTTATAATTTTAAAATACTTTTAAGAAAGGTAAGTTTATTTTTAGCCCCGTAAAAAAACTTAACTCATTTTAACACATCAGATCTAAGCTGTCAAAATTATGAAGGGAGATTCCCTTCTCCCATTGGCTCCCCATGCCCACGTGATCCTAGGGACGCTTGCGAACCGCCTGCGCCCCTGGGATACGTGGGCCCTGCGCATTTCGTCGTGGAGAGGCCCGGGATCGGAAGTGTCCGGACCTCGGGAGCCCTCAGGTAAGGGCGTAGATTTTTTCCCGATAGGAGGCATCCGCACGCAGGAAGCTTCCTGTCGGAAATTACGGGCCAATGTTTTTTAAACTAGCGCAAAAGACCGCTGAACGCAGTTTGCGCTTAAAATTCCGTGATCTTTTGCGCCGATTTTGGGTGAATTGCGCTGAAATAAGCGGCACAACCGAGCGAAAACTCTACTCCAATGTTTGTGAGTGAGAGAACGAGGGAATTTTGACATGCAGGCAGGTAGAGTCTCCTCTAATTAAGCCTAGAAGTTCTTTTCTAGTTTCTTATCTGACATTTGGAAGTTTGCAGAATGCTGGACTCACTTAAGGAATAATCGATAGCCTGTCCATTTGCTAAGGCAAAGGGCCTCTCAGCATATCCATTAGAAAGAACTTTTTTTTTAAAACTAGAAAAGCACATCCCTTATGCCACAGATGGGTGTAGTGGATCACAATGTGTTTATTGCACAAGCTTCACTCCTGGTAAAATCTCCATCGTCTCCAGGAATCAATCAATACAACATTGGGCCTCATAAAGAACCATCTCTGCTGAATCAATATAGTGTTCGGGTTGATGAGTACAGCACTGCCAACCCCTGGTATACTCAGTCAGAAAGCTGGTCTTCAATTTTTAATTGTGTTTTCTGCGTCTTTGTTGATTTATCTATCTATCTATCTGTCTGGTTGTCTATCTATCTGTGGTCTGCTGTCTGCCTCTATACACACACACACACACACACACACACACACACGTACATAATGAAATGAGATTAATTGAAAGAGTGGAAGAAGGTTAAGAAGATACATACCATTTCATTAATGAATGGAGTGTTAGTTAAAAGTAAAATAATTTAAGTTGAAATTGTAACAAGGGATCACTATCTTTTCAAAACCTTAAATCAAAAAATGTATGTACCACAGGATCAAAAGTGCTGGTTTGCGTAAGTGTGAAATGAGACGGGGACAAGGGGAGTACTTGCTCTGAGAATGTATGATATCGGGGAGGGACATTAGAACATAAGAAGTAGGAGCAGGAGTCGGCCATTCGGCCCCTCGAGCCTGCTCCGCCATTCAATAAGATCATGGCTGATCTTCTACCTCAACTTCACTTTCCTGAACTATCCCCATATCCCTTGATTCCCTTAATATCCAAAAATCTATCAATCTTTGCCTTGAATATACTCAACGACTGAGCATCCACAGCCCTCTGGGGTAGAGAATTCCAAAGATTCACCACCTTCTGAGTGAAGACATTTCTCCTCATCTCAGTCCTAAATGACCGACCCCTTATTCTGAGACTGTGACCCCTGGTTCTAGACTCCCCAGCCAGGGGAAACATCCTCCGTGCATCTACCCTGTCAAGCCCTGTAAGAATTTTGTATGTTTCAATGAGATCACCTCATAGAGTCATAGAGTCATAGAGTTATACAGCACAGAAAGAGGCCCTTCAGCCCATCGTGTCCGCACCGGCCATCAAGCCCTATCTATTCTAATCCCATTTTCCAGCACTTGGTCTGTAGCCTTGTATGCTATGGTGTTTCAAGTGCTCATCTAAATGCTTCTTGAATGTTGTGAGGGTTCCTGCCTCTACCACCCTTTCAGGCAGTGAGTTCCAGATTCCAACCACCCTCTGGGTGAAAAGGTATTTCCTCAAATCCCCTCTAAACCTCCTGCCCCTTACCTTGAAACTATGCCCCCTGGTTATTGACCCCTCTACTAAGGGGAAAAGTTCCTTTCTATCTACCCTATCTATGTCCCTCATAATTTTGTACACCTCAATCAGGTCCCCCCTCAGCCTTCTCTGCTCTAAGGAAAACAACCCCAGCCTGTCCAGTCTCTCTTCATAGCTGAAGCGCTCCAGCCCAGGTAACATCCTGGTGAATCTCCTCTGCACTCTCTCCAATGCAATCACATCCCTCCTATAGTGTGGCGACCAGAACTGCACACAGTATTACAGCTGTGGCCTAACTAGCATTTTGTACAGCTCCATCATAACCTCCCTGCTCTTATATTCTATGCCTCGGCTAATGAAGGCAAGTATCCCATATGCTTTTTTAACCAACTTATCTACCTGTCCTGCTGCCTTCAGGGATCTATGTACATGCACACCAAGGTCCCTATGATCCTCTGTCCTTCCTAGGGTCCTACCAGTCATTGTGTATTCCCTTGCCTTGTTAGTCCTCCCAAAATGCATCACCTCACACTTTTCAGGGTTAAATTCCATTTGCCACTGTTCTGCCCATCTGACCAACCCGTCTATATTGTCCTGTAGCCTGAGGCTTCCCTCCTCGCTATTTACCACTCCACCAATTTTCGTGTCATCTGCGAACTTACTGATCATACCTCCTACATTCATATCTAAATCATTAATGTACACGACAAACAGCAAAGGACCCAGCACCGATCCCTGCGGTACACCACTGGACACAGGCTTCCATTCACAAAAACAACCTTCGACCATCACCCTCTGCCTCCTGCCACTAAGCCAATTTTGGATCCAATGTGCCAAATTGCCCTGGATCCCATGGGCTCTTACCTTCTTGACCAGTCTCCCATGCGGGACTTTGTCAAAAGCCTTACTGAAATCCATGTAGACTACATCAACTGCACTACCCTCATCCACGCACCTAGTCACCCCCTCGAAAAATTCAATCAAATTGGTTAGACATGATCTCCCCCTGACAAAGCCATGCTGTCTATCCTTGATTAATCCTTGCCTCTCCAAGTGGAGACTAATTCTGTCCCTCAGAATTTTTTCCAATAATTTCCCTACCACTGATGTTAGGCTCACTGGCCTGTAATTCCCTGGTTTATCCCTACTACCCTTCTTGAATAACGATACTACGTTAGCTGTTCTCCAGTTCTCTGACAGCTCCCCTGTGGCCAGAGAGGTTTTGAAAATTTGTGTCAGAGCCCCTGCAATCTCCTCCCTTGCCTCACACAGCAGCCTGGGATACATCTCGTCTGGCCCTGGAGATTTATCCACTTTTAAGCCTGCTAAAACCGCTAGTACCTCCTCCCTCTCAATACTAATTTGTTCAAGTATATCACAATCCCCCTGCCTGATTTCTATGCTGACATCGTCCTTCTCCATAGTGAACACAGATGCAAAATATTAATTTAAAACCTCACCCACATCTTCCGGCTCTACACACAGATTGCCACTTTGGTCCCTAATGGGCCCTACTCTTTCCCTGGTTATCCTCTTGCCCTCTCATTCTTCTAAACGCGAGAGAATATAGGCCTAGTCTACTCAATCTCTCCTCAAAGGACACTCCTCCCATCCCAGGAATCAGTCTGGTGAACCTTCGTTGCACTCCCTCTATGGCAAGTATATCCTTCGTTTGGTAAGGAGACCAAAACTGTACACAGTATTTCAGGTGTGATCTCACCAGGGCCCTATATAATTGCAGTAAGACGTCTTTACTCTTATACTCAAAACAAAGGGAGTACTTGCTCCGAGAATGTGTGATCATCAGGGCCCAAAAGAAATCTTAAAGGTGAAATCACATCAGTTTTGAACAGTTAACGCCATAAAATACACAGGAATAGACACAGACATTAAAATACTGCTCTGTTGGACACAGGCGATTGAAGGAGTGGGGGCACGACCGAGGAGAGTGAGCGCAAGGTGACAGATGTCTGATCTGGGGGGGTCTAATAAAATTGATAAAAGTGGCAACACATAACGGTCAGACAATAAAAAGCTGCGTATATGTGGCAGCGGATTTATAATATTGAAAAAATAAATGGGCGCCATTAAAACGCTTCTTATTTATGCGTGAGTGATCGGGGGCAAATAAAAATTCACAAAACTGGCAGATCAATGTTGAATAGTTAAAAATGAGCACCAAAATTAAATATGCAAAAAGAAATTAAAATATTGCATGTGTGATGATGTAACAAAAAATTTAAAAGCAGGACTATATGAATTTTAAAAAGTTAAACATCAGTAATGTGCAATCATTTAACATTAAACGGCCATTTTAAATAGCAATTTTAAATGCCAAACTCAAAATGGGGGCTACATGTTCATTATAAGTCGGCATATTTGATTCGGGATGAGGCGACCGATTTTACCTCACTCTCCCCAACCCCCCGATCGCCCCAGTAAACGTCAGGCAGGGCGCGTTTCACATGCATCTAACTGAAACCTTCACTGAAGGCCTGCACCAACGTAAAGGGCAGCAACAAAATCGCCTTCACCCACAAAGCCCGGCTCTGCCGCACCAAAAGAATTCGTCACAATAGGTGTTGTCCATCACAGAGAAAGTTGCACGCTCCCCCTTTAAAGGGCCTTCAAACTTAAGTTTCCGCTAGCAACGCCTAGGGCTGGATTTTATCAATGGGGAAGTGTTGGGGGCGGGACTGCTGGTTGTCGGGTTTTAGTCCCGCCCCCAACGAATTCCAGCCAACCCACGCTATTTTCCCTTGATTGACTTTGTTAAGTCCGCCCTGCGGCTGGCAAAACTACCCCCCCCCTAATTCCTATCGGAGTTCACTCAGCAAGAAAACGAAACGTAAGGCGTTGTGACATCATTTAAATGCTCATCCTTGTTTCTCGATCTCCGCAACACCCCAGGAATTTGAGTGTTTTAAGTCCAGGAAAACCGGCTTTGAGACGCCTGATTTACTGCTACAGTACCTATTTGTAGGGGGAAAATTACTTTGGGGATGCCACCGTCGTGATTCATGCTGTGCTACCAAAAGGTTTTTATGTATCTCATTAGGAGACTACTTCAAGAAGTTAGCTGCTTGCCTCTGATCATAAAAATCAACTGAAAGTGCTTTGAACCGGGTGTGAATGGAACGGGGCAGGGGAATTTGACTTTGTTGGTCGTGCATACTCGGGGGATAGCGAATCGGCAGCCCGTTTGAAACCCCGCCCTTGTGGGAAACAGAATCGGGTGGGTTTGAGAAATGGGCCGGCTGATTCGCTATCACACGTTCTGAGCTTCCATCAAAGTTTGATTTCACCCCCACCCCCCAGTGTGTAATGGGCTGAAGTTATTTCAAAGACCCCAGATGATTTCTATTTGCAGTCCTTATCAGTATCCCATCAGGCGATCATCCACATTACCATGTGTCCATGGTTTTTTTTCTATTCATTCACGGGATGTGGGCGTCGCTGGCGAGGCCAGCATTTATTACCCATCCCTAATTCACCCTGAGATGGTGGTGGTGAGCCGCCTTCTTGAACCGCTGCAGTCCTTGTGGTGAAGGTGTAAAGACAGTTACATAGAATTACATCAAATGCACAGCACAGAAACAGGCCATTTGGCCCAACAGGTCCATGCTGGTGTTTATGCTTCCCCAGGAGCCTCCACCCACCCATTTCCATCTCACCCTATCAAAATATCCTTCTATTCCTTTCTCCCTCATGTGTTTATCTAGTTTCCCCTTAAATGCATCTATGCTATTCGCCTCAACTGCTCCCTGCGGTAGCGAGTCCACATTCTCGCCACTCTCTGGGTAGGTTGAAAGAAACGCACCAGCCAATTTGCGCACAGCAATGTGATAATGACCAGTCAATCAGTTTTATTGGTGTTGATTGAGGGATAACTATTGGCCAGGACACCGGGGAATAACTCCCCTGCTCTTCTTCAAAACAATGCCACAGGATCTTTTACGGCCACCTGAGAGAGCAGACGGGGCCTTGGTTTCACGTTTCATCTGAAAGACGGCACCTCCAATAATGCAGCACCCCCTCAGTACTGCACTGGAGTGTCAGCCTAGCTTTTCGCGTTCAAGTCTCTGGAGTGGGCAATTGAACCCACGACCTTCTGACTCAAAGGTGATGGTGCTACCCACTGAGCCAGCGGCTGGTGCTCTTCAGCCAGTTCCCTTTATCTGACAGACTGGCCATCAAAGCCAGTGGCCATGGATTTTTCTCCAGGAATCTGAGGAGTGGTGTCTCAAGGAAAATGTGGCGGGGGGGGCAGCCTTTCCTTGCCCCTAAAATCTCACATTTTCTTCCCCGTCCCAAAACACTTCAGACTGGAAGAAAATTATGAGCATAAAAAGCACGTATCACAACTTGGTGTGTTGGTTTATCTCACAGGGGGCAATGGAGATGAAGTAAGCTTTCAAACTTAAGTTGTAGATAGAATATTTCTCGTTTTTGCAGAGGGACAAGATTTCTTATTCCCTTCTGAGAAGAACGTCAACTCAGGTCCTACCAAAATGCATCACTTCACATTCTCTGCGTTAAATTGCGTCTGCCATGTACCTGCCTGTATCACCAGTCTCCTGAAGTCTGTTGCTATCCTCCTCACTGTTTATACAACATTTCCGAGTTTCGTGTCATCTGCAAATTTTGAAATTATGCCCTGTATACGCAAGTGCAGGTCGTTATTATATGTCGCAAAACAGAAGTGATCCCAAAATATATAAGTTGCATAAATAACAAAGCCCGGCAAATGTAAATCGCTCGAGGAAGAGAAAAAGAGCTGATCGCAGTGAACAGTTAATTCGTTTTTTTATTTAAGGCCTCAGTGCACAAAAAGCTGTAAAAGTAAAATTATTTTTTAGTTGCTTGTGAGTTTTGTTATTTATAAATGTCGGGCTAGGTGACAGCACATTCTGGGTCTGGCTGGTGCAGCTGGATAATTAAATCATCATAATTGATAACGGTTTTGGAAATGTCAGTATAAACAAAAGGAAGCACAGATGCTGCAATCAATCTGTTTTCAGCTCTAAATTCTTACTTAATGGCTTAGCGTAAAAATAAAAGCAGAAAAATTATTTTTACTTGGACAGCTTGTGCTTTCTGTTATTTATGTGTGCTGAGGCTGGGTGACCATATACTCTAACTGTTGCAGCTTCACCAGCGGGCCCTCACGCGTCGCGCCCCTCCATCTGGGCTGGAACTTCCTGGTGCTTTCCACCTGTTTGGTCATGTGTTGGCCGTGGCTCAGAGTTTCGGAGTCAGAAGGTTGTGGCTTTGAGTTCCACTCTCAGAGACTTGAGCACAAAAAGCCAGGCTAACACTCCCAGTGCAACGCAGCGAGAGAATGCTGCACTGTTGGATGCGCCGTGAAACGTCGAACCGATGCTCCGTCTGCCCTCTCAGGTGGACGCAAAAGATCCCCTTGTTTGGTTCTTCGACTTGACACCAACTTGGTTGCAAATAATCTTTGTTGAGTTTGACTGAGTCTTGAGACACTCAATGTCTTAAGCAATAATCATACAGAAAAAAAAACCCAATATTACCTGCTTTCGCTCTGGATAGAGATCGTAATCTTCAACAATTCTTTCGTTCTTGTCTCTCTCTATGGATTGTGAAAGAAAGCTTAAGATCTTTATAGGGTTCTAGTCATGCACAACCATCCTTAAAAGGAGTTGTTTTTCAGTTTCCTAACTGATCTGTTGATCATCGTCTTCGTTTGTGTGGAACATCTTATGCACAGCTGTTTGAAGATAAATCAATCATTTCAAATTAGTTTACAAAATTCCGTAAAATATAAAAATCCTCTGAAAAAATAAGTAAAAGTGATTCCTGGGGTCTTATTCTCTTCATACATTGATCTACCCCAGAGGGCTGTGAAGGCTCAGTCAATGAGTATATTGAAGACAGAGATCGATAGATTTTTGGATACTAAGGGAATCAAGGGATATGGGAATAGTGTGGGAAGCTGGAGTTGAGGTAGAAGATCAGCCATGATCTTATTGTATGATGGTGCAGGCTCGAAGGGCCGAATAGCCTACTCCTGCTCCTATTTTTATGTTTTTATGTTTATGATATTGGCTACCCTCTTATCTGGGAGATCACTGACCCCTTATTCAGTATTTCTTGCTAGCAAATGTCATTCATACTCTGAAGAATTCTGGGAATGAGTAACTTGACCATTTTATTACTCAGAGCTACAATACAAGTCTGCAAGTTATTTATAAGTGAAAAGAAAGCATAAACCTTAATCACATGAGATTATACCAAATCCTAATCCTGCATATAGATGTATATAAGAATACGGTAATTTAAAGCACGGCCACTATATTGAAGAAAAGCAAGGAGGTTCTCCCCGGTGTCCTGGGCCAATATTTATCCCTCAACCAACATCACTAAAAAACAGATTATTTGGCCATGATCACATTGCTGTTTGTGGGACCGTGCTGTGCGCAAATTGGCTGCTGCATTTCCTAAATTACAACAGTGACTGCACTTCAAAAGCACTTCATTAGCTGTAATGCGCTTTGGGACGTCCTGAGGTCGTGAAAGGTGCTGTGTAAATGCAAGTTCTTTCTTATTTTTCATGTGATGTCAGTTGTCTGAGGAAAATATCTTCCAGCCATTCTCAACATGAATTAACCAATTTTATTATTGATGCAGAATTAGTGTAATTTTGTTCAGTGGTATCTCTCGCTGTATACAGACTTACCTCAAACACAAGCTGACACGTAAGGCCTCCGTTTCCCTCGCACACAGAGGCAGGCTCGCTCTATCAATAATTAACTCAAATAATGTGCGAAACTCATTCTTTCCCTTTTCTGTCGTACAACAGTGACTAAACTTCAAAAAGTACTTCATTGGCTGTAAAACGCTTTGGGATGTCCTGAGGTCGTGAAAGGAAAGGCGCGATACAAGTGTAAGTCTGCCTTTAAGTCTATCTTTTTCTTTTTCTGTTTAAATGCACCTGTGTCTAAGCTGCTATGTAGATTGTTTCTCAAATTACTCGGAATGGGTTTTGTCACAGTGGACACACTCAGGCTGTGGCATCATGGGAATTGTAGGCACAGGAGGTTGCTGGGAGATGTAGTTATGACACTTTGGGCCTTTCAGCTCAAGTCCGAGGCTCATCAGAGAAGATGGGATCTCTCAGTTTGGATCTTCATAAGAAAATAAGAACATAAGAAATAGGAGCAGGAGTAGGCCATTCGGCCCCTCGAGCCTGCTCCACCATTCAATAAGATCATGGCTGATCTGATCTTGGCCTAAACTCCACTTTCCCGCCCGCTTCCCATAACCCTTGACTCCCCTGTAGCTCAAATAGCTGTCTATCTCTGCCTTGAATATATTCAATGACCCAGCCTCCACAGCTCTCTGGGGTAGAGAATTCCAAATATTCACGACCCTCTGGGAGAAGAAATTCCTCCTCATATCCGTTTTAAATGGGAGACCCCTTATTCTGAAATTATGCCCCCTAGTTCTAGATTCCCCCACGAGGGGAAACATCCTCCCTGCATCCACCCTGTCAAGCGCCCTCAGAATCTTATATGTTTCAATAAGATCACCTCTCATTCTTCTAAACTCCAATGTGTATAGGCCGAACCTGCTCAACCTTTCTTCGTAAGACAACCCCTTCATCTCAGGAATCAACCTAGTGAACCTTTTCCGAACTGCTTCCAATGCAAGAATATCCCTCCTTAAATAAGGAGACCAAAACTGCGCGCAGTACTCCTGGTGTGGTCTCACCAGTGCCCTGTAGCAAGACTTCCCTACTTTTATACTCCATCCCCCTTGCAATAAAGGCAAACATTCCATTTGCCTTCCTTAACGAAGAGATTCAAAAACACACAAAAAATTCAATAGGTAAATTTAAGCATATATACTCGTAATTTTTATGTTTTCATTATATTAGAAACCTTATATGAAGGCCTTAGAGAGGGTGCAGAAAAGATTTACGAGAATGATTCTAGGGATGAGAGAATTCAGTTACATGGATAGACTAGAGAAGCTGGGGTTGTTCTCCTTAGAGCAGAGTAGATTGAGACGAGATTTGATAGAGGTGTTCAAAATCATGAGGGTTCCGGACAGAGTAGATAGAGGGAAACTGTTCCCATTGGCGGAAGGGTCGAGAACCAGAGGACACAGGTATAAGGTGATTGGCAGAAGAACCAAAGGCGACATGAGGAAAAACTTTTTTTACGCAGCGAGTGGTTAGGATCTGGAATGCACTGCCTGAGAGGGTGGTGGAGGCAGAATCAATCGTGGCTTTCAAAAGGGAGTTGGATAAGTATCTGAAGGAAAGAAATTTGCAGGGCTACGGGGAAAGGGCAGGGGGAGTGGGACTAGCTGAAGTGCTCTCTTGCAGAGAGCCGGCACGGGCTCGACGGGCCGAATGGCCTTCTTCCGTGCTGTAACTATTCTATGATTCTCCTTTGTCCCTGGAATATTTTTTTTTTGGAGAAATCTTTTTTATTCAAATACAATAATACTTATACAACTCATCAATTACATAGTAAATCCATTACATAGTAAATCCATTACATTCATCCATCACAGTAAAAAATAAAGCCTTATAAACAGCCTTATAGTTAATATAAATTGTCCCTGGAACTAGGGTTACCAACTCTGGTTGGATGTATCCCAGGAGGTTTCATCACATGACCTTCCGCCTCCAATTGCCCCGCCATTGGTCAACTGAGATGTCCATCCTCACGGCGCCCCGCCTTCCCACGGCCACTTGGAGAGCGAACAGACACCTCGTTATGCGATTGGATGAATCTTGACTCTCAATCAGACAGCCTTTTCCCCAGCTCCAATTATTTTTCCAACTAATAAACTTAAGTGCTCAAACAAAACAAAAACAGAATGTTTTACTGCCCCTATGATTTTTTAAGAACATAAACATAAGAAGTAGGAGCAGGAGTCGGCCATACGACCCTTCGGGCCTGCTCCGCCATTCAATAGGATCATGGCTGATCCGAACCTAGACTCACGTCCACTTCCCTGCCCGCTCCCCATAACCCTTAATTCCCTTATCAGCTAGGAAACTGTCTATCTCCGTTTTAAATTGATTTAATGTCGCAGCTTCCACAGCTCTCTGAGGTAGCAAATTCCATAGATTTACTACCCTCTGAGTGAAGAAGTTTCTCCTCATCTCAGTTTTGAAACGGCAGCCCCTTATTCTAAGATTATGCCCCCTAGTTCTAGTCTCACCCATCAGTGGAAACATCCTCCCCGCATCCACCCGATCAAGCCCTCTCACAATCTTATATGTTTCGATAAGATCGCCTCTCATACTTCTGTATTCCAATGAGTAGAGGCCCAACCTACTCAACCTTTCCTCATAAGTCAACCCCCTCATCCCCGGAATCAACCGAGTGAACCTTCTCTGAACTGTCTCGAGAGCAAGTATATCTTTTCTTAAATATGGAAACCAAAACTGTACGGGTTTGCTCCCAGCAGTGTCCTGGAGATTAATCTTCAATTCCTGGAGACTCCAGGCCAATCCTGGAGGGTTGGTAACCCCTACCTGGAAATGTAAGGTTCTGAGGAAAAGAAATGGCAGATGGAAGGTTTTCTTGAAGAACAATTTTGAACAAATTGCTTGGTTCAGTTTAAGGTTTTGGCGGTCACTCGCGATCTCAGCACAGAATTACAATGTGTCGTTTAATTTATTTCAACCAATCAGCTAGCCTGGCGTGCACGGGTGATGTCAGACCGTGACAAGGGAGTGTGTGGCACCAGTTGGATAGGCGGTTGGATTATTTCTCTTATAAGATTTTTATTTCTCACGTTATTGCTCATGGAGAGTCAGAAGTGTAATGTACAATGGCGGTGGGAGGGTTTCCTGTCAAAAGTTACCTCAGAAGGGTTCTAAAATCCAGACGCTAGTTTATTTTCAAGTCATTTTGGAAAAACATACAAGCTCACGATTGCTTTCGTAGCCTGAGGAAAGGCAGTCTTCAGGTTGCTGCACACTTTATCTGAGAGAACCACACACTGATGTCGGCTGGGAAGTTTATCGCGCGGTGACCGCGCTCTGACTGCCCCCATGCTGGGAATTACCTCTCTTCAGCACTCAAGAGAGTGGGAAGACTATTAATTCAAACCCTATGCTTTTCAGGGTAGGAGAGGCCTCCAAATAAAAATGTGAACGAAGAAACAAAAATATAGACAACCTCAATGACGTTATTGTGAAATATCTAATTTTTATAGTCCAGAAATTCCACCACTCTGCGCCCATTTTTTCAGGCGCTAAACAGCCTCCAATATGGCGGACAGGAAGCACCGTCCGCCATTTTGGATAAGTTAGCTGCGCTGGCGGCAGGAGTGCACGTCAGGAACATTTAAAGTACAGAATAATTGATGTAAATTAGGGTCCGTGCAGGACCAGTTATAGATTTTTGAATGCCGCAACATTTCTCTCGCCACGTGCTGAACCCCTGCAATGCAACGTGGTGCCACCTGGCAGGAAGGCCTTGCAATACTCACATGAATGTGGAGCCGGGAGGAGCAGGAGACCCCCCTCCCCACCCCCACAGTAAAAGAACGTGAGTCGCCACCAGCGGCCGCTACCCGACCCACCGCACCGCACCATTGCGATTCCACCCGGCGACTGATCACTGCCTCCACCTTCCTCACCGGTCATGGCCCATGACTTCTACCCGCCCGCCCCCGAGGCCCCCGATCTCTCCCCCTGAGGCCCCCGATCTCTACCCGCTGAGGCCTCCGATCTCTCCCCCTGAGGCCCCCGATCTCTCCCCCCTGAGGCCCCCGATCTCTCCCCCTGAGGCCCCGATCTCTTCCCTCTGAGGCCCCCAATCCTTCCCCCTGAGGCCCCCGATCTCTCCCCCTGAGGCCCCCAATCCTTCCCCCTGAGCCCCCGATTTCTCCCCCTGAGGCCCCGATCTCTCTCCCCAATCCCCCGGCCTCTGTTTACTCCCTCTCCCTCGCGCCCCCCCCGCCCCCCCACCCCCCGGCCTTCACTTACCTGAGGGCTGCTGCGACGCTCGTGGAGGCCCGATCTCGGTTTGCCAAAGGGGCACCTCCTGCCACATCAGCTTGGTGCTAATGAGACCCGAGGCCCAATATCGGAGGGCTCCTCGGACTTCACTATTCAGGCGCAGGCTTCGTAACCTGAGCCCGCCACACGCCCAAAAATGGGCACACTTTAACTTCGAGGCCTGTGTATTATATTAGAATCCTTGGGGTAGATTTTCCTTTGCTGCCCGGGCGTAAACCTGATGTGGCGGATCGTTGCTTCAAGCCCATTTAGAAACCACTCGGCAACTTCGGGTTTACTGCTGGATTGCAAACTGAAAATATAAACCCTTCTTTTCAATGTTAGATATTTCAATTATTGAGAAACACCGAGAGGGTGTGACTATCAGGAAAAATGCAATCGGCTGGGGCTCTTTTGTCTAGAAAAGAGAAGGCTGAGGGGGCGACCTGAGAGCGGCCTTTAAGATTGTGAAGGCGTTCGATAGGGTAGACGTGGAGAAGATGTTTCCACTTGTGGGGGGAAATCAAAACTAGGGGCAATAAATGTAAGGTAGTCGCTAATAAATCCAATGGGGAATTCAGGAGAAACTTCTTTAACCAGAGAGTGGTGAGAATGTGGAACTTGCTACAACAAGGAGTGGGTGAGGCGACTCTCAGAGATGCATTTCAGAGGCAGGTTGATTTGTACAGGAGGGAGAAAGGAATAGAAGGTTATGTTGATAGGGTGAGATGAAGTAGGGTGGGAGGAGGCTCGTGTGGAGCATAAACATCCCGTACAATAGACCAGTCAGTCCGAATGGCCTGTTTCTGTGCTGTTAGGGAATTCAGGAGAAATTTGAGGGGAGGTGGGGGTGGGGGGGGGAAGATCAAAACTAGGGGCCAAAAATATGAGAAAGTCACTAATAAATCCAATAGTGAATTCAGGAGAAACTTTCTTTACCCAGAGAGTGGTGAGAATGTGAAACTCGCAACCACAGGGAGTAGCTGAGACAAATAGCAATAGTTGCCTTTAAGGGGAAGCTAGCTAAGTACAGGAGGGAGAAAGGAATAGAAAGTTATGCCGATAGGGTGAGATGAATTAGGATGGGAGGAGGCTCATGTGGAGCATAAACACCGGCACGGAACAGTTAGTCTGCGCTGTAAATTCTATTTAATTCTTTATAAGATAAAGTTGGCAGCTGAAAAATCAGAGTAATTGGATTAACTCCCTTTCTCCCATTGGTACATTTTTTTTTTACTGACTGCTGGCGACTTGATTTGTTATTTTCATACATCCTTAATTGTTCTTCATTGTCAGCTTCTCTGCTCACTTTATCTTCCCTCAGTCCCAACAGGCAGCATTGGCCTGCGATGCGCCGTCAGTTGCCTGCATCGCACACAGGCAGGAGAGGTTTAATGGGGCAACAGGCAATTAGGAATCCGCAGAGGAAGCACATCAGCTCCTTCTCACATCCTTCTTTGTGATGAGAGTTGTAAGCATCAGCATTTATTATTTGCTTCAAGTCTTTCATTTGATCCTTCCACAAATGTGCTGTTGACCACAACCAGAATTTGCCGACGATGAGCATCACAGCTGTTTTGTTTTTGTTGACCCGATAATGCTCACGCCGGATATTTTGAAGCGGATGTGAGAAAAAATATGAAGCCTGAGAATGAGATTGTTCACCCGAGAGCGGGGGGGCGGGGGGGGGGGGGGGGGGGTGGGGGCGGGGGGGGGGGGGGGGTTCGTGATAATTTCCTGTGTTCGCATTGGCTGATTTTACACATACGACATGTAACACAGAAGGTTAGCGTGCAGGTACAGCAGGTGATCAGGAAGGCCAATGGAATCTTGGCTTTTATTGCAAGGGGGATGGAGTATAAAAGCAGGGAAGTCTTGCTTCAGTTATACAAGGTACTGGTGAGGCCACACCTGGACTACTGCGTACAGTTTTGGTTTCCATATTTAAGAAAAGATATACTTGCTCAGAGAAGGTTCACTCGGTTGATTCCGGAGATGAGGGGGTTGACTTATGAGGAAAGGTTGAGTAAGTTGGGCCTCTACTCATTGGAATACAGAAGAATGAGAGGCGATCTTATCAAAACATATAAGATTGTGAGAGGGCTTGATCGGGTGGAGGCGGGGAGGATGTTTCCACTGATGGGTGAGACTAGAACTAGGGGGCATAATCTTAGAATAAGGGGCTGCCGTTTCAAAACTGAGATGAGGAGAAACTTCTTCACTCAGAGGGTAGTAAATCTATGGAATTTGCTACCTCAGAGAGCTGTGGAAGCTGCGACATTAAATCAATTTAAAACGGAGCTAGACAGTTTCCTAGCTGATAAGGGAATTAAGGGTTATGGGGAGCGGGCAGGGAAGTGGACGTGAGTCTAGGTTCGGATCAGCCATGATCCTATTGAATGGCGGAGCAGGCCCGAGGGTCATATGGCCTACTCCTGCTCCTACTTCTTATGTTCTTATGTTCCTATTCCGTAGCTCTTAGGTCAGATCCCAGCTGGAGTCACTGCGTTCAGTTCTGGGAACCGCACCTCAGGAAGGATATATTGGCCTTGGAGGGGGCGCGGCGCAGATTCCCCAGAATGATACTGGGGCTGTACACACTTTTCAAACCCTATATAAGCTCAGATTCATGTATATTTTCTATATGAACCTGGCTGCTCAATAGAGATCTTTGGAAAATTGGTTTTATTGTTCCATCTAAGCTGCAAATAAGTCAAGCTGTACTTTAAAACATGTTTTTCAATTCATTCACGGGATGTGGGCGTCGCTGGCAAGGCCAGCATTTATTGCCCATTCCCTAATTGCCCATAAGATGGTGGTGGTGAGCCGCCTTCTTCTTGAACCGCTGCAGTCCGTGTGGTGAAGGTACTCCCACAGTGCTGTTAGGGAGGGTGTTCCAGGATTTTGACCCAGCGACGATGAAGGAACGGCGATTATATTTCCAAGTCAGGATGGTGTGTGACTTGGAGGGGAACTTGGAGGTGGTGGTGTTCCCATGCGCCTGCTACCCTTGTCCTTCTAGGTGGAAGAGCTCACGGGTTTGGGAGGTGCTGCTGAAGAAGCCTTGGCGAGTTGCTGTAGTGCATCTTGTAGATGGTACACACTGCAGCCGGTGGTGGAGGGAGTGAATGTTTAAGGTGGTGGATGGGGTGCCAATCAAGCGGGCTGCTTCATCCTGGATGGGGTTGAACTTCTTGAGTGTTGTTGTAGCTGAACTCATCAGGCAGGTGGAGAGTATTCCATCACACTCCTTACTTGTGCCTTGTAGATGGTGGAAAGGCTCTGGGGAGTCAGGAGGTGAGACACTCACCGCAGAATACCGAGCCTCTGACCTGCTCTTGTAGCCACAGTATTTATGTGGCCGGTCCAGTTAAGGTTCTGGTCAATAGTTACTCTCAGAATGTTGACTCTCTTTTGTTGGAGATGGTCATTGCCTGGCACTTACATGGTGCAAATGTTAGCTGCCACTTATCAGCCCAAGCCCAGATATTGTCCAAGTCTTGCTGCATGTGGGCACGGACTGCTTCATTATCTGAGGAATTGTGACTAGAACTGAACACTGTGCAATAATCAGCGAACATGGTGACCCGATGATGGAGGGAAGATCATTGATGAAGCAGCTGAAGATGGTTGGGCCTAGGACACTGCCCTGAGGAACTCCTGCAGCGACGTCCTGGGGCTGAGATGATTGGCCTCCAACAACCTCAACCATCCTCTTTTGTGTTAGCTGAGAGTTTTCCCCCCGATCCCTATTGACTTCAGTTTTACTAGGGCTCCTTGATGCCACACTTAGTCAAATGCTGCCTTAATGTCAACGGCAGTCACTCTCACCTCACCTCTGGAATTCAGCTCTTTTGTCCATGCTTGGACCAAGGCTGTAATGAGGTCTGGAGCTGAGTGGTCCTAGCGGAACCCAAACTGGGCATCGGTTAGCAGATTCCTGGTGAGTAAGTGCCGCTTGATAGCACTGTTTACAGCACCTTCCATCACTTTGCTGATGATTGAGAGTTGGCTGATGGGGCAGTAATTGGCCGGATTGGATCTGTCCTGCTTTTTGGGGACAGGACATACCTGGGCAATTTTCCACTTTGTCGGGTAGATGCCAGTGTTGTAACTGTATTGGAATAGCTTGGCTAGAGGCGCGGCTAGTGCAAGTCTTCAGCGCGACAGCCAGGATGTTATCGAATGTGCTCAGCATAACTTCCATCCTTTGTATTCCAGCCCCCTTGAGATAAAGGCTAACATTCCATTAGCCGCTTAAATTATTTTTGTATCTGTGCATCAGTTTTCAGTGATCTCTGTACATGTTCATGTATATTCTCTGGAGTTTAGACAAATGATAGGTAATCTCATTGAAACATATAAAATTCTTAGGGGCCTGACAGGGTAGATGCTGAGAGGCTATTTCCTCTGGCTGGGGAGCCTCGAACTAGGGGTGATAGTTTCAGGATAAGGGGTCGGCCATTTAGGACTGAGATGAGGAGAAATTTCTTCATTCAGAGGGTGGTGAATCTTTGGAATTCTCTGCCCCAGAGGGCTGTGGAGGCTCAGTCGTTGTGTATATTCAAGGCTGAGATCAATAGAGTTTTGGATACTAAGAGAATCAAGGAATGTGGGGAATGGACGAGAAAGAGGAGTTGAGGTAGAAGATCAGCCATGATCTTACTGAATGGCGGAGCAGGCTCGAGGGGAACACATGGCCGACTCCTGCTCCTAGTTCTTATGTTCTTATTGACCCCTACGGCTATTCCGAATACTCCTATGTTCATATGTTGTTGAATGTCTTTCCCTGCTCTCTGGGGGGGTGGGGGGTGGGGGGGTGCAGAGTAAGAGATTGATGGGATAAATGCTTTCACTTTCTCTCATCTGGAAGGGTTGTTATTAAGCGTGTTTGGGCAGTCTCAGCTCATTTCTTATTGGCCACAGACCCATTGCACACAGCTGTTAATAACTTGGAACAATCTGTCAGCAGATTGGAAGTCTCACTCAGAGAGCCCATGAGGATAGGTGATGGAGGAAATGGAAATGCCAAAGCCCATTGGTGAGATGGAGGATATTGTAAGATGGCAAAACCAAAATTGGATAAAAAGAAAGTATTTACAGTTATATCGCACCTTTCATGACCTCAGGAAGGCCCAAAGCACTTTACAAACAATGAAGCACATTTGAAGTGCAGTCACTGTTGTAATGTAGGAAACACGGCGGCCAATTTGTGCACAGCAAGCTCCCACAAACATCAATGTGATAATGACCTGATAATCTGTTTTAATGATGTTGGTCGAAGAATAAATATTGGCCAGGTCACCGGGGATAACTCCCCTGCTCTTCTTCGAAATAGTGCCTTGGAATCTTTTACGTCCACTTGAGAGGGCAGGCGGGGCCTCGGTTTAACGTCTCATCCGAAGGACAGGGATTGGTAAAAGGGGTGAGAAAGGGATGGGATCATGCTTTGAGTTCATTGAAAACCTTAATGACGTCAATAAACAATGCTTCTACATACAAGTAAGTGAGAAAATGATCCTGTTTGGTTGCTCCTCTCATAACCCCCATTGTTTGGTTCTAAACCAGATGGATGGTACAGGTGATTTTTGGGCCAGCATAGCCAGAACCTTAAGTCAAACCTATCTTGTGCCAGAGCTAACCTTGGTGTTGATGCCTGGTGCAAAACGTGGAACCTTGTTCAGTGTTGACTTCTCTCACTTGGATGAGCAAAAAGACCAAAATTACTGATCGTTACTGTGTTAAAATAATATCTTCATTTTTCACGCAGTAACTGGCCCACTTACCACCATTATTGTTATCTAATTTCCCCTGTCTCTCTCTCTCTCTCTCTTTCTCTCTTTCTCTCATCGCCTTTAAGACCCTCCTTAAAACCCATCTCTTTGACCAAGCTTTGGGCCACCCCTCCTAACATCTCCTTCTTTGGCCTGGTGTCCATTTTTTGGATTACGCCTCTGTAGGAACAAAGGGATTGCTAGACGAAAGAAGACCAAGATCCATCTATTGCCCCTTCTACCCCCCTGGTAGTCGCATGATAAAACGATAATGGAGTTGTTGACTAATCATAGCAATCGATCTCTATCAATTAGACCACAACAGACCCAGACATGAGGTGCGGACATTCCCCAGTGGTGGAGAGCTTTGGGGACCACGGGTCCAAAGTCATCTGTTCCTCCCGAGCTCGCTGCACTCACCGCAGGTCATGACTCAAGTGACTCATATACTTTCTCCCAAAGTATTATTTTCTGGAAGAAATCTAATTTGAATGAATCGACACTAACTGCTTCCACCAACTCCCTAGGGAGCCTGTTCCATAGATTCCACCACTCGCTCACTGAAATATTAGCCTGGATATTAACAGGGGCGGGTTACCCAGGTGGGACGGCGGAGTTTCGGAGGGGAAACACGGATGCCCAGGTTTTCCCACATGCTGTGGAGGTTTAACTCTTTAAAAAGTTTTAACGTGCGACTTTTGCCTGCCCGAAAGTCAACCTGATTGACAGGCTTGGCTTCCAGTTGGGCAGGGAGCACTCCAGATCAGGCCACAGGAGCAGGTCGGTCTGATCCGTGACCCCGGGGGCCTTTGCATGGGGGGAGGGGGGTGGGTGGGGGCTGGGAGGATGCACTCTTGCTCCTCCTGGCCCACAAGGAGTGCTGTAAAGGCCCTTACCTTCACCCTGAAGCTGTGCCCACCTCCCTTCAGCGATCGGGTTTCCCAAGGCCTGGGAATAGAAACATAGAAAAATAGGAGCAGGAGTAGGCCATTCGGCCCTTCGAGCCTGCTCCGCCATTCAATATGATCATGGCTGATCCTCTATCTCAATACCATATTCCCGCTCTCTCCCCATACCCCTTGATGCCTAGGCCGGCTACTGTAAAACCTGTAAAACAGGTTAAATCAGAGGCTGCCAGCCTCATTAAAATATTTAAATTACCAACCTGCCTCCTGGGAGCGGGTTGGCTGCCCGCCCCCCCCCAGCCCCGCCTCTGTTAAACCCGAAAGTAGGCGGGTTGGGGGGTGTGGGGGTCAAGTTTGAGATTTTTAAAATTTTATCCTCTGACCTGACCACCAACCCATCTGTTTTTTGGGTGTTAAAAATCCAGCCCATTGTTTCCGCAGATTAGTTTTGAATTTACTCCCCTTCAAGCGCCGGCCGTGTTCTCTGGTTTTACCGTTCTGGATGAAACGGCTTGTCACGGTCGACATTATCTAGTCCCATTGGAATCCTAAAAACAGCAATCACATTGCCTCTCAACTTTCCCCTTGTTCAAGTGAAAACATGCCCAATTTACATAATCAAATCTGCAAAGCGCCTTGGCTGTGCTTATAAATGTGTTGTTGCGTTTGTTGTTGTGACGGAGTACAGGGTTCGGAGAGTGATTTTCCTTTCGCCGTGAGAAGCTCAGCCCCTCCCGTTGCTGCATTCCTTTTCTCCGGCTGTGATTTCAAATTGCTCTTGCAGTCATCTTAAAGCTGCAGAAATTCACAATTGCCTTTCACTACGTTGAAACAATTCATGTAAAAGGCATCATTTCGGCGGCAGCGCAGATGCATATTCAACAGATGTGGACGTGTCTCCCGCTGAGAGATGCAAATACAGTCATTAAGTACCATGCGCAGACAGTGGGAGATTCGATGTTAGGTTATTGCGTTAGAGAGTCTAGCAATGACTGCTTGCAGATGCTGGGAATCTGAAATGAAAACAGAAACTGCTGCCTAGGCACTGAGCCCTGGAATTCCCTCCCTGAAGCTCTCCGCCTCTCTACTTCTCTCGCTCCTCCTTTGGGATATTCCTTAAAACCTACCTGTTCGACCAAGCTTCTAACAACATAAGAACATAAGAAACAGGAGCAGGAGTAGGCCAATCGGCCCCTCGAGCCTGCTCCGCCATTCAATAAGATCATGGCTGATCCAATCTTGGCCTCAACACCACTTTCCCGCTCTCTCCCCATACCCCTTGACTCCCCTGTAGTTCAAATGTCTGTCAATCTCCGCCTTGAATATATTCAATGACTCCGCCTCCACAGCTCTCCGGGGTAGAGAATTCCAAAGATTCACGACCCTCTGAGAGAAGAAATTCCTCCTCAACTCCGTCTTAAATGGGCGACCCCTTATTCTGAGACTATGCCCCCTAGTTCTAGATATCCCCCACTAGGGAAACATCCTCTCAGCATCCACCCTGTCAATCCCCCTCAATTTGGTCATCTGTCTTAACATCTCCTTATGTGACTTGGTTTTGTTTGATCCTCACTCCTGTGAAGCACCTTGGGACATTTTACTACGTTAAAAGCACTATATAAATGCAAGATGTTGTTGTTGTTGAAACACTCAGCTGGTCAGGCAGCATCTGTGGAGAGAGAAACAGAGTTAACGGGGTCGGGGGGGGCGGATTTTTCGGGCGGTCAGCGGGCGCGTTTGGTGGCGGGTCGAGGGGGAAATTTTATTTTTTGACAGCTGTAAGATTGGGTCATTTGCTGTAAATTTTGCTGTAGCTTGACCATAACTTAAAAGTGGACCACATTTCATGTACCATCATGGTTCGAGAGTCCAAGAGACTGGTTGCTGAGATGCTACGGTTGTACGCTGTGAAAGCTGCCAATTGTCTTTCAACAGATAAGGAAAACAAACTTGGAAGGTTCTGTGGGAACAGACTATTGAGCTGTTGAATCAGTGCAAAAACAGAAACATCTTCAGACTATGGAATGCAACCGGCCTTGAAGCCCACGGATGCTTAACGGACCATTGATAAAGAGTAACTGAAAAACAACCAATGCCGCATAGTCAGGGACACGTACGCAGTGGGAGGGTCGTCAGGTTTTACGGTATAAAAGATGCTGTAAGAAGACACTCGCAGCCGCAGCCGGGCCAACCTGGTCAGTTGTCAGAAATCAGACGTCTAGTCATCGCCGAATTGACCATAGAAACATAGAAGATAGGAGCAGGAGTAGGCCATTCGGCCCCTCGAGCCTGCTCCGCCATTCGATGAGATCATGGCTGATCATCTAAACTCAGTAGCCTGTCCCTGCCTTCTCCCCATATCCCTTGATCCCTTTAGCCTTAAGAAATATATCTAACTCCTTCTTGAATATATTTAATGACTTGGCCTCAACTATCTTCTGTGGTAGAGAATTCCACAGGTTCACCACTCTCTGGGTGAAGAAATTCTTCCTCATTTCTGTCCTAAATGGCTTACCCCTTATCCTTAGACTGTGACCCCTGATTCTGGACTCTCCGACCATCGGGAACATTCTTCCTGCATCTAGTTTGTCCAATCGCTGGTGTTAGTATGTGTAGTGGTGTTTTACTCGAGATTAAAGTGAAGGGATAGCTCTGTGTACGCTGAGGTATAAACGGGAATTGTCGTACGCTACATAACTGTCGGATGCTTACTTGTAATCTTTTGCTGATTTTTAAGTGAAAGAAGTTTTCACAGATTCATTGGGTTTTGTGTTGTCTGTTCGATGGGTCTGAACTTTGGAAACTGTTAGACGGGGCGAGGGGCGATTTCCTCACTTATTACACAGCGGGTAGGGAACCCGCTGTCAAGCCGCCTCTACGCTAGTCTCCCAGATGTCGGGTCTGTCATCGCTGAACAGACCCGGCACCAAGCGGCAGAGGAGGCAATTTAGATCATCAGAGAGATTGTTAAGCGGTACTTAAATGGTATTTTAAGCTGACCTACGTGTTTCCCCCCACGGCTTCCCCGCTGCTTGGGGATCACGTCAGCTCAGCATGTCCTGAGTGGATTCAGCATTGAATTATCTGATTACCTGACAGCTGCAAAGTTGTATAAAAGCTCCCTTCTCACAGCTGTTCACTTTGCAAGCTCAGAAACTGTTGCTTACTGCATTTGGAAGACAGATTGAGCTTTATGCAGCTTGCAAGTGTTTGGAGCAAACTCTCTATCTAGTGCCACCTCATTGGAACAACCTCTCTCAGCATTGACAGATCGCTTCTGTCATCTCAACTTCACCTGCCATCTATTACATCAGAATGGGTATGGTTTACACCCTCTCACCTTGGTCCTCAGAATCCCGCCATGACCAGCCCCAACACCAGCAGCACCAACAACAGCACCAACCTTCTCCACAATTACCTGATGCTGCAAAGGACAGAGGGCATCAGTACCCAACCACATTGCTGCCCGGGATGCCAGGGATGGCCTCACCATGGACAGATTTACTTCACTTCACTTTGAGTACAGGAGCAAGGATGTCTTACTACAGTTATACAGGGCCTTGGTGAGACCACACCTGGAGTACTGTGTGCAGTTTTGGTCTCCTTACCTAAGAAAGGATATACTTGCCACAGGTTCACCAGACTGATTCCTGGGATGGCAGGACTGTCATATGAGGAGAGATTGGGTCGACTAGGCCTGTATTCACTAGAGTTTAGAAGAATGAGAGGGGATCTTATTGAAACGTATAAAATTCTGACAGGGCTAGACAGACTGGATGCAGGGAGGATGTTTCCCCTGGCTGGGGGGGTCGAGAACGAGGGGTCACAGTCTCAGGATACGCGTTAGGACATTTAGGACAGAGATGAGGAGAAATTTCTTCACTCAGAGGGTGATGAACCTGTGGAATTCTCTACCACAGAAGGCTGTGGAGGCCAAGTCACTGAATATATTTAAGAAGGAGATAGAGAGATTTCTAGACACAAAAGACATCAAGAGGTATGGGGAGAGAGAGGGAATATGGTATTGAGATAGAGGATCAGCCATGATCATATTGAATGGCGGAGCAGGCTTGAAGGGCCGAATGGCCGACTCCTGCTCCTATGTTTCTATCTTTCTATGTACACCCTGGCTGCCACAAGATGAGCGAGGTTGGCAGCATCCCACACCAACACCATAAAGCATCCCTACAATGTCCAAGCCATTCTTTTCACACTCATCGCCATTGCAGGTGGTACCGTTATGTATTACCGTTCACTGCAACTCACTGAGCCACTTCCAAAGGTACACACAAATCTGTTCAAAAACGCAAAGTGTTGAAAATTAAGATTTCAATGTTTGACACGTCACATGAACTTTGGCTAAAACACCCAAGTGCCTACCCTTGTGTGTTGTGAGTTGCTATGCTTGCAATAGGATGAGGGTGAGTGTGAGGGGTGGCTAGTGAGATGGGGAACTGATAACGTAGATAGAGAGGGATGGGTGGAGGTGCAAGGTAAGTTGGTTTGCTTAAGGATGTGCAGGAGTAGGGTAGGGAAGGCAGAGTGATGGGGATGTGATGAGTGGCACAGCAGGATGAGGTTGAGTGTGGCTTTGCAGTAACGTTTTGTGATTTACTGGGATCATTGAAAAGTTTGCGCCACTGTAGCCTGGTCCTCCTGCTTGTGTCCTCCTGTGCAATGTGCAACCAGGCTGTGTTGCTCTCCTGGGGAGGTCTCTTCTGCGCATGGGAAGGGAAGAGGACCTCTCTGCGTGCTGTGACTCTCTGCATAAGCATATGGAGGGAGTCATGGGAGAGCCTGGGTGCAGCAGTGCACCTCTGTGCAGTGCTTGTCATTGTTTGCAGCACCTCAATGCTGTAGAACACTGACAGCAGAACTGTCAAAATCAATTTGCGCACGGTCCCGTTAAGGAAACCGGCTGATAACGCGTCATCAGGTGACATCATCAGATCCGCTTCCTTCAACTGGCCGGAAAAAGTGCTGGGCGGGCTTAACAAGCCCAATTATCGTAAAATCTTTTCACAGAGCGGGATGGAGCCAACAGCGTCATCTGACGTCATCTGACACCGGCTTTCCCTTAACTGGCCGGCAAGCCCGCAGGGCTGGCTTAACAAGGCCAATCAGGGCAAAATAGCGTCTGTTCGTCAGACGTCGCTGGGGGCGGGACTGGAACCCGAAAACCAGCAGTCCCGCTTCGAGCTCAGCCTGGAAGGTAAGATTCCGTCATATGACTCTATGACTTATATAACATAACAGCCATTTCATATATAAACCACGGCCTTGTGTGATGGTTTAACTCTCCACCTCCAGAGACAATGGGGTAAAACCTCTACACCTTTTCTCCTGATCTGACACTGTTCATGCCGTTTCTCTGGGTTTCTGCCGAAGTTATGGCCAGAAGATCAGGGGGACCCCCGCAGAAATGTTACCCCAACGTGACACGAGGTGGTAGATGTAAACCGACTCCTCTGCTTGTCTTGACCTACACTGGCTCCCGGTCTGGCGACGCCTCGATTTTAAAGTTCTCATCCTTGCTTTCAATTTCCTCCATGGTCTTGCCCCCCTCCCTATCTCATCCATGTAACCTCCTCCAGCCCCTACAACCCTCCGAGATCTCTGCGCTCCTCCAATTTGGGCCTCTTGCGCATCCCCAATTTTCATCGGCTGTTCCCACTAGTTGATGGTAGAAGGACTAGGGGGACACAGATTTAAGGTTTTGGGCAAGAGATACAGGGGGATGTGAGGAAAAACTTTTTTACGCAGCGAGTGGCGAGGACCTGGAACTCGCTGCCAGACGGAAGTGGTGGAAGCGGAGACACTCAATGTTTTCAAGGGGAGACTGGATAGGCACTTGAGGGAGAAAGGAATAGAAGGTTATGCTGATAGAGTTAGTTGAGGAGGGGTGGGGAGGAGGCTCGTGTGGAGCATAAACACCGGCACGGAGCAGTTGAGCTGAATATCCAGTTTGTGTGCTGTACATTCTATGTAATCGAGCACCTCTGAAAGTAAAGGAGGTGAGTTCAGAGCATCTCATCTCCTTGCAGTTCTTGTGCTCTATAATTTGAAGCACAATCTCTGATTTTCACGGCTGCTGCAGTATTTTCTGCCGAGCTAAATAAAGAAACTTGGCTCAATGAAAAACTTTGGCTCCCGCATTAGCTACTCAAATGCCTCTTGGAGCCACTCATACTTAAAGAGCCTGACTCGGAGTCTCTCCTCAGGGCAAGGCAGCTCTTGCCAGTAAACACAATCGGTTACTCACCCCGTCAGTCACCATTACCCCATTATTGCTTCTTCACTCATGCGGAAAGGAAGAAGAGTAAGAAGTTCCTTGAGCGGCTTTGATGTCACAACAAAGACAACTTAGGCCCCTGGGATCGCAGCGTCCTTCCCCTGTCACCGGGCCAATAATCATCTGCTTGTTTCCTGCAACCAGTGAAAATATCATTTGGAACTGACACTGTCTCTGTTTGCCTGTCAATACAAGCTCTTAGCTTTTAACCTTGCGTGATTTTTATTTCCATTGAATTCAATGGGGAGAGAATTAAAATGGGCTGCCGATTCGCTATCATCCGTTTTACACTGTCGCACAAAGTCAAAATGACCCCCAGTGAGTCATCCAGATGAGCAGGGTACTGGACTCAATCTCCAGTCACTTAAGTTGGGGTGCAATCGCTACACTACAATTGACCTCAGCATCCCTGTGCTCAGAATAAGAGAAATCAACCAGGCTTTTTTTGTTTCTGATCTCTGCCCAGTGACTCGTGTTTAAATATCAGGTGAGGACTACAATGTGCCACACACTGGATACAGCACAGAAGGAGGCCATTCGGCCCATTATGTCTGTGCTGGCTCTTTGAAAGAGCTATCCAATTAGTCCCATTCCCCCCACTCTTTCCTCATAGCCCTGCAATGTTGTCCTTTTCAAGTATATATCCAAGTCCCATTTGAAAGTTACTATTGAATCTGCTCCCACCAGCCTTTCAGGCAGCGCATTCCAGATCACAACAACTCGCAGCGTAAAATAAATGTCTCCTTATCTCCCCTCTGGTTCTTTTGCCGATTATCTTAAGTCTGTGTCCTCTGGTTACCGACCCTCCTACCACTGGAAACAGTATCTTCTTCTTTACTCTGTCTAAACCCATCAAAATTTTGAACGCCTCTATTCAATCTCCCCTCAACCTTCTCTGTTCGAAGGAAAACAATCCCAGCTTCTCTCGTCTCTCCACATAACTGAAGTCCCGCATCCCTGGTACCATTCTGGTAAATCAGAATGGTTTCTGATAAACCCCGCAGAGGGCCGTGGATGCTCAGTCATTAAGTATATTCAAGACTGAGATTGATAGGTTTTTTGATACTAAGGGAATCAAGGGACATGGGGATCGGGCGGGAAAGTGGAGTTGAGGTAAAAGATCAGCCATGATCTTATTCAATGGCGGAGTGGGCTCGAAGGGCCGAATGACCGACTCCTGCTCCTATTTCTTAAGTTCTTATGTTCTTATAAATCTCCTCTGTACCCTCTCTGAGGACTTTCTCTGACCCACTCCGTTTGAGCTTGACGTCGTACAACTACGGTGTTAGGTATTGTAATTGGACATGAAGCGTAAGCAGTTGTACACTTAGGAGCTGAAAAACCCTCAGCCTCAGTGACGGATCCTGAGTGCGTCCAGTGCAGGACCTTCGACGCAGGGAGGACTTTTGGAAGGATCTGGGTGTATCCGCCCAAGTCGTGGCCCATGACATTGGATGGGAGAGGTACGAGGGGAGGGGTTTCCCATGCTGGGAATTTTCTCAACACCAGCCTCCCTGTTGCCCCTTGACCTGGACCCGAGGATGGACCTGACTAAGGGGAGGAAGAAGACCTTGGAAATTCTTCCGGCGCTTGCTTGGATCAGCCCTCCTATCAATTGCTCAATCCACCTCTCTGCCAGCTCTTCTGGGGGGCGGTGGGGGGGAGCGGGGGGGGGGGGGGGGGGCGGGGGGGGCGGCGTGGTGGACAATCCTGGAGGACTGCCCTGGAATCTCCAGGAATTTAAGGTTAATCTTCAGGACACTACTGCGAGCACCTCAGGAGAAAAACCAAACGGACAGTAAAAATATTGTGACAGGCCCGTAATTTCCGATAGGAGGCTTCCTGCGTGTGGATGCCTCCTATCGGAAAAAAAACTACGCCCTTACCTGAGGGATCCCGAGGTCCGGACACTTCCACTCCTGGGCCTCGCCACAGTCGAAATGCGCAGGGCCCACGTATCCCAGAGGCCCATGCGGTTCGCAAGTGTCCCTGGGATCACGTGGGCCAGGCGAGCCAATAGGAGAAGGGAATCCCCCTTCATGCTTTTGACAGATAGACCCGTCAAAAGTATGAATGAAGATCACCCCAAAAACACATCAGAACATTAAATACATTTTTAAAAAACCATCACGTTTTTAAAATGAGTTAAAATTACATTAAATAAAATATTTTAAACAAAAATGTAATTTTTTGAAAAAAATAATTACTTTTTTTACTGGGCTAAAAATAAACTTACCTTTTTTAAAAGTATTTTTAAATTATAAATAAGTGAAAAAAAATATTTTTTTTACTTTTTTAAACTCCTATGCTGGTAAAAGCAAGCCTTACGCTGCTTTTACCAGGCGTAAGATTTCTAAGGGTTTTCTGCGGGTGGAGGTTCTCCAGAAAGCGGAACTCCCCTCCCGCAGAGGCCCTTCTCCAGGGCAGGCGTCCGATCTGTCAAGAGGATTCTTGACAGATTGGAAATGCCGGTTTTCAGCGCATGCGCTTCACATGCCTGAAACCGGCACTTGTGAGGTCCCTACGGGAGTGCACACAGCGCGTACCCACCCGTAGGGATCGTAAAATACGGGCCGGTATGTTTTAAATTTTCTTTGAGCACTTTTGTTTATTCGTTGTCACAGGAGAGCAGGTAGGTGATTGGTTGGTGAGTATTACAACTCTTTTTTGCTCTCTAAGTTAGGGAAGGGGGTTAAATTAAGAGCTGAGAAACTGTAACCTGCTAGTACTTATTAAATTAATAACTTAAACTAAATAAAATAATCAAACAATAAACCTAAAATATCGATTGAATAAAATCTTTAACTAATTAATTAAGAAATAAAACAAGGTTAGAGATGTCAGGGCAGGTGGTGTGTCGTAACTGCAGCATGTGGGAGTTTGTGGAGAGCATCCTGAGCAACCACATCTGCAGTAAGTGTCTGCAACTCGAGGAACTCCGGCTCAGAATTATTGAGCTGGAGTACGAGCTGCAGACATTGCGATGCATCAGGGAGGGGGGGAGTTACCTGGACACTTTGTTCCAGGAGGCAGTCACACCCTTTAGGTTAAGTAGTACTTTAGAGTTCGTCAGTGGTCAGGGACAGGAGGGTGTGACTGCGAGTCAGGAAGGTATGGGGACCCAGG
The DNA here is from genome assembly GCA_030390025.1 of Squalus acanthias. Classification (NCBI taxonomy): domain Eukaryota; kingdom Metazoa; phylum Chordata; class Chondrichthyes; order Squaliformes; family Squalidae; genus Squalus; species Squalus acanthias. The sequence goes on along the minus strand of CM059427.1, from coordinate 195,984,261 downwards.
ATGTAGTGATGGAGGAGCCTCAGCCCTGGACCTTGTCCAACAGGTACGAGGTACTTTCTACCTGTATGGATGAGGAAAGGACTGCAGGGAGGATGGGCAAACTGACCACGGCACTGTGGTACAGGGGGGCATCCAAATTGGGGGAGAAGGAAGGAATGTGGTAGTAGTAGGGGACAGTATAGTCAGGGGGATAGATACTGTTCTCTGCAGCCATGAAAGAGAGTCCCGAAGGCTGTGTTGCCTGCCCAGTGCCAGGGTTAAGGATATCTCCTCATGGCTGGAGAAGAACTTGGAGTGGGAGGGGGAGGATCCAGTTGTCGTGGTCCATGTAGGAACCAACGACATAGGTAGAACTAAGAATGAGGTTCTGCTGAGGAAGTTTGAGGAGCTAGGGTCTAAATTAAAAAGCAGAACCACAAGGATAATAATCTCTGGATTACTACCTGAGCCATGCTCAAATTGGCATAGGGTCAAGCAGATCAGAGAGTTAAATGCATGGCTCAGAGAATGGTGCGGGAAAAAGGGGTTTCAATTCATGGGGCACTAGTACTGGGGAAAGAGGGAGCTGTTCCGTCGGCACGGGCTCCGCTTAACCCGGGTTGGGACCAGCGTCCTGGCGAATCAAATAACTAGGGCTGTAGATAGGGCTTTAAACTAAAAAAGTGGGGGGGAGGGGTCAGGTGAGGGGAAATTTAGAAATCTAAAGAGAACGGTCAAGGCAATAGAGCAGTGTAGCGATTTGGGTAAAAATAAGCAGAGTGTGACAGGAAGGGACAGAGAGTTTAATGGTAGCAGTGCAGCAGAGAATAAGGTCAAAGCAGGGAATAATGGTAAAAAATTTAAATTAAAGGCTCTTTATCTGAATGCACGAAGCATTCATAACAAGATAGACGAACTAGTACCACAAATAGAGTTAAATGGGTTTGATCTAATAGCCATTACGGCGACATGGCTGCAAGGTGGCCAAGATTGGGAACTAAATGTTCCAGGGTACTTGACGTTTCGAAAAGACAGCAGAATGGAAAAGGAGGGGGAGTAGCCCAGATAATAAAGGATGACATAAGGACAGGAGCGAGAAAGGATCTCGGCTCGGAAGATCAGGAAGTAGAATCAGTATGGGTGGAGATAAGGAATAACAAGGGGCAGAAAACACTGGTAGTAGTAGTATATAGGCCCCCTAACAGTAGCTATACCGTTGGATAGAATATTAATCAAGAAATGGTAGGAGCTTGCAACAAAGG